>CM062281.1:27076182-27181182 GCA_031216635.1 Dissostichus eleginoides | reverse complement strand
TGCCTCAGCTTAAAGGTCCCCTATCATACTGTTCTTCATCAATATATCACAGGTCTCAGATATATCCAGAGCCTGTCTCTGATTGGCTGAAACACCAAACAGATCATTGCAGCATCCCATAATCCCCTCTGTTTCAGCCCTGTTTCCAAAGTGCTGATTCTCTGTCTGTTACTTTAGATGAAAATAAGGAGCCCCTCCCCACGCCCCTCTGAGAGATATTTGGTTACAAAGAACTCAATGGTGCTCTAGGAGGAGATTCAGGTGATAAGGGGGGGGGGGTTACCTTGGTTGCTGATTGGCTAATGGTTACACAAGACAAAACATCGTTATGACATCAAAGTGGCCAAAATCTGATCAGCTCATTTTCAGACAGGTTTTTATAGAAATGGATCAGGAAAAAAGAGAGAGAATCTTTGTTCCTGAAACTTTCAGAGTCTCTTTACACAGAGGGGACACATGTTGATGTAGAAGAGACATGAAGAAGAGGGGACACATGTTGATGTAGAAGAGACATGAAGAAGAGGGGACACATGTTGATGTAGAAGAGACATGAAGAAGAGGGGACACATGTTGATGTAGAAGAGACATGAAGAAGAGGGGACACATGTTGATGTAGAAGAGACATGAAGAAGAGGGGACACATGTTGATGTAGAAGAGACATGAAGAAGAGGGGACACATGTTGATGTAGAAGAGACATGAAGAAGAGGGGACACATGTTGATGTAGAAGAGACATGAAGAAGAGGGGACACATGTTGATGTAGAAGAGACATGAAGAAGAGGGGACACATGTTGATGTAGAAGAGACATGAAGAAGAGGGGACACATGTTGATGTAGAAGAGACATGAAGAAGAGGGGACACATGTTGATGTAGAAGAGACATGAAGAAGAGGGGACACATGTTGATGTAGAAGAGACATGAAGAAGAGGGGACACATGTTGATGTAGAAGAGACATGAAGAAGAGGGGACACATGTTGATGTAGAAGAGACATGAAGAAGAGGGGACACATGTTGATGTAGAAGAGACATGAAGAAGAGGGGACACATGTTGATGTAGAAGAGACATGAAGAAGAGGGGACACATGTTGATGTAGAAGAGACATGAAGAAGAGGGGACACATGTTGATGTAGAAGAGAAGAGGGGACACATGTTGATGTAGAAGAGACATGAGAAGAGGGGACACATGTTGATGTAGAAGAGACATGAAGAAGAGGGGACACATGTTGATGTAGAAGAGACATGAAGAAGAGGGGACACATGTTGATGTAGAAGAGACATGAGAAGAGGGGACACATGTTGATGTAGAAGAGACATGAAGAAGAGGGGACACATGTTGATGTAGAAGAGACATGAAGAAGAGGGGACACATGTTGATGTAGAAGAGACATGAAGAAGAGGGGACACATGTTGATGTAGAAGAGACATGGAGAAGAGGGGACACATGTTGATGTAGAAGAGACATGAGGAAGAGGGGACACATGTTGATGTAGAGGAGACATGAAGAAGAGGGGACACATGTTGATGTAGAAGAGGATTTTGCACAACAGGTGACCTTTAAACGACTTAATTTATTGATCAGTGTATACTTCTATCACATCTTCACTAAGTGTTTGTCTCACCGAGCATTTTCTCAAACTCCTCGTCGTCCACGTCCTCCACGCTCTCGTTGTCTCCGTCTGCTCGAGGCCGGCGGATCTTCAGCTGCTTCTCCTGGTGACGCTTCCTGAAGAAGCTGGGGAACAAAAAGTAAATAAAAACATTAAAAAAACGTGAAAAATACAGTAAAATATTCTCACTAAAACTCACAACGCACAGAGGAAGGTCAAGTGATTATTGTCCAGGGTTCATACACTTCTTCACCAATGATTTTTCAATGACTTTTCCATGACTTCTCCATGACTTCTCCATGACCTTTACCTAATTTTCCATGACCAAAAACATGACTCTTTCTCAGCGGTACCACTGAAAATGGTTTATTTGAACATGGAACAGGAAAATAAGGTCTGCATATGAAACATGTCGTGCCTTTCTAAAACAAATCACATAGTAGGCTTACTAGCGTCTACAGGCTAAAGCAACTAAAATCTCTCCCCAGAAAAATACCTCGTCAGTTAAATGCCATTTTACGTTTCATTACTATACGATACAGCACATGTGTCAAACTCAAGTCCCGGGGGCCAAATCAGGCCCGTGGTGGATTTAATTTCGGCCCGCAGGATAATTTCTAATTACTATTAGATCTGGCCCGCCGGTATATTGCACGCACACCTTCACTCAATCCTGAGGGTCTCCTCAGCTCAGAGCCTGACCCCAAACATTGATGAACTTGCACCCAAGATGAGATGCCAAGTATCTGGCTTGAGCTAGCATCACAGAGCAGCACACTGAGTTTACATGGATGTTTCCTTCTGCACTTTCTTTCTCACGACAACAGACTCTGGATGACTCTGGAAAAGCTGCAGATAGAGCCATAAGAAATGAATGCAACTGATTATTTAATGTTTAATGTTGTTTTTATAGGCAATCATTTAAGCTTTGTTAGTTCCAGGTTTAATATGTGCAATCAGTTCATTTCAATACGTTCTGCAATAAACATTGAACCAGTCCGGCCCTCCACTAGTACCCATTTTATTATTTTGGCTCACTGTGTATTTGAGTTTGACCCCCCTGCGATACAGTATTTATTATCATTATAGTATTATTATTTCGGCGATTAGATAAAATATAAATTATATTTGATGCAACTTTAGTTACATTTCCATGACTTTTCCAAAACTTTGGGAAAAATATTGTTTTCCAGGGCCTGGAATTTGCATTTTGAATTTCCATGACTTTTCCAGGTTTTGAATGACCGTAGGAACCCTGATTGTCCTTTCTTTACATTTTATAGTTAACATTTTAGTTTATTTTAATTATTATTATTAATTTTTTAGAGTTTTATACGTGAATTTATTGTCAGATTATTTCTTTGAAAGCACATTTTCTTTGGTGTTTGAGGAGTACAATACACTTTAAAAGGGAATAAAACCCTGCATGATGTTCCCTTTACTTCTTCATGATTCTTTTTAGATAATATTGCATTTCTATTTGCAGCTAAATATTATATTTATAGAAATGGGCTGAATTTCCCCAAAGGTATAAATAAAGTAAATTATTTGTATAACACATTTTCTTCTTGTGAAGACAGGAAGACAATTAGAGAAATAAAAGCTTCAATCTTTAGGTTATAAATAGTTTCTAACTCACCGGTGGAAGAAGATTTCATCGACGGGGATCTGGCTCTCCTCTTTAGTCAGGAACTCCTCACAGTTCACTGAGAGAGAGAAAGTCGTTTAAATACAAAATAAATACAACTGTTAATGAGGTTAAATAAAAAAAATTCACTCGACACACACACGTCTTCAAAAACTCACCTGGAACAGATTTGAGAGGGAATCTCTGTTTGGGCGTCAGCGCGGAAGAATCTGTGTTTTCTGAGAAAAACAAAGCATATAAATCCAGATATTAATATTTCTAACACCTTTAAATCATTCTGGCAATTCATAATAATACACAATTTGATTAATGAAGCTCAGCGCAAGTTCAACCAGGAAGACCGTCTTTTCTCATTCATTTACTATTTCCATGTTACTACTCTCTCTCCTCTCAATAAGTGATCGGGGGCGTCACTCCCCAGCTTAACCAATCACTTCGCTCTATTCTCACAAGCCTATCATAGCGCTCCGCTAACCCTTTTACATCTGCTCTCCCCTCTGACAGCTGTCATTTCAGGTGACTCGACGCAACCCCCCTCCACTCCTTTTCACCTCCTGTCCCTCTGAATCCAGGGTCAAGCTAAGCCCCTCCCCTTCAGACCAAACCCAACTATCCATTCACCACCACCAGGGTCAAGCTAAGCCCTCCCCTTCAGACCGAACCCAATCCATTCACCACCACCAGGGTCAAGCTAAGCCCCTCCCCTTCAGACCGAACCCAACTATCCATTCACCACCACCAGGGTCAAGCTAAGCCCCTCCCCTTCAGACCGAACCCAACTATCCATTCACCACCACCAGGGTCAAGCTAAGCCCCTCCCTTCAGACCGAACCCAACATCCATTCACCACCACCAGGGTCAAGCTAAGCCCCTCCCCTTCAGACCGAACCAACTATCCATTCACCACCACCAGGGTCAAGCTAAGCCCCTCCCCTTCAGACCGAACCCTTGAAATCCTTGAATTGAATCTATTGTTGTTGTTGTTGTTATTACGTTTTCCCTTCATCTGTTTTGGGTTTCTGAAGACGAAGCGGTCGAGGAACCGGATCAGAGTGAAGTCCTGCAGAGGGTCTCCGGAGTAGAGGATGGAGCCGCCCTGAGGAAACAACGAGGAAACGATTCATAGAGGAAACTGTTGGGAAAATAGTGAATGTCCTCTTCCAATATGAGAGTAACATGCTAACAAAGGTATCCCAACTGTAGCTGTGTACATGACAGGATGTATGATTACCTAGAAGAGCATCAGGACTGTTTTAGGCATATGATAGCTATGTGATTAACATGATGATTCAGCCTCTATGGAGATAGACATATGACAAGCAGGATCATTTCTGACGTGGAGCTAATCTGAAGTAAACATTGAATACTGCTTTCTATTCCTCCATCTTGTGACTGTGTAACTCCCTCTCTTGGATATCAGCATGTGAAGGACACTGTTCAGGAACTAGTTGATGCTCTGTATGTGATGACTACTTCCATTCTTGAGAGGATCACAAATACATGGATCCTGAGATTGAAGCTCAAGCCGGGGACCAGGGATTATTAACATTTTTGAGATTTGGAGAAAAATTCATAATTTTGAGATTTTGAGAAAAAGTCAGGATTTTGAGATTTTGATATATAAACTATTCTGTATGTGATGACTACTTCCATTCTAAATGCAAAAAGAAGTTGTGACTTAAAGTGTAAAGGTTTTACCTCCAGGATGGTTTTTGCAAACAGCGACACGGACGGATGGAAGTGAGCGGCGAGCTGCAGGGAGACGAGACAAAAGAAAACAGATTAGATGCGTTAAAGTGTGAAATCTCTGCGGGCCAAGGTTATAGTTATTGAAACAGGTTATACAGGTTACTTTAGGACACATTCACAAAGTAAAATGATCAAATGATGAGGATATCAAAGTGAACATGGAGAAGCTGTTTGACATGCATCTAATTAAGCCATGTTTTTTTTCATCCGTTGTCCCTGCTGGACAGATGATGTAAGACACCCTAATTAAAATACAACTTATTTTTATAGTATGATGCAATATCAACTTTTCCATCAATCCAAGCAATATTAATGTCATACTATATTTTCTAAAAGTGTTACAAAATCACTTCGTTTTTATTGTGATTTATTTAGTGCTCCTCACCCTCTGCAGCTCCCACAGAGTCGTGTGGTCGGCGCCGCAGAACAACGGGTTTCTGTGCAGCGGGTCGTAGCTCTGGATGCTCTTTCCTCCTGGAGACACAGAAACATCAACATCAATATTAAAGAACAACAACAACAACAACAACAACAACAACAACAACAACAACAACAACAACAAGGAACATCCAAGAAACCACAGCAAAAATACAACATTTTAAGAATATGTTTTTTGTTCTTGGAGAGATTTTACACCTGAGAAAAGTCATCTTTTCCATCCACATCTGCTTAATTGAAGGAGCTGTATTCTGCTTTTTGGGGGTCTTCCCTTTCCTGTAGTGTATCTGTAGGTTTTAGTGCATGTAAATGGTCTGCAGAGGCTCAAATCCCTGTTTTCTCTCCCACACATAAATCACTATAACTCACACTATAACACAAATGTAGTTTATGAATCATAAACCTCTCACACACCTTCCAGGTTCTGGTGATGTACCCATGATGCACTGGGCTTCGCCTCCTGTGGCTCTGCACTCGCTTCTTCCTCCTTTGGTTCTGCACTCGCTTCTTCCTCCTTTGGCTCTGCACTCGCTTCTTCCTCCTGTTTGTCTGCGTCCACAAAGCGCTCCTCTTCATCATCTTCCTCCTCCTCAGCGAGGTCTTTGAACGCCTCCTCATCCCCGTCCTGAGGGAACACAACGGGAAGAGATGCTAAAAATGTATCTTTGACTTTAAAAACAAAACAAATCACTTCAAGTATCGTTGAGATTGAGACACAATAGAGAAGAATAAGGAAAATAAATTAACTATTCATTTTTTCACACTTTAATCTACATATGTACGACTGAAAATCTAATCTTAGACACTTATGTTGTATTTATGTAGCCAACGACTTTAAAATAATTTAATAGAATAATTACGTAATCTGGATTTTCTGGTTTTCTTTGTCACCATTTCTATTTTATTGTATTTACTTGCACATCTCAAAACATTCTCTTGCACTATTTTATTTGTTCTATGTCCTATATTCATGCTGCTCGTTGGAGGAGCATGTGACTTCAGTTTTTCATTGCCATATCTACACTGTAGCTAATGTGCAAATGATGTCATGGAAAATGTTATCGTACTAAGGGAGCATTTCAAGTTCACCATATTTTCTTCTTTTACAAGTTATTTCTAACAACAGGTAGCAGCAGCAATAACCTACATGAGTCGTAAATGGTGTTAGAGCTATTTATTGTTGTAAGGTTAATGGTCTTGTGCTTTTGTGGAGTGTAGACACGAAGTTTCTCCATTTGCTAGCAGATGTGTTTTATGTGTGGACAATAAAGCCTTGAATTGAATTTGGTATACCTTGCATTTAAATTGAAACACAACACATAAATAATCCCAGCTCTGAGATTATTTTGACATTAACGTCTTTTTGTCCTCTCACCCCGTCCTCCAGCAGCAGGATCTTGAGAGCCGGTTTGCTCTTCATCACTTCGGACACGAGGAAGAGCGCTCCGCAGGTGAAGGAGGCGCTCTGCTCGGCGCTGACCTGCAGCAGACGCTTCACAAACGCCTTCACGCGACGGACAACTATGTCCGCCTTCAGGGATTTATAGAGGAGGTTCAGGAACATGCTGTGACGAGAAGAGGAAGAAAGACCGGGGTCCAGAAGCTTCCTGAGGAGGAGGAGGAGGAGGAGGAGGAGGAGGAGGAGGAGGAGGAGGAGGAAGACGAAGAGATGTCAATTTTCATTCTTACATTTAATATTCATTTTATTATATTTCTGCATTAATTTAAAGCCCTGATGTTCCTGATTTCACAACTGAAGGATGACCTTTCATATTAAAGTGTTTTCATCACCTTTTAGACTAGTTCATATTAGTTCTTATTCATTAACGCACACTCTAGACGCCATCCTATGCTATGATTGGTCAGTCTATATTCGAGGGGCGGGACTTAGCAAAGGCTCTATATATATACACAAGCTGTATTTCTCCCTCTCAAATACACTTCAAATGAAATAAAGTGGGATTAAATAGCCAGGTAAATGCATACAGGAGAATATGAAGTCACAGCAGTAAGATTGAGAACATTTCTGCATGAAGCACTTAGTGGTTTGGTTTAGAAAGATTCATGTACCTGCAGGATTGTTGCTGCTTTGAGTTTGAATAATGCTCCGTTTTGTAAGTAGCTTTGGATGAAAGTGGAAATGAAATGAAATGTAATGCTCACCTGTACAGAGCGACGTAGTATCGATCTGAGATGCTCTGCTGTGAGTCCATCACCTGGAACAGCAGCATGAGCGCCTGCACGGCCGTGTTGAACTTCACCAGGTGCACGACTTTAAACAGCGTGTCCAGCTGCTCCTTCACCTTCTCGTCTCCGGAGCCGGCGTAGGGATACGCTCTGTTCACGCCCGACAACAGCGCGCTCAGCATCTTCGACTCGATGTCCTTCTTCTTCACGCAGGCACGGAAGAAGGAGAAGTAGATGGTGATGAGTTTGGCGGCTAAATCTGCCTCGTCGTGGCTGAGCATCACTTGGCTGAGGAAGCACACGGCGTAATACTGAGCCTTGGGGTTGATGTTGGGTCGGAACATGAGTCTCTCCACCTCGCAGCTCACCACCGCCTTCATGTTGGGGTGTTTGTGAATCAGAGACTCCAAAAAATGGGACGCTTTCGCCGCCGTTTTGTACTCCGGATCGCCCAGTTTGTTGACCACCTGCATCAGGAGCGCTCTCTCTTGCTCCGGTCGACTGCACAACATCTCGTGAGCCGTCGCCAACGCTTTCGCTTTCGTTGCCGCGACCGTATCGTGAGCAACGGAATCTAACGCCGCCACAAACTCGGCGACGTGGTGCTTCAAATGGTGCTCGAAGTACCAGAGGATGAGTCGGCGATCTCGAGCGTCTTTGTTTCCGCTCGCCTTTTCCTCAAGTTGATCGAAGGGGTGCTCGGCGAAGGATCGGAGCTTCCTGTTTTCCGGGAGTAAATCGGAGAGGAGAAGTTCCCGCAGAGTGTCCAACGCCATTAAACCCTGCCTCCGACTGCCCTTCTTCTTCACCATGGCCACCAGGTTCTCCACGTGTTCCAGCGTGTGCACCGGAGCGTCTTGGATCAGAACCGTCATGGCCGCCATCCTGTCAGCCAGCACACCGGAGGAAACGACCGTCTTCATCCAGTTGGAGTTGGCTCCTTTCTGCAGGTTCTTCTTGCTTTTGTAGAGCCCCTGGTCGGCCTCGTACAGCTGAACCGCCAGAGCTTTGTACTGAGAGATCAGAGAGGGATCCTGTGGGGACGTTGCTCCCTCGGCGGTGTATTCCAGATCGAACCACTTCCCCCCGGGTCTGATGAGCAGGATTTTCCTCGGCTGGAACTCAAACACATTCACGTTCTGCTTCTTCTTCCTGCCTTCTTTTGCCTTCTTCTCTTTCTTTATGGTTTCCACTTTCGGCGGCACGCTGGATGTTTGTTCCTTCGCTGCAGCGGCTTCCTTCTCTTTGGCCTTGTTACCCTCTTTTATCCCTTTAATCCCTTTAATCACTTTACTCTCTGTACCCTCTGTACCCTCTGTACCCTCTGTACCCTCTGTACCCTCTGTACCCTCTACACTCTCTGTACCCTCTTTACTCTCCGTCTCCTCAGCGTTTTCCTCCGGCTCGTCGGGGATGATCTGCAGTCCGTCGATGGATCGGATACCCAGTTTTTGGATGAACTTCTCGAGCTCGCCTTCCTCCAGGTCGTCGATCGCTCCTTTCTTTCCTCCGTCCACCAGCTCGTTTTCATCGTTCAGGCCGGCGAGCAGGACGTAGTCGGCCTAAAGAAGAAGAAATACACATCGTCATGAATACAGTATAAATCAGTAGTAATAATTAATAATAATAATTCATTACATTATTTTATTAGAGCAGTTTTTCAAGTGTTCAAAGCGCTTTGACATATTCCACATATTGGACATGTAACAGTCAATACTGTGTAGTAGTGAAACATATTGTGTATTATTACTATTTGTATTATTATGTTGAACACAGCCGTGTATTATTTACTTAGCTAATTGGATAATCGACTTCTCGTTTCCTCTGTACCTGTATACATGAATTTATAGCAAAACACAGGTTGTGTGTGTAAAAATGACCTTAAGCTGTCAGATAAACATTGTGCATAGTATGCAGAAGCATAACATGGAAATACTCAAGAAGTACCTCAAAGATGTACTTCAGTAACATGTAAGTGTTTGAGTAAATGTCATTTTAACCACTTTTTACAACATATTAAGGTGTTTTCCTGATAAACTCACCCGAGTTCCTCCAAGCCAATCCTCCAATCACTATTTATTTTATTGTATTGTTCTTATCATACCTTTGACCTCCTTGTGTCCCTTGAATTTTGACATTATACTTTTATGCATGTGTGCCTTAAGGTTTGACATGAAGTGAATTTGCTTTAATTTGGGAGGTATGCCATGTTTTTAAAGCACTTTGAGCTGAACCTGGTGTATGGAAACTGCTATACAAATACAGCTGTATTATTATTATGACTGTTATTTACAAGATATTACGGTTTGTATTCCTGGTAAACTCACCTGTGTTCCTCCCAGCCGGAGAACATCATCCAGGTTAAACTCTTCTTCCTCTCCTTTCTTGCCCTTGTCTTTACGTCCATCCTCCGCAGGATCTTCCCCCTCCTCCCCGCCGCTGTTTTCGGCCTCCATGTCATCTTTTGCCGGCTGAAAAGACACTTTAAAGCCCGCTTTGGATTTTTTACGTTGCTTGTTTTTCGCCGCCATGCTTGCTTGCTACAGCATGAGGAGAACGTGACCCGGATGTGGAAGGTGACGTCATGGCGAGTGTTTCCGGGAGGTTTCCGTTTTTTTAATTGTATTAATTGTATTTATTAATTAAAGTAGAATAAAAACATGTGAGTGGTCATTAATGTGCCTTTAAAATAAATAAATAATAACAATAATAATTCCCGAGTCAATCAAAATGTTTTCTTTCACCTACGTCACAGCCGTTCGTCCAATCAGGGAGTTTGTCCTTCGCAAGCTTGATTTCATGGTTCCGACAACGCTTGAAAATGTCCTTTCAAAATAAAATAGTAAACGCAACAGAGGGGTTACAGTTTCTTTTTTTAACCTTATATTCATAGTGACATAACAGTTTATGTAGGACTGTACAATGTATTTTATTTAAGGACCAAAAAACACTCTGACAAAGAAAAGAGCATAATTTCTATTGAGAAAGCATTTTATTGTGAAATGTTAGCCGGATGTCCTGTATTTCATTGATGTTTACTACGTTAGCATTTCGCTTTTTTGAAGGACTTTGTAGCTTTTAGCTTCTCTGCAGACATGTGGTTTAAACTGCATTATAGTAACACTGTTCTCGTTAGATAATGCTACCATGGCAGCTATTATATAACACATATTGTAAAGTAGTAAACCTAGTTGTGTTAATATGATCATAAACAGCAGAATGAGGGCTTGTTTTGGTGTTAAAACTCAGCAGTTGATCAGCAGAGTCTTCAGGCATCCTGTCCATCCTTCAGCAGCAGGTGAGTGCATTGAGCTAATATATATATACTATCTATTTTAACAGGACTTAATTCAGAATAATACACACAAACCAATTTAATTATTGTTATGGGGACTCGTGTGCAAAACTACTGAATCAAAAAATGTTGGATTCAAAAATATATGTTGTAATATATTGTTGTATGTATGTAATTAAATTAATAAATGTGAAAATAAATAATAACATAAATAAATTCAAAAAATAATAATTACCCATCTTTAATACATTTTAGAAAAATAAATATGTATTATTTAAAAAACGATATATTTTACATGTTTTTGTTTGACAGTGCAATGGCGATTGGCTCAGAGCAGACTCCTCTCAGCAGGTGAATCTAAGCCCCGCCCCTCCATGCTGAAACACCTGACCTTCAAAATAAAAGCCACAGGTCCCATCACAGTGGCGGAGTACATGAGAGAGGTGCTCACCAACCCAGTGACGGTGAGGGATAGTCAGTCATCCTGAAATCTGTCAGAGCAGCTCCACAGATCCTGGATCAGTCGAGGAAAACAGCCTGTTTGATATTTAGATGCTTTTATTGTGAAAAAGTGAACTTTTGTTTTGATAAAGAAACATTTTGAATGACATAGCAACCTGACACAAATCAGAATTGAAGGAGATAATGATTGTATTTAATATTGATGTGTATGTAGTAAATAAAATACAGTATAAGTTACTTTTTCCAAGAGCTCAGAAAGTCCACAGATTAAAGCTGCAACAATAAGTGGATATATCTCATCTAAATAATTAGAAGATAATTAATTGGCATCACTTAAAATAATGAATGATTATTGTGGGGGAAACTTCTGAAGCAATTGGACTCAGAGAGACACGAGGAGAGCTGGAGCTTTGATGGCAAACTGACGGTTTATTTGGAGCTTCGGCCGGAGAATTCACAAGACATGTCATGGGCCACGGTCTGACCACACGGTAGAGATGCCACAATCAATTCTGAAGACCCCTCCTGCAGCTCCAGGTTTTAACTAGTTCAGAGTGTAATAATCAACATTCTTCAATAGATAGACTAAACAGCTGAGGACACTGAATCACATTTGTTGTCGCTTATGGCTCTGGGTCATCTACACCCCGAGAAGGATGTGTTCCAGGTGTCCCACAACAATAACTATCTCTGACCGAGAGCTGCCCGGTCACAAACTGGCAACAACATCAACTTGCTAGGGCAGCCCCTCCTTAAGGGAGATAGCGTCTGCTCAAGGCTGGTCAGCTGCGTCAGAGGGCGAAAGGTAAACATGTAGGGCGAAATTATTCCCTGACAATTATAAAATCATTATCGTTTTTTGTTTTCCTCTTTCAGGGTTACTATGTGAGGAACAACATGCTGGGACCTGACGGAGATTTCATCACTTCACCAGAAATCAGCCAGATTTTTGGAGAGGTGAGGCGGAAAGAAACATCCACATTAACAGGAAATACAAGTCTGTTATGTTTTTCAGTTTTTTACAGCTGGGGTGGAAGCTGGGGTGATGGTGGGGTGGAAGCTGGGTGGTGGTGGGGTGGAAGCTGAGTGGAAGCTGGTGGGGTGGGGGGGCAGGCGAGCAGCAGCAACATGAAACACAGCAGCAGGAACATGAACGTAGCAAGTGAACACAGCAATGGCAGCAGCAGCATGAGCGAGGCAGAGGCAGGAAGACCTGGCAGCTTAAATAGAGCGGCATGTTTAGGAGAATGTGTTTGGTTGGTTGTTAGAGGGACGAGGTGCGTCACGTGTTAATGTCTGATTGGTGCTCGAGTTGACTGCCTGAACTAGCTCGCAGGCTTCGCCCCATTAGCTCAACACAGTTGTTAAATATCAGTTTAAAGATCAGTTTCAATATGAAAAACCTGGAAAACTTTGAACATTGATTTCCACTTTTAGAAAAGTTATAAACTATTAAGTTCAATGAATAATAGTTTACAACAGTTTCAGATGTATTTGTTTACTTGTTTACTCCATAAAAAACGAACAGTTTCAGCCTTAACTTTGTCTATTTAATCCATCTGCATCCTGAAAATGTACCAAAAATGTAATATTTGTACGTCTCTTAGCGGAAAGGCTGATAAGTAACATCTCATTTCTTCTCAGTTAAATAATAAAACATGTTAAAGCTTCTCCTCGTGGAGTTTTTAATGTTTGTTGTTGTGTTTCCAGCTGCTCGGTGTGTGGATCCTCAGCGAGTGGATGGGAGCCGGTCGACCCAAACATCTGCAGCTGGTCGAGCTCGGACCTGGAAAAGGATCGTTAGCCAGCGACATCCTCAGAGTACAGACTTTATTTAGTATTGTAATATATTGTAAAGGACATGTCCTCAATGTTAGTAAAGACTTCAGGAAGTTACTGCTACCAACCAAGGAGTCAATTGGCACATAACCCCTGTAAAACAGATCAAACGTGTTAATTAATGAACTTTTAAAGGTGCTTGTAGGTGGATTTTGGATTTTCTTTATGCTAAGCTAAGCTAACCAGAGTGGTGCTGTATCTTCTCGTCTAATTCTTGAGAAGAGATAATATCTGATTCTTTAATTAGCAGTTTATTTACAGTTTGTGCTGATGTGAAGACAATGTGTTTTACTCCCAACAGAGGGCGCTATAACCCTGTGTGTGTTCTTGTATATGTGCCTTTGTGACGACCTTTACAGTGAGTTTACCTGATCTTCACTTTAACAAGAGCTGTCCTTAAAGGGAAAACAGCATTTATTAAGGTTTGAGAGTTAAAGTCAGGGGTTTGGGCAAATAATATGTCAGTGAGGATATAAGTCCAGAGATGGCAAAAGTACACACATCCTTTACTCAAGTAGAAGTACAGATACTCGTGTTTAAAAATACTCTGGTAAAAGTAGAAGTACTGACTAAACTTCTTTACTCAAGTAAAAGTAAAGAAGTATGGGCTTTGAAATGTACTGAAGTAAAAAGTACCCATAACTAGCAGCTGTTTTAAAGAGTACCTGACCTCCCTTTATATTAATAGAACAATAATGTCATTGTTAGCTAATGAATGTTTCCATGCTGAACAACGGCAACATGACAACGTTTTCATTGGTCCCTCTTCTTTAGAGAAGACCAGGAAATGATGGATACACGGATCGTGTTCAAATCAATAGGCACGCAATGACTCTAAATAATAATGATCACGCCACCAAACACACATTCAAACTAAAGGAACCAGCCTGTTTGGAAAATGGAAGAAGTAGAAAGTACAGGTATTTGGGTTCAACATGTAAGAAGTAGAAAGTACAGGTATTTGGGTTCAACATGTAAGAAGTAAAAGTAGAAAGTCGTCAGAAAAATAAGTAGTGGAGTAAAGTACTGATACCAGAACAATGTACTTAAGTCAGTAACAAAGTATTTGTACTCCACTACTTCCCACCTCTGTATAGGTCCAAATGTGTGTGTGAGAGCTCTGTGTTTAACTCCTCACCTGTGCAGTAATGATGTACTTCCTGTCTCTCTGCAGGTGTTCAGCCAGTTAAAGTCGGTGCTGGATGGATGCTCGGTGTCTCTCCACCTGGTGGAGGTGAGTCCGGCTCTGAGTGGCGTTCAGGCTCAGACTCTGACGGGGGGGAGCAGCGTGGAGTCGAGCAGCGAGGACGACCCGGTGTTCAGACGAGGGGAAACGAGCGCCGGGCAGCCGGTGTTCTGGTACCGCCGCCTGGAGGACGTGCCTGCAGGTAGAGAGCAGCACTGGAAACAAGTTTGGTCCATTTTGGAGGAGGGAAACAAAGTGAATAATTATTTGAAAAGTCAAATTGCCAATTATTTTCTCAGGTAATTTTTTGAAATGGTAATTTTTAAAAGTCAGGAAATGTTTCTTCAATTAAGTCATTTTCAACGACTGGAGGACGTCCCTGCAGGTAGAGAGCAGCACTGATGCTACCTGCGTTAATGTGTGAGAGAGACAATACAAAATAAAACAAGTTATTTGTGAGAAGTTTGATTGTTTTTTTGAGGAAAAAGTAAATAATGAGTTGAAAACGAATTTTCTAAGGAAATATTTGGAATTGTAATTTTTCTTAAATTAAGTCATCTTCAAAACGTTTGGTATTTTTCTAAAAATAACTTTATTGGTAGGGTATATTTTCACAAGTATTATTTAAAATGAACCTGACTTAACTTTGGGGAAAACTTTTATTTTTGGGGGAAATATAATGGGATTTTTGAAGTCAGGTTAATTTTAAATAATACAATAGAGTCCATTTTTTTAACTTAAATATATTTTCTAAAATGTTTGTACAGTGATTTTTCACTCTCGGGGCTTAACAATTATTTTTTTCCTGTTTATTTTATTCTTATAAGAGATATTTGTATTTGCAGGTTAATAATCCCAGTCTCTCTTCCTCTCTCAGGCTTCAGCATCTTTATCGCTCACGAGTTCTTTGACGCTCTGCCCATCCACACATTTCAGGTGTCATTTAAAGCCTGTAAAACTCTTCATGTCAGAATTGGTCTTTTTAAATGAGTACTTGTTTGTATTAACTTGTTTATTCTTTGATTAGAGGACGCCTAAAGGCTGGAGGGAGGTTCTGGTGGACATCGACCCGGAGAAACAGAACCGGCTGAGGTTCGTCGTCTCTCCGTCTCCCACACCTGCCTCGTCCGCGCTCATACAGGTGAGACACGGGGAATAGGAACTGAGAACAAAGTGATTAAAGGGTTTAAAGAGGCCCTATGCTGCTTTTGGGGGGGTTTCCCTTTTCCTGTAGTGTGTTCTATAGGTTTGTGTGCATGTAAATGGTCTGCAGAGGCTCAAATCCCAAAGTTCTGGAACATTGTGACATCGCTATGAGCTCCTATTGGCTAGCGCTCCAACACATTGTATATTATAGAGAGATAGATAGATAGATAGATGGAGAGATGGAGAGATAGATAGATAGATAGATAGATAGATAGATAGATGGATAGATAGATAGATGGATAGATAGATGGATAGATAGATAGATAGATAGATAGATAGTACTTTATAACTTCCAAGTACTTTATTGATCCCAATTTGGGAAATGTTTGCATCTCATGTTCCAAACCACATCAAGGATTCTCTCTGAAACAGTATGGAGCTCAAACTCTTTCTCTCTCTCAGGTTTACCACAAGGTGAGTTCCTTTTTATTTCCTGCTCCTTTACTCATACTCTCTCCAGTACAGGTTAGCTCTGAGTGTTAGCCATGCTAATGTAAACACAGACCATATTACTTCCAAAACTCGTCTCATTGTTTCTGACAGCAACGTTTCTGATTGGCCCGTGGGTGTAAAGCCCGCCCACATTTTATTAACGTCGTCATGACGCAGCAAATCTGGATCAGCTCCGTTGTTCCCCCGTTTTTAGAGATGTGGGTACGGAGGAAAAGAGAGAGGGTTTTGTTTCTGACACTTTGTGAGTCTCCTGGCACTCATTTATGTATAAAAGACATCAAAAAGTGCATTTTGCATAATAGGAGACCTTTAAAGCATGGAGACATATTGGACCTCTTTGACTGAACTTGAAACGCATGTGAACTGGTTAATTCTAACTGTACAGAGCGAGGACGTCGTTAATCTTTTAATCTCTGTGGAAATGAACTCCTCATTTAGACTCTCAGAAGGTTTTATTTTATAGCACACATCTGGTTTTTACTGCCCACATTTAAGACATCTAACCGTCTGATTTGGCTCTCTGCAGACTCTTTGAACTTCCTGCCAGAGGCCTGACGTCGTGTTTTTAAATCCAGTTCAGACTCTCCACGTCCTCAAATCACAGACCATGAAACTTTAGAGACTGGATTTAAAGGAGTTCCTCATGTGTTTGGAAAGTTAAACACTGAGTGCTGTTCTTGCTGTTTCTAAGATCCAAAGTGTGTCAGATTGTAACTTTAAACGAGTGAAAACATAATCACATATTATTTTAATCAATCTAGTTTTACTAACTGGGATTTAAACTATGAATTAAGGCTCAGATTCCCGATCATTTTAATAATTGCTAGTAAAACGATGAAAACCTGCGCATCAGAACTTCCTAAATATCAAGATGCCGGCTTTAAATGTCCTATTTCTGCTCAAAAACAGTCTAAAACAAACATTTTAATTTAGTTAAATGTCTAGAGGGTCCTAAGAGATACTGTAGGAGTATTTTGTGAAAAATCCTGGTTTAAAATCTTTCCAAACCCCCCCCAAAAAAATATTATTAAATGTGTGTCCTTGCTATGAATTCTTACAGCTTTGTCTCATCTTAAAAACTGTAAGTTAAAGGTCCCATGTCATGGCCATTTCTACTGATCATAATTCCATTGTTGAGGTCTACTAGAATAGATTTACATTGTTCAATGTTCCAAACTCACATTGGTTTCTCATACAGCATCTCTGTATAGCATGTGTATTCACTCTCTGTCCTACACGGCTTGTTGGAGCTCCTCATAACTTTTTAAAATAAGAAATGAATTAAAATGAACATATATACATATTTGGGTCATATATAAATATTAAATATATTTACATGTATGTGTGCTGGTAAAAAGTTATTGTGAAAACAGTGTGTATTTTATGTACAGTACTTGTGTTATATTACATGTTGTTGGGAAAATAGTGAATGTTCCTTCTATATCAGAGTAGCACCTGATAACAGGCCCTAGCTGTGTGCGTAGCCGGATGTATGACTACATGGATGACGCTCATGAGACACTGTGTTGAAGTTATGATAGCTATGTTCCTCAGACTGGCATGATGACACATGCCCTAGAGAGATAGGCATATGACTGTCATGTGTATTGCTTACGCAGGCCTTAGCTAATCTTTACTAATGTCAGAATACTGCTTTGAACCAGTATTCTTCCATCTTGTTGACTGTAACACCCTCTCTTGCATATAAGCATATCAAGGACTCTACTCTGGGAACCATTTGTCCCACGCAGCTCTGTGTGTGATGACTACTTCCATTCTTGCAAGGATAATAAATACATGTATCCTGATATTGAAGACCAAGCCGGTGACGACGAGTGATATTTTTCTAACATGTGTTACATTGTTGACCCCTTGTTGTGCAGCCTGATGGTAGATAATAATATATATATCATAAAATAGCAGATACACTCTGGACTACACTTTATAATTCAAATCCAGCACCAGACACTTTTTACGCTGCTATGGACATTCTTACACTAATGTACATTTCCCAAAGACATTGAAGTTATGTTGTATATATTGATTGTTGTGCTTTTATCTTAATGTGTGCATATGTATAAATGTGTCTGTTGATTGTGTATATATAGAATACACATTTGTATTTTGTATTCGGGATTGTGGGAAACGGTATTTCGATCTCTCTGTCTGTACACACAAACTGAAAGATTGACAATAAAGTGGACTTTGACTAATAGTTTTCTTGTTGATTTCTGTGTTTCCTTGCAGCCTGAGGAGAGGAGGTCTCACGTGGAGGTGTGTGCAGACGGGGGGGTTCTCGTGCAGCAGATTTCTCGGAGGATCGTTGAAGACGGAGGAGCCGCTCTGATCGCCGACTACGGACACGATGGAACGAAGACGGACACGTTCAGAGTGAGAGGCAACCCTTTTTCAAGCAGCGGACTTTTTAAATAGAGTTTCAGAATCAGAACACCTTTGTTGGTCCCACAGAGGGGGCATTTGTTACAGCAAGGAAAGAGCCACAGACCGTTTCATATTACCCAAGAAGCATGCATAAACATTTTTTTTTTTTTTAATGTAAATAATAACGTTGTGTATACAGCACCTTTCTTAATAACAACACGCTTTACGAAAGTGAATATTGACCTCATTTAAAAGCATCAAATTGACTAAACTTTTTAACAAAAACTGATATTTTGGATTAGGTGTACCGAAAGAGGGGACACATCTTATTTTAGATATTCATCGCTGCTAAAAAGACTTGGTACGAGTAAATTAAAGTGAGATCATCCTGTCAATGTGCAGAATACGTGATGCTAAATGCAACTTTAAGATTAAACAATGCACATAGAGCTCGTTCAGTTATGTAACAACAGACTACATTATATATTGTAATATACATATTGGACATATTTGTTGTTGTTGATATTTAGGTACAATGTGCTTCTCTGTCTATATAAATATTAAATTACATTTTATTGAATTTCCTCGTCAGGGTTTTAAAGGCCACCGGCTGCACGACGTCCTCTCCTCGCCCGGATCAGCTGACCTCACGGCTGATGTTGATTTCAGTTTCCTGCGGACGATGACCAGAGGGGGCGTGGCCTGTTTGGGACCTGTCACTCAAAAGATGTTCCTGAAAAACATGGGCATCGACGTCCGCATGGAGGTGAGTCTGACAGACGCTAAAGACCCACGTTTTATCACTAAAAACAAGAGATTTAATGACACACGGGTGCTAAACTCAAGGTCCTGAGTGGATATGGATTATTTTAGAGCATGATAAGACTTAGAAACATTTATGCAAGCATGGGTTGACATCACATTTAGTGGGAATTATGTTTTATTAGGACTATAGCTATTCGTGATTTAGTCTAGTTTTTCTTTTCTTTTCCTAAAACACTGTATCAATGACAATATTAGTATATCATATTACCAAAAACGGCAACTGAATGTGCTGTATACATGTCCACAAAAGCTCCTAAACATGAATTAAATCAAACATGGGCATCGATTCTCGCATGCAGGTCAGTGTTTTTATCACTAATAACAAGAGATATAAGGACAAAAGGGTGTTCAATTAAAGGTCCTGAGTGGATATGGATTATTTTTTAGTTTTACAGAACACACACCTCTGATTCTGTGGTTCTGGTTCTCCGCAGGTTCTTCTGAGGAACTGCAGTGACGGGCCCACCCGTATGCAGCTGATCAGAAGCTACGACATGCTGATGAATCCGGAGAAGATGGGCGAGCGCTTCCTGTTCTTCAGTCTGCTGCACCACAGTCGGCTCGCCAAACCCAAAAAAACAGAGGGTATGAAGCTGGAGGATAAGAGCCCGGCGCCGCTTCCTGTGGGCGGTTCACCGAGATCAGCTTCTCCTGAGACTTTAGAGACTCTGGAGACGTTTACAAGCTCGGGATGGACATTACGGGACATTTCAGAAGATCCTGTTCATGGGACGATACTGTTTGTAAAGCTCACATAGATAAAAAAGTATTTATAAAATGTATAACGCCTCCATTGGACTCCTTTGTTTACTTCCAGAGCTTAGTGGCATCCAGATGTGACCCTCTTGCTCCTATTGGCTAGCGCTCCAACACATTGTATGTGATAGGCTAAGGGGCGGGACATCTCTAAGCAGGTTGACCAATCACAACAGAGCCGGCCAGCTAACCAATCAGAGCAGACTGGGCTCTGGTTTGAGACAGAGGGTGAAAAGAGGTGCTGCAGCACAGGCAGTATGAGAAAAATAAAGAGCTTTTTGAACATTAAAGCATGGAGACATGTCACAGTAGAGACACTACATACTGATATACACCTGAACATCAGCAGGAGAGGACTCTTTAAAGTAGAGACACTACATACTGATATACACCTGAACATCAGCAGGAGAGGACTCTTTAAAGTAGAGACACTACATACTGATATACACCTGAACATCAGCAGGAGAGGACTCTTTAAAGTAGAGACACTACATACTGATATACACCTGAAAATGAGCAGAATATGGCCCCGCTGAGGTTGTCGCTCAGGCTCCGTCACATCTTGAAGTCGTTAGCTGAGCTCACAACGAGCCGCTGCTCCTCCGGTAGCAATTAAAAGATTCAGAGGTGTGTGTGTGTGTGTGTGTGTGTGTGTGTGTGTGTGTGTGTGTGTGTGTGTGTGTGTGTGTGTGTGTGTGTGTGTGTGTGTGTGTGTGTGTGTGTGTGTGTGTGTGTGTGTGTGTGTGTGTGTGTGTGTGTGTGTGTGTGTGTGTGTGCGCAAGCAGCAAGAAGATCGAGTTCAGGATTTTAATTAAATGATCGTTTCCAAACATCCAGCGTCGATCCCCTTATGCAGGATTATTTGTTTTGCTGAGTCTGAGGATATTACTGTTAAAATACATCCAATTTAAGATGTTTTAAAGATACATCCTTTTCTACAAGAGTGATTTTGCAGGTTAAAAAGAATAGCTTGAACCCCCAAAAATGACACTTTTAGACTTTAAAGCAAACATTGCTGCAATAACGTGTGTTTAAAAACCTTTAACTCCTTCCTCCATCTTGACAAAAAAGCCCTGTACATTTTTTATTTCCCCACAAAAATGCTAATTATGTTATATTAAGTAACCCGGTAATGGTGCTATGACTATAAAAGGAACAGTTGAACAACAAGGATGTAACATTTGATTTTCCCAAAGTAGACCATTTAATTTTCCCCCCACATTATGACATTAAACATTTATTGCAAAAATATAAAACGTGAAATAATTTCTCAGGCTGCAGCTCAGTGAGACAATAGCAGCTCGATTCTCAGCTCGTCTTCATCAGAAAAAGTGAGAGAAGCACAATGAAAATAACTTTAAAAATAAGTTTCTCTGCAAAAGTTTAATCCTCTCAATTTAATTTAATGATACCTGAGTCTTAAATAATGATATTTAAAAATACTTAGTTAGCAGAGTTAGCATGTGAAATGTTTGCCAGATAAAACTCCTTTTCACAGTGGTTGTTAACATGCTAACAAGTACGAATGGATAATTAGTATGATGGTTAACAATTAAGTGGCTAGCAAAGAGCATTTTAACATGCTAATATTACCGTGCTAGCTCCGTTAGCTTTCACAGTTAGCTACAAAAGCTAATCTAGGAGGCTACTTAAGAAGTGAAGTTCGAATACATTTCGATGTAAGATTTAAGTTTTATTTAGTAATCAGTTTGAACCAATAGTTTTTCTTCTGTTTTATTCATTTATCAGGTTTCACAAAGCCTTACTATGCAGATGGCAACGTTAGCATTAGATAAATAGCTTACTTCATTAGCTGTTGACATATAGCCTTTTAGCATTCTAAGGTTAGCGTTTGTGTGACAAAGCTAACTTTTCTCAAACAACAATGAAAGTGTGATAAGATGACCCACAATCAGAATAACCATAATTAGGTTAAAAGTCTTAGGTTTAATTATTTTGTCCTTAATATATTGACATTTTATGTTAGTATGCTAAAGTTAGCATGTGACAAGGCCAGGTTTTCTGCATTTTTAATGCTGAATTACTTTTTCCAAGAAACTTTCTTAGCACATCTCTGGTAAACAAAAGATTTAAAGTAGTTCTGTTGCATTATTTTCTCAGGAGACAGATCTGTAAAACTAAAAATGCTTTAGTAGAGGACAGCCCTAGATTTTTCTGATAGTTGCCGTAGCGGTTAGCATGCTAACTGTAAGTTAATATTCTGATTTCAAAAACGTAACCTCCGCTAACGCTAAGAATCAAGTTTTCATCCATCTGATAAAATGTAGTTTTCTGCTGCGTATTGAGCGTTACAGATTAAGAGTACGTTTACTTTTGCAGAAGAACAAACCAAAAGTTATTATCAGTGAAATTCCCATTTTTAAAACAGTATCCCAACAATGAAAACATTAGTCATAAAATAATTAAGACACATTTCTCCTGATTTATCGTCACATAGAAACTCTGCACAGCTTTAAGAGATCTAAAAATATGCTATTTGAGCTGAAAAAGTGTAAAAAGTCTCTTAACTACAGCTCGTCTTGCAGCGCAGACGCTTTATTAAAATCTTCCAGCTTTTGGCTCTCGGTGTGTTTGTTATGGCTTGTAGAAAAAAAACCCTGCTGTAAAATGTGTTAGAATAAAACTCTCTGGACCTGAATGATTGTCACAGTGTCGTTTCTCAGCTGCCTGAGTCTTTGTCTCCTCGTAGGAAACGTTTTTCACGGTCCTCTTCCATATCGTCCAGGTCGACATAATGAGGTGTTTTTGGGGTAATGAAGGCCTCGCTCGCCAAATAACTGAAATATTTGGTTCACCTCTGACCTTTAACTCCTTCCACTGTCTTGACAAAAACGCCCTGTACAATTTTTATTTCCCCACAAAAATGCTAATTATATGTAATATTAATTAACCCGGTAATAGAGTGGTGCAGTGAGGACGTATTTTTGTAGGCCGACCCTGAAGTGAGCTGCTGGTTCCCTCGACAAAAAGCAATGGGATTTCTCCATAGGCTTTTGGAATATTGTAAAAAATAAGGTCTGTGGAAAACGAACCTGTTTGATAACTGCACGTTTTGTTCAGCCGGATAATATGGTACGAGTTGAAGCGTTTGTTTGAACACTTTGCAGGAGGCAGGTACTTGCTTTCAAGCAGAACAGGGCAAACAAACTTAGAGGAGTGTTTACGTGTTCGGCGTAATGACGTACAACGGCTTCCACAACTTCTGTAGTCCTATTCAGCCACTTGGTAACAACCATCGTTTTTCAGGCACGTCAACTCTTCAGGAATCCCCAGTGGGGTCACTGCTGATGGATTTAATGTCCTAGAACCAAACGTGATCCGTCTCTTCAATGTGTCTCAACCACAGACCTTATTTCCAGATATTTTCCTAAATCCTATGGAGAAATCCCATTGGCTCTGAGACGAGGGAACAGGAAGTGGTCAAATGCTAAATCACTTCCGGGTTTTAGGACTCATCGTGCTATGAATATAAAATGAGCAGTTGAACAACAAGGATGTAAAAAAAAAAACGCTGTAAAATGTGTTAAAAATAAAAGCTCTCTAGACCTGAATGATTGTCACAGTGTCGTTTCTCAGTCCATGTGTCCTTATAGGAAACAATTTTCAGGGATCCTCGTCCATGTCGTCCAGGTTTCGGGACATGATGAAGTGTTTTGGGTAATGAAGGTTTCTCTCGTCTGCGTGTTCCTCCCAGCGAGCGTCGTCGCTCTCGTGTGTGATGTAGCGCTCGCCCAGACGCGTCTCGAACTCTCTGAGGTCCATCCAGGTCTGGTAGTCCTGAGGGAGGAATCAGAATCAGAATACCTTTATTCATCCCACAGAGGGGAAATGTACAT
Organism: Dissostichus eleginoides; assembly: GCA_031216635.1. Lineage (NCBI taxonomy): Eukaryota > Metazoa > Chordata > Actinopteri > Perciformes > Nototheniidae > Dissostichus > Dissostichus eleginoides. The sequence continues at coordinate 27,157,288 of CM062281.1, read as the reverse complement.
TTGTTACAGCAGAAAAGAGTATTTTAAATGAACAACATGTTGGAGGTCCATCAAGTTCTGATAGTCCTGCAGGAAGACGGGATAAATAACATTTAAACCCCCAAAAGCACGATAAGAGTAACTTTAAATTAGCTTATTATGGAGAGCAAGCGTGATTTGAAGTTCAAAAATCAACATTTATAAAAACACATAATTACGAATAATCAATATTTTTGAAATGAACAACATGTTGGAGGTCCTGCAGGAAGACGGGATAAACAAAACTTAAACCCCCAGAAAGCAGGATAAGAGTCACTGAAAACACTTGATTAGCTTATTACGGAAAGCAAGCATGACGTGAAGTTCAAAAATCAACATTTATAGAAACACATAATTATGAATAATCAATTATTAACATGTTGGAGGTCCATCCAGATCTGATAGTCCTACAGGAGGTAGTAACTTTTTTCCATTAGCTTATTAAAGAGGGCATGTCCCAGCATGAAAGCTACATTCCTGCTTAAGTTTGAATACTTTTGGTTATTTCACAAGACAGATTTCTACATTACATTTCATCAATGTAATGTAGAGATATAGTTCGACATGTTAATAAAAGCACATTTTCTCAATTAGCTTATTAAAGAGGGCATGTCCCAGCACGAAAGCTACATTCCTGCTTAAGTTTGAATACTTTTGGTTATTTCACAAGACAGATTTCTACATTACATTTCCTTTAGCTGTCTGAAGAGTCCTCTGGGTTTGTTTTTAGGTTAGTAAAAGACATATAAAGTGTGTTACCTGCAGCCAGGGGTGGCTCAGAGATTTGTCCACGCTGTAGCGCTTCCTCATCTTCACCTGCAGCAGGTTGTTGATCAGGTCCTGGGCTGAAAGGAGGAAGAAACACTGAGAGTGAACATCCACAGGAAGTCTGCTTCAGATCTAAAGTTTGATCCACAGTACTGTCTTCAAATATATTTAATACATCTGGATTTATTAGATCTAATGTCCTGAAACATCCTGCATGTATCCAGGTGTTTATAGTCAACAACCAATAGGTTTTCTTTCACTGAGGAAAAGACGGAAAGTTAAAAACACTTGAGTCTGACATTTTAAACTCACTCTGCTCTGAGATCTGCTTCCAGGGGTTTGAGGGGTACATGAAGAACGAGTTGTTTTTTCGTTTAATGAGAAATTAGCGGATTTGACTATTAAAATACCTCCAATGTAAGATGTTTAATCCCTTTAAAAGTGCCACCATGTTTAGGATTGTGCCTTTAAATCTGACTTTTATCAAACTTTCTGGCTCAGTTTATAATATAAAAACACTAGTGTCAGAGGTTTTAAACTCACCCTGCTCTGAGATCTGCTTCCAGGGGTTCGATGGATACATGAAGGCAGCGTTTTGGATCTGGTCGTTGATGTCCTCGTCCTCGTTGAAGGGGAACGTCCCGCTGAGGCTGACGTACACGATGACGCCCACCGACCACATGTCCAGAGAGCGGTTGTAACCTTTGCTCCGCAGAACCTCGGAGCCAGGTACGCCGGCGTGCCGACCACCGAGCGCCGGAACGACTTCTCTCCGATGATCCGAGCGAAACCGAAGTCACACAGCTTCACCTGCAGGAGAGAGGTGGGAAGTAGTGGAGTACAAATACTTAGTTACTGTACTTAAGTACATTTTTCACATTTTTACATTTTTAACACAAATACCTGTACTTTCTACTTCTTACATTTTCAAAACGGGTTCGTTACTTTAAGTGTTTCTAACCTGAGGGAAGGGTTCTGCTGAAGCCAAGAGGACGTTCTCCGGCTTCAGGTCACAGTGCACGACGTTCTTGAAGTGAAGATGTCTGAGGGCCACGAGGATCTACAAACACAACGTGAAGAAGAAGATTTAACAAGGCTGTGGTCTTTGAATCTTTGAGATCTTAAAATAACTCAGACTCGCAAACCCATAACCTGTAACATGTCTCCATGCTTTAATGTGCTGCAGCACCTCTTTTCACCCTCTGTCTGAAACCAGAGCCCAGTCTGCTCTGATTGGTTAGCTCTGTTGTGATTGGTCAGCCCATACTTCTTTACTTTTACTTGAAGTTCAGTCAGTACTTCTACTTTTACCAGAGTATTTTTAAACACGAGTATCTGTACTTCTACTTGAGTAAAGGACGTGTGCACTTTTGCCATCTCTGAATATAGGACATAGAACAAATCAAACGAATGTGGCGTTCACTGACCTGCGTGACCAGGAACTTGGTGATGCGTTCAGGGAGCCGGCTCTTCTCACTGGACAGGATCGTCTCCAGCATGTCTCCGTGCAGCTTCTCCATCACAACGAACACCTGCTCCGGGGTCTCGAACATGCACTCCAGGTTCACGATGCCCGGGTGGTGCAGGTTCTAAAAGGAAACAGGCGGGAAAACATGGACACAAAACACCATTTAATGTAGTTTTCGTCACTTAAGTTGCTTTAAGAACTCCAATCCAACAGGAAGTTAGAAAACAATGTAAAGACACGTGAAAAATAACTTTTAAAAGATGCATGGGAGTTACTACTGTAATAGCGGAGTAAAAAGTACAATATTATTCTCTCAAATGTATAGAAGTATATATATAGCATAATGTCTAAGATGGTACTCAAGTGCAGTACTTGATTAAATGTGTATTTGTACGTGCATCTTGAATACATTCGGTACCTGCAGGATGGCGACCTCGTTCCTCAGCTGGCTCTCCTGTTTGGTTGGAAATCTCATTTTGTCGATGATTTTAATCGCCACGTCTCTTCCCGTCTTTCTGTGTTTACCTGCGGAGGAAAACACTTTAGCTCTCGACTGAAACATTCATCAATTAACTAATTATCTACAGGAAGCAATCTGGATTTAGCAGGATGACGATCCACACATCAAGTCATTTTCTTAGCCTTTTTATTTGGAGACTTCTATACTTTCTGCCTGTTTTGTAGATTCAAGAGGTTTGATGTGTTTGATCCGGCTTCTTGTCTTGATTTGGTGTTTAACCGTAAGTGCTGCGTGTGCAATTTAGTTTACCATCCAAGGCAACTTGGATGGTGGTGGGGGCCACATAATTGATGTACTGGCCACCAGGGGGCCGCAGATTCACTTGGAACACACACACACACAAATTCCATGTATTGTATGTAATTATTCACAAATATACTAAGTCTGACGTCTTCATTGACATTTTTCAATCTTTCAGGGAACATCCTCCAATAAGCTCACTAAACAAATATCAGTTCACAGAAATGTTGTTTAATTTGTACAAGTGGCATGTTTGTGTTTAACAGGTTATTTAACAGAGGAATAAAACTATTTTAAACTATTGGAAAGCACGGAAAGTGTGTGTGCATCAAGATTAACCTTTAAGATGACATCAACATGAAGTCATGAACACTAACACAGACATTAGTTGTCTAACTTGAACCTAAGACACAATAAGGGGAATGTCAACACAGACACCTGTCAACCCGCACTCTGCTGTTCCTCAGCGCCGCTCCCCCTCCCTCCCGCTGACATTATGAATGAAAGGCGTATAGTAATCACAGATAACACGGCAGGGTCCGTGACAGTTTGTTCTCATCTGATTTCAAATAAACAAAGTCTTGGCTTTTAGAATATTAAACTTGTTTCGCCAAATTCAGATGATAAATACAACTTTGAAGCTTGTAACGGCATAATTACAACCGGCAACTTAACGTCACAGCAGGCATAACAACAGCCGGTGTTTCTTGTGAGCGTTTCCCCGGGAAACAAACACAACACACACAAACGCGTCACAGATTCTTTCGCGGTATTTGGCTGCCGAACGAAATCATGTACGCAGATCGCGACGTAACTAGGAGTCTAGTGGACGGTATCAGTACTACAAGTAAAACAATTAAATATATATATTTTTTAAATTAATTTTATTAATGAAGCCATTTGCCCATCCCTGGTTTAATTGTACTTTATTTTGTCCCCCTCACCTCCGTAGACGATCCCAAACTGTCCGGATCCGAGCACTTCGTCGGCAAAGATCTGATACACTGAGCTGATGTCCTGAAAGAGATCACACAGTTTAATTAGACAATTAGTAAGAGAATACATATATTTGTAATTGACTGTGCCTTGAGTATAAGCTAGAAACACTTTAAAGCTCTGTGACATTTGAAAAAGGAGGTTTTATTTGGCGTTTCAACCTAAAAACCCTGGTGAGTATGGATGCCTGGAAGGGACAAACGTTCAAGTAAAACATTCGGAGTAAAGTTAGTAGATGGAGAATTAATTTGGCCACACTAAAGCTAGACGTCCAGTGTGAAATATCTCAACAAGTGTTAAAGAAATGAACTTAAAATTCCTCCATGACGATAAATCATATTTCTGGTCATCCGATATTTACAAACTATAAAATTTTTCCATCTTTCTTACCATTTTTGTTTTTATGCAACACAGAACAAGTTGGGTTTTGTTGATTTCACGAGACATTTTTTACAACCTTAGTGTATAATTTACACTTAAATGAGAAGCAAACATGAGTGAGGACTTACCACATTTTCCTGTATCTGGGAGTTTGACACTGATATGCTGATAGAGACTTCTTCTGAACACACACACACACACACACACACACACACACACACACACACACACACCACACACACACACACACACACCCACACACACACACACACACACACACACACACACACACACACACACACACACACACACACACACACACACACACACACACACACACAAAACAGGTTTAAAAAATGAACAAGGAGCCAATTAACAACGCTGGCTTCATGTTGACAGTAAGGAGCATTTGTTTGATGGATATTCTGTATTCCCAAAGTGCATTTTTCAGCTTCTTTGTCATTTGAAGCGTGTTTCCACAGAACATTCACAGTAGAAATGTTGCGTAAAGCTGGTTTTTGTCGTGTCTGTCGATCCTGATCAGACAGAAACTATCATATCAAAGATTCAGAGGCTCTACGGCTGTCAGATCATCCTCTGCTCATTGTGAAATAAACATATCAGTGGATGAAAGCAAGAGGGCGCTTTGTGTTCAGAGGAAGCTGCGGCTCAGAGTGAATTTCCACTCATGAGCTGAGATTGATTTCAGATCTCTGTCCCAGTTTCATCCCTCGATCAATACTGTCTGTTAATGTCCAGGTCATCAGACACAGACTTTATGTAACGTCACTGACTGATATTTTTTTCACGTATATTTTTTATGATTTTTATTTAAAGTTATTTATAGATTTTTTCCCTTTGAAACAAGATATCATTTTTTGCCATATTTTTATGTTTTATTAGTTTTTAGTTTTTTTAGTATTCTTTTTTATGATTGTTTAATTTTTTCGGACGATTTATAATAAAATTCACCCTTTTTCTGGTTATTTCTCACCCTCATTTATTTGAGTTTATTTATTTTCCCAAAATATATTTATTTATTGCAAATACTCATATTTCTTCTGTACATATAATTGTTTTTATATAATGTGATTTATTGATTTTTATCCCCTTTTCTGTCCATATAATTGAAGGGTATGTTTCACCTTCATGTACAGGGCCGCGGGAAGTCAGTCAGAGTTGGGGGTGCAGGGTGTGGGGGGGGGGGGGGTGCTAGTAGTGTCTCTCAGCGGCGAAACTGTGACGCGCTGGGGGGGTGCTAGTGGAGCCTCGCAGATGGGGGTGCTGCAGCCCCCTCAGCACCCCCCCTTCTCGCGTCCATGTTCATGTATTGATTTATTTCTGTGTATATGTATTTATTTATTGCATAAGATTTATATATGTTTTTATATAATGTAAACTATTGATTCATCTATATCTTTCCCTGGGACTCACTGTGCTCCTTGCCCTGCCCGCTGGCTTTGGGGGTGACGGGCATCATGGCCTGTCGGATAGCTTTCTCCCAGCCGGACGCCATCAGCCCCGTGTTGGGATGCTTCTCTCCCAGATTCTCCCCCACGTAGTACACTATGTTCCCCGTGATCACCTCGAAGCAGTGAGGGTTCCCGCCCGGAGGCAAGTTCCCAAAGTCCTGCGCACACTCCACCTGCAGGATCTCAGACAGAGGGATCTCCTGTGGGGTAGAAGACAGAGAAAATCAAAAAAATGTAGATTCGAGCGCCATAAAAGACAGAAATACTTCCAGCTCAGAAACCAACACTTCTGCACTTCAAACATCTCCTGTCTTCACATTCTGCTAAATGTTACTTTTTATAACCATTTTAAGTGTAATTTTAAGCAATAAAGGCGCAACAATTGTTTGTAAATGATCTTTAGCCGCTTTCACACCAAGCACTTAGTGCCCAGCACTTAGTTCCCCATGGAACTAAGTACAGATCGCGTTCACACCGGAATAAGTCCCTGGGGAAGGATTAGGCAAATGAAGCCGCTGACGTCAGTTCTTCTTCTTCTGCTTTGGGTTTACTGGCAGGCCGCAAACAACTTCACGGCGTATACTGCCACCCGAAGTCCCCGGCCGGAAGTCCCCGGAGTTGGGGACTGGCTTCAGTAGAAGCTGCTGGGACTCCCAGCAGCTTCTACTGAAGCCTTCCGAGTAAATCGCCAGAACGCCGACACCTCCTCATCTCCACCGCTCCCATGTTTTCTTTTGTGTTGCCATAAGTTAGTCTCTCTCCGTTGGTGTGCTGGGCTAATGCTAATGCTAATAATGAGTTTTATGGGGCGTGGTTTGCAAATCGCCCAGCCAATCAGAAATTGGTACTTTTTTCTCTCCAGGATAGTCCCACCTCTCTAGCAGGCACTAAAAATGGGGGTAAAAGTTCTCTGAACTAAGTTCTCTTTTTGGTGTGAACGCAAAATTCAAAAAAAAATTCCAGGCACTAATGGAACTAAACGGGAAAAGTACAGGGAAAAGTACTCCGGTGTGAAAGCGCCTAATAAGACAGCGGGATCTCCTGCCGGTTAGAAAAATAAGTCAAAAAAGTCCAAGATAAATCAAAAAGCGTCCTCTTGCTGGACGTACTTCCACTTTCAGCTTGGAAACCCAAACCTCTGGACTGATAAAACATCACCTCTCTTCACATTCTGGTAAATTACACTCGTTATAACCATTTTAAGTCACTTAAAGCCTCCACAAAGGTCTGAGAACGACATTATTTCAGCTCCATCTTAACCCCTCCTGTTTCTGCTGAACTGAGAGACTCTCTTTGAACTTGAAACTTCCCTCCCTTCCTTTTCTAACATTAAAAACCCTTCCACCCCTCCAAGGAAAACCCAAACGCTGCCAGATCAAACACATAAAAAGAGGAATATCTCCCCGTCTTTTTGCCCCTCCTCTTCCTCCTCTTCCTCCTCTTTGACCACACACTCAGGTTTATTCTCTGATCAAAAGGCAGGACGTGGGTCAGTGGAGAGGGAGAGAGTCTCTTTGAGGTGAAGGTCAACGGCTCAAAGGGAGAGACATGAAACGAGCTGACCTCAAATCACTCGCTCATATTTCCAGGAAACATATTCTCCTTCTAGGAAATCCCAAAATAAAACCTGGAAAGTTTTTGGGTTTGACCTCGTGTTGGATTCCTGACCTCACATCATGAGTGTTATTTTGTCGGCTGATTTTTTTTTTGCATTTATATTTAATTTCTCACGTGTATTTTTTGGTGCATAATGTGGTGATAATGAGACAGTGATGTTGATGTCTGCAGGACACACACACACACACACACACACACACACACACACACACACACACACACACACACACACACACACACACACACACACACACACACACACACACACACACACACACACACACACACACACACACACACACACACACACACACACACACACACACACACACACACACTGAAATCGGACCTGGATCTCCTACCTTGTAAAACTTGGCTCCACTTTCGTTCTGGAACAGAGTCAGAGTCTTGCTGTCCAGCCTCCAGTAATGCCTCTTCCTCTGAACACACACACACACACACACACACACACAATATATATTATTTATATTTTATAGAGTTAATGTCAATATATATGTACATGGTTTAAGACTGTAGGATTAGACAGAGCTCTTCATTTACAGAAATTGATGCATACAATTTGGCTTTTCTGTAGGTTTTAGTGCATGTAAATGGTCTGCAAAGGCTGAATCCCTGTGTTCCTCGCTGCCTGAAACGCCTCCATTAGACTCCTTTGGTTACTGTCAGAACATAGCGACATCACTGTGGAAAACTTGTGCTACTATTGGCTAGTGCTCCAACACATTGTACGTGATAGGCTAAGGGGGCGGGACATCTCTAAGCTGTTGACCTATCACAACAGAGCCAACCAGCTTTCAGCCAAACCTGGATTTTAACATATTAACAAACTTCAGACTAGCTGCAAAGTAACATTAACCTAAGAACTGTACTTAGGCTCAGTTTTGAGGTACGTTATACTGTTTCTATGTATATTTGTATTCTATCTGGAGCATCTGTCACTAAATCCAGTTTCCCCACGCATTTAAAAAGGATCTTGTGTGTATATATCTTGTGTGTATATATATTGTGTGTATATATCTTGTGTGTATATATGTTGTGTGTATATATCTTGTGTGTATATATATTGTGTGTATATATCTTGTGTGTATATATATTGTGTGTATATATCTTGTGTGTATATATGTTGTCTGTATATATCTTGTGTGTATATATATTGTGTGTATATATCTTGTGTGTATATATATTGTGTGTATATATCTTGTGTGTATATATTGTGTGTATATATCTTGTGTGTATATATGTTGTGTGTATATATCTTGTGTGTATATATATTGTGTGTATATATTGTGTGTATATATCTTGTGTGTATATATTGTGTGTATATATCTTGTGTGTATATATATTGTGTGTATATATCTTGTGTGTATATATGTTGTCTGTATATATCTTGTGTGTATATATCTTGTGTGTATATATATTGTGTGTATATATCTTGTGTGTATATATGTTGTGTGTATATATCTTGTGTGTATATATCTTGTGTGTTTCCTCACCAGGTTGTCGTGGCTGGTGTAGTGAACCATCCAGCCCTCCTTCACCATCGTGGAGCTTTTCCTCTTGGTGTGTTTGATCGACTGAACCAATCGCATTAGAGGGATGTTGGTGCTGGTGGACGGACTGCAGAAACACACACACACACACACACACACACACACACACACACACACACACACAGAAACACACACACAGACACACACACACACACACACACACACACACACACACACATCAGACAGAGGCCCAATTCCAAACCACACCCTGCCTCCCTACACTCAGGTGGAGGGTGTAAAAACAGCAGCAAGATTTGGCAGAAAAAGGAAATGCCGTAACTTTAGGTAACAACGGTTTCAAATCAGCATCTCTTAGACAAAACATTTAAGTTCAAAACATCTTTAATGGTGTTTCTTTTTTGTAAAGCTCTTTTAGTTTTAAACCTGATGTTTATAAGCTTCTTAGTTTGTGCAACAGTCTGTAAATATACACAACTTTATAATAAAATGCACACATTTACCTTTTTCTAGACTGAACACAGGTATGATCCTAAGTATGAGGTAACCATGAAGTTGTTAACATCTGTATGACGATATTAAATGTATATCTTGTTGTGCAGTTTACTGAGGGGTAGTGTGTAGGGGGCGGTTTGGAATTGGGCCTATATCAAAGCATCTTTTAGGCCTTAATGGGCAATAATTAAAGAAAAGGTATATCAATATATACAAACATCAGGTTAGAAGCTGGCATTGGCATCCAAGTTTCCCCTCTACACTTTCAACCATCATCCAATTAACGTAATTATTAATCTGACAACCAGATGCACATGAGTACCGCAGAGCATCAGAGGAGGGAAGTAGTGGAGTACAAATACTTTGTTACTGTACTTAAGTACATTTTTCTGGTACCAGTACTTTACTCCACTACTTATTTTTCTGACGATATTTTACTTTGACTTCTTACATTTTGAACCCAAATACCTGAACTTTCTACTTCTGACATTTTGAACCCAAATACCTGAACTTTCTACTTCTGACATTTTGAACCCAAATACCTGAACTTTCCACTTCTGACATTTTGAACACAAATACCTGAACTTTCTACTTCTTACATGTTGAACCCAAATACCTGTACTTTCTACTTCTTACATTTTGAACCCAAATACCTGTACTTTCTACTTCTTACATCTTGAACCCAAATACCTGTACTTTCTGCTTCTTACATTTTCCAAACAGGCTGGTTCCTTTAGTTTGAATGTGTGTTTGGTGGCGTGATCATTATTATTTAGAGTCATTGCGTGCCTATTGATTTGAACACGATCCGTGTATCCATCATTTCCTGGTCTTCTCTAAAGAAGAGGGACCAATGAAAACGTTGTCATGTTGCCGTTGTTCAGCATGGAAACATTCATTAGCTAACAATGACATTATTGTTCTATTAATATAAAGGGAGGTCAGGTACTCTTTAAAACAGCTGCTAGTTATGGGTACTTTTTACTGAAGTACATTTCTCTTTACTTTTACTTGAGTAAAGGATGTGTGTACTTTTGCCACCTCTGCTGAGCATCATGGGTAATCCAGAGTTCTTGTACCTGAAGGCTCTGATGGTCTCGTCGTCTTTCTCTCCGTCGGTGCAGTTTCCCTCGATGAAGAACAGCTTGTCGTCCGTCTCGTCGAGGCTGTGTTCGCTGTTAGCATCACTGTTAGCATCGCTGTTAGCATCGCTGTTGTCCACCTCCATCGTCGCCTCCGAGTCCAGACTGAGACTCGCTGGCTCTGAAAGAAACACACGAGAAATATGTGTATATTATGAAGTGTATTATAGTGGGTTTACACATACAAGGAATATGCATTGGTGTTTATTAGGGCACACCTAAACGCAGTAGGAGAAATTAAAGATGGAAAAAGCCGAGGAAATATAACAAAAAAAGTGGAAAATTACAAATATTTATTAAATAAAAAAATAAAAGGAGTGTAAAAAGACCATTAATTTACAAAAAAAAGCCATAAATAGATGATAAATTATTGGGAAAGAAAGATCAGTATATATACATTAACTATTCATTTTTAAATATATTATAAAATGTGTAAAAGACACAAAAGTATACAAAAAAAAGGACAATTAAAAAAAAGTATATATGTATAAATCATTCATTCTAAAAACTATTATAACATTTTTAAAATAATAAAATACGTTTTTAATTAATATAATATTCGGTAGATCTCACCTCCGTTGAAGTCCACCTCCCCGAGGCAGTCTCGAGGAACTTTAGCCGCACATCTCTTATGGCAGTTAAATTTACAATCTGCAGCAGAAGAGAAACAGAGAATTAAAAACAACAAATCAAACGTTCATCCATTACAGAAGCTTCAACATCTGGGACGGCTGTGTCTAACGATGAACTCAAACACATGGTTTAAATTCAATCAAATAAACCTATTGATGTTCTCTTGCTCTCTCCCAACGAAACAGAAAAACAGAAACGATGGCATATCTGTACTCGATGTATTAATCAATTAATCAATTAAAGACTTAAATAAAATAAAAGTTGTTTTTGTAATAAATATACATTTCATTGTATCACTTAATCAATCAACCAATCAATAAAAAAAACAATCCATCAACCAATTAATCAATCAATCAATACAAATACCAGTCTGTCTTCACCTGTCATGTTATAGCTCTTAATCACAACATACATAATGTAATTAATAAAAAGGGTAAAAGTACCTCTGTCTCTCTTCCCCTGTCACGTGATCACTTCACAAATTAATTAACACATTTAAAACATTTTTTTAATTAAATAATATAGCAACCGGATTAGCAAAAAATACATATATACATTTTTTTAAGTTAAATGAATGTATTTAGAGAAAGCCTGATTAACTTGATATATATAATCCCTGAGTGTCACCTTTGCACTGCATGCCCTGCCTGAAGAGCCCCTTCAGCAGCCTCTTGCAGAGCTGGCAGATGGTGGGCCGGGTGTAGGTGTGCACGGAGAAGGTGTGCGGCACTTTGACCCGGCCCAGAACCATCTTCTCCATCCAGATGGGACGCCCGCTCAGCAGGGAGTCCCGCTTCACTGCGCCCAGCAGGGGGCGCTGGAGAGAAGATGTTCAATCAATCAATCAATCAATCAATCAATCAATCAATCAATGCTTATTTATATAGCCCAATATCACAAACGTTACTTGTTATCGGAGGTGGGAGAAGTACTAAAAGTAGAAGTACTCAGATCTGGTACTTGAGTAAAAGTAGAAGTACTCAGATCTGGTACTTGAGTAAAAGTAGAAGTACTCAGATCTTGTTTAAAAGTAGAAGTACTCAGATCTGGTACTTGAGTAAAAGTAGAAGTACTCAGATCTTGTTTAAAAGTAGAAGTACTCAGATCTGGTACTTGAGTAAAAGTAGAAGTACTCAGATCTTGTACTTGAGTAAAAGTAGAAGTACTCTGATCTTGTAGTTGAGTAAAAGTACTCAGATCTGGTACTTTAGTAAAAGTAGAAGTACTCAGATCTTGTTTAAAAGTAGAAGTACTCAGATCTTGTTTAAAAGTAGAAGTACTCAGATCTGGTACTTGAGTAAATACTCAAGTAAAGTACAAGTACCTCAACATTGTACTTAAGTACAGTACTTGAGTAAATGTACTTACTTCCCACCTCTGCTTGTAATTGATACATGTCAGCAATTGATGAAGAAACATCCGAGTTGTTGTGACTTGATGGTGCTGGAATGATATATTGTGCAGCCCTTTATTCCTTTAATATAACATCACCCTTCTAAGGCCTTTTTTAGAGAGTAAATGAAATGATTTCAGGCAGATTCCCCGATGTCTTTCTTTCCCCTGGTCACGTGTGTTCCTCCCTCCTTTAAAGCTGCCAGAGGGGAGTAAAGGGAGGTGGAGCAGCAGAGAGTAAAGTGGAGCACGGATGAAATCTCCTCTCTGCAGAACAATGGCCGTCCTTGTGCGGCGAGCAGCTCATAGACGAGGTAAGAGCAGGAAGCATGTGACACAATGGGCCTGAATTAGTCCAGAACAGTGAGAAACCCACCTTTAAAAACACGGGGGATTCATCAGGATCTGTGTGACGTCTCATCAAGAACTACAGAGATTTTAACACGAGAGGAGTGAGGATATGTTTTATTATAGAGCAGAACAATGGATAAAGTCACTCTGATGAGGACGTTGATTTTGTTTACATGCATGAGATGACTTTATCCTGATGAACTGCAGCATGTCAACAAGCTGATTTACTTAAGCAAACACACACTCTGGTCATTTGTTATTTAGAATTAAATCATTATTATAGTCCTCATTATTTTTTATTATTTAAGTATTTTTATTATGTTTAACTTCATTACTATTTAAAATATGTTTAACTATTATTATTAATAATGTATTTTTATTTTATTATTAACGTATTTTTTATGTATTTTTATTACACGTTTATTGATATTTGTACTGTAAATTATTAAAAATAAATCAAAAATTAGATGCGATTTTGCATTTATGAGAATAAGAATCTTTCCTCTTTGTGTTTAGATGGTTCAGAGAGTGTGTGTGTGTGTGTGTGTGTGTGTGTGTTGTGTGTGTGTGTGTGTGTGTGTGTGTGTGTGAAAGAGAGAGCCAGAGAGGGAGGGTGACTACTGGAAAGGGCTAATTGGTTGGTTGCACAACGTCATGCTGCTAGTGTGGAAAGTGTGTGTGCATGCATGTGTTTATTTGTGTGTGTGTGTGTGTGTGTGTGTGTGTGTGTGTGTTCTAGTCATTTACACATTTGTCTCTCTCTAAACTGACTCTTCTCTAACAGCTCATCAACATGCTTCTGTTTTTTTTGTGAAAAGCAGCCACAGAGTCTCAACTCTAAACCCTCTTTCCTATACTGCACTCCCAGCATGCATCTGGGCGAGAGGCAGGGTGCATTCTGACACACACACACACCACACCACACACACACACCACACACACACACACACACACCACACACACAAACACACACACACACACACACACACACACACACACACACACACACACACACACACACACACACACACACACACACACACACACACACACACACCAATGAGTTTCCAGTTCACCCGACCTGCACTTGTTTGGACTCTGAGAGGAAACTGGAGCAGAGGAAACACAGACAGGAAACCCTCGGCAGAGAAGAAGAGTAACCGAGTACATTTACTCAAGTACTGTGTATTTATTAGTATTTGTACCTTGGTATTTAAATTGTACGCACTTGATTCTCTACTCCACTACATCTCAGAAACACATATTGTACTTCTTACTCCACTACATATGACATCCTTTGCAGATTAGGTTACCTATGATTATCTTTTAAAATAAATTAAGAGAGACAGTACAATTAGCCGTTCCTCAGTCAATTAAAATATTTAAATGTCATTAATAATAATAATCTAAAAGTGTAACACACAGAAATGAAATCACACACTGGTGTTATTACTACTTTTGACGCTTTTTCAGACATTAAAACCTTAAGTAAGTCAAAGATTTCTTAATTTAAATCGTAACTTATTGATGAGGCAAAGCAAGAAAGACGTTTTTAACTCAAAGGAAAAAGTATTTGCAGTTGTGAAAGGAAGATTATGATCCAATAAGGATTGGCCAGATTGTGATAATGATGGTTATTTGTTCAGCCTTTTTTGCACTGCAACATTTCTCCAAATAAACTCCTAAAACAATAGTTATTTTGGTATTGAAAATGTTGAAATAATGACCACAAACAGAGTTATTTTACCTCATGAAATATAGATTAATAAAATATTTCTGAGACATGAAATACGCTGTCTGTATTCACCGTAAACCTGATTGAACCTGATGGTTTCTGCAGAGCGTTGTGAAATACAGGAGTTCACAGAGGCATTGATTTTCTTAAACAAACACACACTCTGTTCATTTGCTCTTTAACTTGACAAGAAATCTATCATCATTGTTATAGTCATCATCATTTTTATTATTTAGGTAAAATACGTTTTAACTTTTAAGATTATTTAATATTATTATACCTAAAATATGAATGTATTATTTTCATTATATTCTAATTAATTTTTCATATTTTATTGTTATTATTAATTATTATTATTATTATTATTATTATTTAGGTTTTTAAAAATATTATTATTATTTATATATTTTTTATTAACACTTTTTTATATTTGTACTGTAAATGATCGGTAAAAGACTGAGCAAAGAAACCACATTTAAAATAAATCAGGAAGGATCCCACCCTCCTGCAGCTCAGGAATATTTCACTGTAAACCTGATTGAAGCGTTGTGAAATACAGGAGTTTACCGAGGCATTGAACTCACCTCCTCCTGAGGAGTGGGGGGTAACTCGTTGGACGGGGGGCGAGCGACGGAAAGGACGCTTCCGGCAGCGACACGTTGGACAGACGTCTCTTCTTCGCCCCGCTGCAGTTGTTGGGGATCTTGAACGCACATCTCTTATGGTAGTTCAGTCCACATCCTGTAGGGAGGGAACAGTTTTAACATCATTTCATCCTCCTGTTGTTTGGGCAAAACTAAAAACAAAACACCAGCAGAACAACAAGTGAATATCATCAATTACAAGAAGATGTGTCATGTGATCAGGGTGGATATCCAGTGTGAATAGACGTGATTTGAGACGTGATTTGAGACGTGATTTGAAAACGGAGAGACAGTCAGTGTCCTTGGTTAAACAGACCTGACTCATCATGTTAATTAGTGAGTTTTAAAAAGGTGATAACAGGTTTATTTATCTACACCTTTGGATGGAGTCATGCCGAATGTTTCTGTCTGCTTCCAGCCTGTATGCTAAGCTAAACTAAGCTAATCCAGTGAATCTGTTATAGTACATTTTTGATAGAATATTGCCACTGCTGTTTCAGAATTGTCAACAGCATGTTTAGAAGGCATTGAACACGTGTTAACAACTTAATAAAATGAAATATATATATATATATATATAGCTTATGTTATACTCATTAAAGGTAGGGTAGGTAAGAATGGAGAAACCAGCTCGAGTGCGCAAGAATTTGAAAGTACACAACCGAAAAAAATCTGCCCCTTCCTTCAGACTTCCTCACAGAGCCCCTCCTCCAACACACATGAACGCGCACATGACCAATGAGGGCACGAGAGAAGTTTGTGCACAGATGGAAGGCTGACAGGCAGGTAGGCCATCCAGTTATTTTAGCCGGGCCGGCTCAGATGATTGGTCGTGCTTTTTACAGCGCCACGGCTTCCACAGATGACATGTTTTTATGTACTTATTGTCAAAGCATTTAATGTATTCATTGCTATCGGGATGTTAAGAGCATTCCATGGAATATAACAACAAGTGTTTCTGAAGTGAATTACCTACCCCACCTTTAAAATCTGATTTCTCTTACATCACCGCAGAAACACTCGCTGCACATGACTTCCTGTCGTTAAGTTTAATTGACAGGAAGCTTGTGTGAATTGTTGTAAATATCCTGACACCTGTTTCACTGTATTTATATTCAGACTTCTGTATTTCAGGTGATGTAAGTCTCTGTTTCCTGTCATTCATTTTGTGTTTACATAACGTCAGCTCGCTGATTAGCTAATCATAGAATCTCTGTTCTATAATCACCAGGTGTGACACCGCTAAGCTTAAGGCGGCTAATGTTGGGCTATAAAGGAACTACAGCACGGTCACATGACATCAGGTCAGCACCGCTAAGCTAAAGGCAGCTAATGTTGGGCTCTAAAGGAACTACAGCACGGTCACATGACTTCACGTCACCACCGCTAAGCTAAAGGCGGCTAATGTTGGGCTATATAGGAACTACAGCACGGTCACATGACTTCACGTCACCACCGCTAAGGTAAAGGAGGCTAATGTTGGGCTATAAAGGAACTACAGCACGGTCACATGACTTCACGTCACCACCGCTAAGCTAAAGGAGGCTAATGTTGGGCTATAAAGGAACTACAGCACGGTCACATGACTTCACGTCACCACCGCTAAGCTAAAGGTGGCTAATGTTGGGCTATAAAGGAACTACAGCACGGTCACATGACTTCACGTCATCACCGCTAAGCTAAAGGCGGCTAATGTTGGGCTATAAAGGAACTACAGCACGGTCACATGACTTCACGTCACCACCGCTAAGCTAAAGGTGGCTAATGATGGGCTATAAAGGAACTACAGCACGGTCACATGACTTCACGTCACCACCGCTAAGCTAAAGGCGGCTAATGTTGGCCGTGAAGACGTTTAGTCGTCTCATTTAGACCGTTTTTTTGGCGCTATCTTCTGGTAAATGATAAAACCGTGTTACCTTCACACTTGAGGCCCTGCCTGACGAGTCCCCACAACATTTCTCCACAGTCGTCACAGAAAGCCGGAGCTTTGTAGGAGTGAACGTAGAGAGCGTGAGGTCGGATCTGGAAATCCTCCGCTGTGGCAAGAGCTGAAATAATAAAAACACAATACAGTCAAACAACAACAACAACAACAACAACAGACAACATGGGACGTTTCCTATCCTGAAACTGGTTTGGATCTTCTGTAAAAAGCCTTGATTGCTCGTCAGTAAAGCTTCTGTTATTGTGAAATGAGTTCTGCTTTGGTTATATTAAAATCAACCTTTACTGATAAAATTCATTTGAAAAGAGCCGTGTTTAGAGCAAATCATGATCTTAATCTTTTGGTAAAACTCAGTTAAAGTTCCTTTTTGAGGGCATTTAAGAGCATTTTTAAGCAAATGTTTTGTGCTGTCGAGTTTTGTGACGTTAATGTCAGATGCATTTTGTAAATAAGGTTGTTTTCTTTTAAAGATGTCACCAAGTTTTGGATCAGAAGTAAAAAAGAAATGCATAAAGATTTTTTCCTTTTTTTAAATCCTGTTTTAAGACATTTTCACACCAAGAATTGTTTTCCCCTTGAAAGGTAACTTCTAACGTCAATCCATCAACTAGTGTAGATATTTCAGACGGTAACAGAGTAATGGCGCCACAGTCTCATCAAGATAAACGTATTGACCCTCAAACGAGATGACCTCATGATAACTTGTGTCCTGTTTGAGCCTGTTTGACTCAAAGATAATGACCGGTATTCCCCACAATTAACTTAATTAACTTAAAAACTGTGAGTCCATGAAGTTTCCCCTCATTCCACTTGTTCTGCAAACTCTATAATCAGATACATTGATTCAAAAAGAATGCATTAGCTGCATTACATAGATACAAACATACAATATATGAAGGTATTAAATATATAAAATCATGTAATTTAAGATAACACTAAAGGAAATAATTAACAAAGATTAGAAGGTTTTATTTAAAAAAGTATGTTTTATTTGTCAGGCTGTTGACGCTTGAGGAAAAACCTGACTCAAAGACAAAAATATTCAATGCATGTTATATTCAGGTAAGCGTTGAACGATGCCTTCACTGTCCTGCTAACGTGGGAGAAATAAACACTCTGATCTCTGCAGGTTTTTGCAGCAGCAGGAAGTGGTCGGGGTTTCATTTACAGTCTCTGGTTTGAACCTTTACACCTCTCAGGAAACAAAGAGCTTCATATTTATGGTGTGTTTGGAGAAAGATCTGAGGAGAGCTAACCGCTAACACTTAGCACGAGGAGGAGGAGGAGGAGGAGGAGGAGGAGGAGGAGGAGGAGGAGGAGGAGGAGGAAGCTGAGAAATAAACAGGGCTTTAAATTGTTAATTAAAAATATAAAACTCAATACAAGTTCCTCAATGTTAAGGCTATTACATTTTTAGATATAAGTTATTTTAGTTTTTAAGGAGCTATATTTATAAATATGACTATAATTTGTATTATTATTATTTTTTCTCTTTTACATGTTAATCATCCTATAGCTTAAGGTAAGTAAAATGTAAGACTTTAAAGGTCCCATGTCATGCTTTTCCGGTTCTTACCCGTCCCCTTGTGTTATGTAGCTTTTTCTGCATGTAAACGGTCTGCAGAGTCCCAAACCCTCAAAGTACACCCTGTAGGGAGTAAAACTCTAACACAGAGAAGACCTGTCTATGCTGCCCCAGAACGCCTCGTTGGACATTTCTCTTTTTCCATTGTTTGCTTCTTGGGTATAGTGACGTATTTCGGGTATAGTGACGTAACGTAACGTAACTTAACGTAACGGCTCCGCAGATTGGTCCAAATGGACCAATCCGCCGAGCCGTTATGTTTGGACCAATCCGCGGACTTCCTCACACACACACACTCGGCGGGACATTGCGAGGCTTGCTGCTGCGAGGAGCGGGACACTGTGAGCTGGCTCACTGGTGTGGGGTCGGTGAGACAGCGAGACACCGCGGAACTCAGCCTGAGCACACACACAAACCCCCAGCCAGGCTGCAGGTGTGTGTGTGTTCGGGCTGGGTTTCGCTGTGTCTCGCTGTCTCGCAGACGGCCACTGGGCTCACAGGGAGGGGGGGGGGGAGGCAGAGCTCCAACAAGCCGTTTAGGACAGAGAGTGAATACACATACTATACAGAGATGCTGTATGAGACACCAATGTGAGTTTGGAACATTGAACAATGTAAATCTATTCTAGTAGACCTCAACAATGGAATTATGATCAGTAGAAATGGCCATGACATGGGACCTTTAAATAAGGCTAATTGGAAAGGAAATTCATGACCTATTTCATGGGCAATTATTCCACAATCTGCCCGACGATTATTCAAGAGGCATTTGGTACAAATATTTAAAAAACACTAATATTTTGAAATGTTATAAATTAATGACATCTTTCAGCATTTACTCCCAAGTCTTAATCTGCACAAACAAAGGCCACAAGATGCTGAGCAGCACTAGAACACTGACTTGGTTTATGGAGGACAACTTTTGCACAATTTAATCTACTTTTTGAAATAAAAGACGAGCTAAACCTGCAGTTAATTCCTTCTTTTGGTAAACCTCTAAACTCTGAAGCACTGTTGTTGTTGTTGTTGTTGTTGTTGTTGTTGCTCACCCGACAGCACCACCTCCACCAGGTCTCCTTCATGGATCTCCTCCGCTGAGCTCAGTCTCTGAAGAATGTTCTCCGAGGTCAGGTCGTGACGGAAGAGAAGGATCTTATCGAACATCCCAAAAAAACCCACATCAGGAACTGAGGAAGGAGGAGGAGGAGAAGAGGATGATGAGGAGGGAGAGGAGGAGAAGAAAAGTTTGACATGTTGATTGAATGCAAGCAATTGTTTATATATTGATCTTGTGCTTTAGATATAAAGGTGTGATTTTGAACATGATGTTATCTGTTATGTTCGGGATTATAAATGATGCAACACCATCATTTTAAAATTTAAAATGGTTCCTAAAATAAGCATTACCTCACCTTTTTCATCAGATGTGTAAAGAAACACTTTCCGAGAACCAAACAGAACTCTGCAGTTTCTCTTCTCCTAAACACTTTTTTTAGGTAAAATAAACATTATTCAACCCCAAGATCAACGACTGAAATAACATTTATTCCAAGTTAGAAACAAAAAAGCTCTTTATAGTTCTCATACTGCCTGTGCTGCAGCACCTCTTTTCACCCTCTGTCTGAAACCAGAGCCCAGTCTGCTCTGATTGGTTAGCTGGCCGGCTCTGTTGTGATTGTTCAACAGCTTAGAGATGTCCCGCCCCTTAGCCTGTCACGTACGATGTGTTGGAGCGCTAGCCAATAGGAGCGCGAGTATTACGTAGTGAAGCCTCTTGCCCAAACAAGTTGTTGTTTTTTTAGAACATGAGTCATGGGTTTTATTTGGAAGGAGGATTTCCTCAGTTCTGCAGAAAAGAAATAACAAAGGGATGTGTGTGTGTGTGTGTGTGTGTGTGTGTGTGTGTGTGTGTGTGTGTGTGTGTGTGTGTGTGTGTGAGCACTGGTGTGTAGCCATGTGGATAATGATGCCCGGTGTCAGTGACAGGACATCAGATATTATTCATGATGTACAGTCCCTGTGTGTGTGTGTGTGTGTGTGTGTGTGTGTGTGTGTGTGTGTGTGTGTGTGTGTGTGTGCAGCCTCATCACCTGTTGCTCAGGTTTCCTGCTGCATGCTAACTGCACGCTGCTAACATCCTGCTAACACAGGAAGCTGCTTCACCTGCATGTGTGTGTGCAGGCTGCAGAGAAATCCAGAACACACACACACATACACACACAGTCTGGTTTTTAGACACACGTGGGTCACTTTAAACACTGTCTTACACACACACACACCAACACAATCAAACCTACACAAAAACACTCTCACACATACACACCTCATAAACTTTTAAAAACATAGACAACACCAACCACACACACACACACACACACACACACACATGATGCACTCTCATCTGTGTCTGGTCATTTTCTTCTTAAATGTTGAGTCACGTTGCATTTTCTCTTCTCTGTCCTGGTGTTTCACAACTTTCTCTCTGGCTGTTTGCTCCATTGTGTTCATTCTGAGACGCTTTCTAGTCTTTCTGTTCCTGTCATCTTTTGCTTCTCTTCGCCTCGTTCATACTTCTAACCTCTTATCATATATCCTCTGTATGACACATTTGAAAGAAGCTGTTACAGATTAAATATTATCCCATCTTTATTCCCCGCACGGTGACCAACTCTCCGATGTGACGGAGCAGAAAACCTCCCGATGACGCAAGAGATCAGCTGCTCTTTCTGTGAGGTGAGCAGAAACACAGCAGCATAATGGACCAAGAGTGTGTGTTTAATACACACTGATCCCCTCTCTATGTTTAATCCTCCACTAACCAGGCTTAACCTCCACACACACACACACACACACACACACACACACACACACACACACACACACACACACACACACACACACACACACACACACACACACACACACACACACACACACACACACCCCACACACACACACACACCACACACACACACACACACACACACACACACACACACACACACACACACACCCACACACACCCTCCCTCCAAACTGAAGCCACATTTCTTTACGACCCCAAACCTACCGTCAGGGTCAAACAGGTCGAAACCTCCAGGCCTGGCCGTGACCTCTGACCCCGAGGAATGGAGTGTGTGTGTGTGTGTGTGTGTGTGTGTGTGTTGGGTCTAACTTCAGGGTGTGTTTTTATCAAGCTGTGGGAAGGGAGATATCCGTCACCTCTAATCTGTGCAGCACTCAGACCATCGGAGAGTAAGTGTTCACGGAAACCAATAATCCTGATTCTGAAGGGAGTACAGTACACACACGCGCGCGCACACACACACACACACACACACACACACACACACACACGCATTTCTTGGGTTTATATAAGTATATATTTTTTATTTCATTCATTACGTTAAAAATGTTTCAGTGTTTTTCTATTTATTATTATATGCGTTACTCTCAAATAACAATTTTAATCTGAGACAGCACAGTCACTTTTATTCTTGTATTTCATCTCTATTTTAGTTTCTTTTAATTATAATTTAATTGGCTTTATTTACTTTTTAAAATATATTTAGATGTATTTTTTAATGTTTATTTCCCCTACGTCTTAATGCCTTTCCTCCTTTTTGTTACGCACTTTGCCTTGCCTCTAGACAACTTATGTTTTGCACTTCTGGTTAACATTTTGTTGTTTTCCATTCTTAAAATAAGGTTAAATCTGATCTATTATTACCTAAAGTATCAGACGATGACCCTTTCTGTTTTTACAGAGCGACACACGGGAGCTTATCGTTCCATATTTCCGCCGACAGGTTATAAAACATCTGAACAAACAGATGACGAATAATCTGAGAGCCTTTCAGCTGCAGTAAAACTCTTCAACACACACACACACACACACACACACACACACAGACACACACACAGACACACAGACACACACACACACACAGACACAGACACACATACACACACACACAGACACACAGACACACAGACACACACACACACACACACACAAACACACACACACACACACACAGACACAAACACACACAGACACAGACACACAGACACAAACACACACACACACACACACACACACAGACACACACACAGACACACACACACACACACACACACAAACACACACACAGACACACACACACAGACACACCGACACAGAGACACACACACACACACACACAGACACAGACACACGCCAGATGATGGGAAACATGGAGGTAAACAGACGTCTGTTTTGTATCCGCTCTCCGTCACCTCGCAGGAAACAACAGGAAGTGGCGAGGGGGGGGTTCATTCATATTGCTGTTAGATAAGGATACTGGTAAAACACACACACACACACACACACACACACACACACTCCACATATTTAGATGTTATTACAATTCGCCGTATTTAATTCCATTGTACAGTATTCCATTTTTACATGGCTTGATCTTATACTATTTTATTTACCTTGTTCATTTCTATATTATATGTATTTTGACACACACCATGTATGTCTTTTTCATCTGAGGTTAAGTATGGTTAAGTAAGCTTCTTTGCATTTGACAATAAAGCCTTAAAATCTTGAATCTCAACGTACGCATACTGAGTACTTTGCTTTAATGCTTGAAGTACATTTGGATAGTACTTAAAGTAGTACTTTAAGACCATACTATTTATAATTTCACTACAGTGACGGATCTGAGTGCCTCGTCCAACACTGCTCACAGATTAAGCAACTTTGAGTACCTAGAAAAGCACTAAAAATGTGTTAATATTATTCTGCTTTTTAGGGTTTTCCCTTTCTCTAAAACATATAACACACGAGAGTCTAGTGTTGTTATATGTTTTTTGTGCATGTAAATGGTCTCCAGAGGCTCAAATCCTGTGTTCCTCTCCCACATTTTCAGTATAGTATGTAGTGTCTCTACTTTAAAGAGTCCTCTCCTGCTGATGTTCAGGTGTATATCAGTATGTATTGTCTCCACTTTAAAGAGTACCCCCTGCTGATGTTTAGGTGTATATCAGTATGTAGTGTCTCTACTTTAAAGAGTCCTCTCCTGCTGATGTTCAGGTGTATATCAGTATGTAGTGTCTCTACTTTAAAGAGTCCTCTCCTGCTGATGTTCAGGTGTATATCAGTATGTAGTGTCTCTACTTAAAGAGTCCTCTCCTGCTGATGTTCAGGTGTGTATCAGTATGTAGTGTCTCTACTTTAAAGAGTCCTCTCCTGCTGATGTTCAGGTGTATATGAGTATGTAGTGTCTCTACTTTAAAGAGTCCTCTCCTGCTGATGTTCAGGTGTATATCAGTATGTAGTGTCTCTACTTTAAAGAGTCCTGTCCTGCTGATGTTCAGGTGTATATCAGTATGTAGTGTCTCTACTTTAAAGAGTCCTCTCCTGCTGATGTTCAGGTGTATATCAGTATGTAGTGTCTCTACTTTAAAGAGTCCTCTCCTGCTGATGTTCAGGTGTAATCAGTATGTAGTGTCTCTACTTTAAAGAGTCCTCTCCTGCTGATGTTCAGGTGTATATCAGTATGTAGTGTCTCTACTTTAAGAGTCCTCTCTGCTGATGTTCAGGTGTATATCAGTATGTATTGTCTCACTTTAAAGAGTACCCCCTGCTGATGTTTAGGTGTATATCAGTATGTAGTGTCTCTACTTTAAGAGTCCTCTCCTGCTGATGTTCAGGTGTATATCAGTATGTAGTGTCTCTACTTTAAAGAGTCCTCTCCTGCTGATGTTCAGGTGTATATCAGTATGTAGTGTCTCTACTTTAAAGAGTCCTCCTGCTGATGTTCAGGTGTGTATCAGTATGTAGTGTCTCTACTTTAAAGAGTCCTCTCCTGCTGATGTTCAGGTGTATATGAGTATGTAGTGTCTCTACTTTAAAGAGTCCTCCTGCTGATGTTCAGGTGTATATCAGTATGTAGTGTCTCTACTTTAAAGAGTCCTCTCCTGCTGATGTTCAGGTGTATATCAGTATGTAGTGTCTCTACTTTAAAGAGTCTTCTCCTGCTGATGTTCAGGTGTATATCAGTATGTAGTGTCTCTACTTTAAAGAGTCCTCTCCTGCTGATGTTCAGTGTATATCAGTATGTAGTGTCTCTACTTTAAAGAGTCCTCTCCTGCTGATGTTCAGGTGTATATCAGTATGTAGTGTCTCTACTTTA
The DNA here is from genome assembly GCA_031216635.1 of Dissostichus eleginoides. Taxonomy (NCBI): domain Eukaryota; kingdom Metazoa; phylum Chordata; class Actinopteri; order Perciformes; family Nototheniidae; genus Dissostichus; species Dissostichus eleginoides. The sequence goes on along the minus strand of CM062281.1, from coordinate 27,132,170 downwards.
AAGAGTCCTCTCCTGCTGATGTTCAGGTGTATATCAGTATGTAATGTCTCTACTTTAAAGAGTCCTCTCCTGCTGATGTTCAGGTGTATATCAGTATGTAGTGTCTCTACTTTAAAGAGTCCTCTCCTGCTGATGTTCAGGTGTATATCAGTATGTAGTGTCTCTACTTTAAAGAGTCCTCTCCTGCTGATGTTCAGGTGTATATCAGTATGTAGGTCTCTACTTTAAAGAGTCCTCTCCTGCTGATGTTCAGGTGTATCAGTATGTAGTGTCTCTACTTTAAAGAGTACTTTTTCGACTTTATTTCTGAGTTTTTCGACACTGAGATGTATTTGTTTTCTTTCACTGGTTTCATTGTGTTTATGTTGGAGCTATTTGAAGTGATTGATCTCAGCTCGATGTTGTTTCTCTCACACTGTAATGAGTATTTGAATTTGTGAATAGTAAAGCTGCACTAATTGATTTTTGATCCACTTGAGGAACTCCACTTCAGTCAGAATTGAAATCAGAAACACTGAGGAGGAGTTTCATTACACAATCCTCTGTGTTTGTGTGTGTGTGTGTGTGTGTGTATGTGTGTGTGTATGTATGTGTGTGTGTGTGTGTGCACAGCAGGGGGGTCAATGTGGCGACCTACAGGGGAGGGGAACTTCCTCTCACACACACACACACACACCGCAGACAGACCTCACATCTCGTTGTGGACAAAAAGCAGGAAGGAGAAAATGACGTGATGATGTCATTTTGTAGGCAAACTGGAAACCGGTGACACCTTGACCTCCTGCTGGGATTCCTGCTATAAACCACTAAAGAAATAAGAGATATAGAAACATCCTGAGTCATAAAAAGTCCAAGTAGAAGCCAAGGTGAATAAGTTCATCTGACAAACTTCAGTTTTTAAACTCTCGTTTGACTCCACACACACACAGCTGTGAAACAGGAAGTGAATATCGTTGACGCTGCAACGCTAACCCAAGAAGTGACATTTCCTCTGAAAATAAAACCAAACGTTTCCTCAGCAAGCGACAAAAGAGCCAACCAGGGAAAGTAGGGGTTAACGAAAACATCTAAACAACCACGGACTACATGACCAGCCCCAAAGAAATAAAGAAATGAATGCGGCGACGAACAAATCCATCAGTGAACGTTTAGAAATGAAGGAGAGAATCGTCGCGTTCGCCTCGTTGTGGTCATGCTCTGCAAAACTGGCAACCTGTTTGCTGCAAAGGGTGCAGAGTGCGTGTGTGTGTGTGTGTGTGTGTGTGTGTGTGTGTGTGTGGGTGCAGTAAACACAGGTGTCTTGTTCGGTAAAAACCAGTAGATGTTGAGAGATAAAGTGAAGATGAAATGTTCTGACGTGAGAGACGAGAATCTGCCCTGACGTTACCCTGAGAAAAAGTTCATATGAACTCTGCGTCCAATCAGATTACAGAATAACGACATCCATGTAAATAGGTTAATGTGTGCATGTTAATGGTCTGCTAAGGCTAAAATACGGTGACATCACTTTAAATACATAATCTTTACTGTAGTTGTTGTTGAATACGTTCCTTTGTTTTGATTAAAATCGGTCAAATTTCACAGAAAAAAAGCTCTGTCTTTTGGTTCGTATAAGGCCCGGTCAAACCCTAAACTCTCGTCTATTTTGGCAATAAATTGTAGGAATGTTTGTGTTTGTGGGACAAAAATAGCATAGTAACATGTAAGCAATTTCCCCAATCAATCAGAGATCAGACGCTTCAATTAAAAATACCGTCGCAGCTTCCTTCCTTTGTTTCCATCGAGTCACTAGACGTCTTATCTTTCAATATATTTGTGTTGCTTACAGCTGTGAGTTGTGGAGTGTTGATGCTGTGCTACTCCCGTTTAATCAAAATACACACATTCAAAGAAAAGATACCTTTACAACTTATATGGTATTTCTTTTACTCTGTGTCGGCTAAGTTACCGGTTAGACACCGTGCTTCGACAGACAGGTCGCCCATCTCTGAAGAGGCTGGTGCCATGGGAACTTCCTTGACTACAGAGGTCCAGATTACGTGACAACATTTGGCCTTTTTTACCAAAACAACAGTTTCTTCCCCTCCTCTACCGGCCTCAGCACATTAATGCACACAAGCTATATTTTACTATATTTTTTAATGTTATTATAGTTCTCTTAAAATTGTTTTCTATCTGTGTTTTTGATTTTTGTTTTACCTTTACGTACGTATCAACCAACCTACATTTGGAGATAATTGTTGCATAAAGTAGTGGATTAAAAGTACATCATTTAACTCTGAATTCTAGTCGGGTAGAAGTACAAAGTAGCATACAATGGAAATACTCAAATAAAAAACAACAGCCTGGCTCTAAAGGCCCTGACACACCAAGCTGACTCCAAAGAACACGTCCCGACGGACCCGACTGTTGTGTCGCTTCACGTCTCTGCGTCTTGGCCAACAGTCGCACTGGAACACACCGCAAAGACTTCAGCCGACGGCCAAGGAGCACGTACGCACTGCGCATGCGTGAGTGGCAATAACTCTCCTTACCAGCAGGCGGCGGTAGTGTGTATTCGTCATTCAAAAGAGGCAACCGGAAGACAGACAGCGTGATACAAACAACAAATAGCGTGCGTTCCATTTTCACTCTCGTCCATCACAGACTGTTTCACATAGCGACTTCTAATCGAAAACATGTTTAGTGCGGTACTGGAAAATAAAAAATAATATCCGTCTGTGCCTTCTTCACTTCCGTTTCGCTTCTCATGCACTGATTCGCTAAGCTGAACAGCCAATCAGAGTGATTTCTTTTGCCGACAGCCTGTCGGACGCTCATCGACGGCCAGACATCTATCGACAGCCGAAGTCGGGCCGGTGTGTCCGGGCCTTAACACTTAAAAGCTGCAGTTCAGCAGAAGAAGAGAGGCCTCTGCAGGTTCTGTCCGGGAGGGATACTACGCTATGTTCAATTATAATAAATCCTAAGGATGTGGTTGTTTAAAGGTGTCTTTTGTGCTGTATTTGGGTCAGTGGTGGTGTAACAAATGGGGGCTCGTCCAAGATTGAATGTCCATGAGGTAAATGTGTATTCTTCTGTATCCAGTGACCGTTTTCTGCTTCGTAGAGATTTTTTTGGTGAATTAATGTGTGGTTGTTGCCGTTTGTTTAGTTAGGGATTTGATTTGATGAGCATCCTGACTAGTTAGTCACCGGGCAGGTTTGAAGATCTGGCCACTTTTTGTTATGCCTTTCTTATTTTTGGTGGTAACCCCGAGTGAGGTCCCGATTACGTGACAATATTTGGCCTTTTTTTTTCAAAAACAACAGACTAACACGTACCTTTTTATCCACGATGGAGCAGACGAGCTCTCGCACGGCGCTCAGCGATTGGTCGGCGGGGTCAAAGGTCACGCTCTCTCTCGTGAGTCCGATCTGAAGCAGGAAGGAAACGCCGTGGATGGACGAGCCTCGAGAGACGGAGGGACTGCGAGCTGATTGGCTGCTGTTAGAGTGCTGTGTGCAGAGGGTAGTGGGAGGACTGGGAGAGGGCGAGGGTGTGGGGGGGGCGGCGGGATGAGGGAAGAGCCGCGGGGAAGCTAACGGCGGCGCTAGCGGCGGAGGAGGGAAGTTATCCGTCGACATTTTTTTGTGTGTCTCTTCTGCTATCTGTGACGACATCCAGGCGGGAGGAAGGCGTCGCAGGTGAACGACATCCAACAAAAAAGGGGATGCTTTTTGTTCGTCAAACGAGAGTTTTAGTTCACATTCCCGACAGATAGAGTCCTGAAAGAAGCATCTCTGAGGTAGAAAGAAAGAAGGAAATCCATGGAGTTCAAGCTTAAAGTTTGAGATCCTCAGAACTTTAAGAAGTTTTAGCTCCTCAGGGCTCCTGCTGGGAGACACTGCAGTTTCTCTTCCCTGGTTTCACTGGAAGCATCTGTTGGGGATAAAAGACAGAAGAGATAATAGTTATCAATCGTAATTTTATCGGCTAGTGCACAACACAATGAAAAATATCTGAAAAAATACATTATGGTGGTGCCGCGGAGACATGGCACCTTTATGATGTCATTCTATACACTGAAAGAGGCCCTATTACTGTACGTTTTGAGGGGAATTATCTCTCCTGTAGGGTGTTCTATAGGGTTTAGTGCATGTAAATGGTCTGCAAAGGCTAAAATAACAAAGTTCCGGAACACGGTGACATCACTACGGAACACTCACGCTCCTATTGGCTAGCGCTCCGACACATTGTACGTGATAGGCTAAAGGGCAGGACATCTCTAAGTAGGTTGACCAATCACAACAGAGCCGGCCAGCTAACTAATCAGAGCAGACTGGGCTCTGGTTTCAGACAGAGGGTGAAAAGAGGTGCTGAAGCACAGGCAGTATGAGAACAATAAAGAGCTTCGTGAACATTAAAGCATGGAGACATGTCAGAGTAGAGACACTAAATATTAGGGATGCTCCGATCGATCGGCGGCCGATCGATCGGTGCTCTCTAAAAATGCCGATCGCGAGAGCCGATCGCATGACGTAAAATACATGACACTTTTCTCTGTGTGCGGCAAAACAAGCTCGCCAAAATGGCCTCACCGGTCTGGCAGTATTTTAAGGTGTCCGAAAAAGACAGTAAAATAGCGGTATGCAACGTGTGTGAAGCAGAAATCCTGCAGCTCCACCCGCTGTGACGGACCGGTGAGCGGAGCAACACACACTAAGAGTTAGACCTAACACACTTAGCTATTTGATCTACCTCTGGAACAAGCTAAACTACTTATAAATATATGTATTCTTCACTGTCGGGTCACTCATTACTGGATCAGTGAGCTGCATGAGATAGTGACGGGCTGTCGAGAGAGAGAGAGAGGGAGAGAGAGAGAGTTAAAGAGAGCGCTTCCGCTCATCTCTCCCGTGTTATTTTCCAAAGTTAATGTAAACTTGAATAATGTCCTTCATCTGAATGTAATAATTATGTTGGTTGTTGTTTGAGGAAGCTCCAGAGAATGAGCATTAACTGAGTTTTAAACATCACTTTAAATGGAAGATCCCCATAGGCCCCGCTCACTCGATCGGATTGGTATCGGCCGATACTGATTCCGGCGATCGGCGATCGGAGCATCCCTACTAAATATGAACCTGAGAATGAGCAGCATAGGGCCCCTTTAAGTATTTGTATAGATATATATAGATTAAGAAGTTATTTGTTACATTTATCAAGCCTGAGCTACTTAAAGTATAAACAAGTACTCATTGTGCAGCAAATGTGTGTTTAATTATATTTGTGACATTTTCTAGATAGTATTGTAGCATCAAGTAGCATTTTACTTATTTAAATAATTTGACTCTTGTGACACTAAGAGTCACTCCACTAGTTAAATGTTTAAAGATGCATTTTGATAAAAGCAGCTAAAGGTATTATATCAATGTAGTACAAAGTAGCATAAAATGGAAATATTCAATTAAAGTACAAGTACCTCAAAATGTTACTTAAGTAGTGTACATGTACTTAGTTAATTCCCACTTCTGAATGTGACTTTTTAACCTCGAAATTCTGTATAGAGTTTCTCCATGTTGCTCAATTGTGTTTGCTATAGGGAAACAGCAGAACAGATGCAACACAAAAACATAATTATAACAAAAATAATAATCTAATTTATTTTACACAGCTGTAGACAGTGGTGGAAAGTACATTTACTCAAGTATTGTAATTAAGTACACATTCTCTACTTGAGTATTTCCATTTAATACAAATGTATAGCCTACTTCACTCCACTACTATTTCTTTGGTAAGATTTATTTTGTAGTAACTTTATCAATTCAGGTTTCGACACACAACACTAAGGGAAAGCTTTTAAAACATGATTATTTGGTATAGATTAAACCATCCAACATCATATTGAAGGAACAAAAACCATGGGGAGGGCTGAGAGAAAATGTATATGAATTCAGATCGTTTTTGTTAAAAAATTATTTCACAATATTTAAAAATATTTTTTGAGTTTTTTCTGAAATTAGTACTTTTACTCCTAATACTTAAAGTACACTTTTCCTAATACTTTTACTTACATTCTCGATGCAGTACTTTTACTTGAAATGTAGTATTTTTGAAACGGTTTTAGTACTTTTACTCAAGAATCGGAGTACTTTCTCTATGTCTGTAGGTCATATCTGAGTGAGCACATCTGGATTTAAATCATAACCAGATGTGTGTAACAGTATAAAAGTGCAAATAGAAAGTTTGTTTTTAAGGCACTTACAAGGTTTAATACAAGAGAAGTTGAAGCTTCGTTACCTCTGAGAACAGGCGGTTTTTCCGCTTCCATTTGCGGGCAAACCGAGGAGAAATGCTCGGTAAGTAATCCAGCTGGTGCCGCTGAAAGGCTGAAATGAAACCAACAAAACCCAGATAAAGTCCGCTGTTGTGTTGCTACATCCGGTCTGAGAGTGTGGGAAAAGCAGGTTGAATTATAATATCTCTGGTTGTGTCGCTTCTGTCGAAACTTTTCCCCCGGATAAACCGAGAGGTCCTGACCGAGAGCAGGAGTAGCTTCAGGCGGATCTGATGATCAGAGAGACGGGAGCAGAGAGAAGAACCAGGAGGAGGTCTCACTCTGATGGAGATTCTGGAGACCGAGTTTATTTTAAACAAAACCGAACAAGCGACAGGGAAAAGGTCAAGGACAACATTTAATTATTAACGGAGTGGGAAGTAACTACTTTACTCAAGTACTGTACTAAGCGCAATTTTGAAATACTTTACTTGAATATGTCCATTTGATGCTACTGTGTACTTCTACTCACTACATGTATTTAATCCTTTAGTATTGTGAAAATACTTTTACTCAAGTACAAGATCTGAGTACTTCTACTTTTACTCAAGTACAAGAGCTGAGTACTTCTACTTCTACTCAAGCACAAGATCTGAGTACTTCTACTTTTACTCAAGTACAAGAGCTGAGTACTTCTACTTCTACTCAAGCACAAGATCTGAGTACTTCTACTTTTACTCAAGTACAAGAGCTGAGTACTTCTACTTTTACTCAAGTACAAGATCTGAGTACTTCTACTTTTACTCAAGTACAAGATCTGAGTACTTGTACTTTTACTCAAGAACTAGATCTGAGTACTTCTACTTTTACTACAAGATCTGAGTACTTCTACTTTTACTCAAGTACAAGATCTGAGTACTTCTACTTTTACTCAAGTACAAGATCTGAGTACTTCTACTTTTACTCAAGTACAAGATCTGAGTACTTCTACATTACTAAAGTACAGATCTACAGTCTAATATTAATCTGTGTTAATCTGACTCGTTATACCTCAGAGTGATTCATCCTTCATTGTCTGCAGCTCATAGAAGATCTTTGCCACGTCTCTGCCGCTGAATTGAATGACTCTGTGGCGCCATCTGCTGGTGGAAATACTGCATTACACTACAGCGTGTATGGAGGCCACTACCACACCGTAGAAAATACCCTGTTATAAGTATAAGGAAGGCATTTAAAATGTTACTTAAATGTAAAAATAAATGTACTTTTAATATACTATATATAATTAAAATATTATCACTCATGCATTAAAGTAAAATAATAATTTCAATGTTCTTTTTTAGTTGAGTTATAAATAATTTTAACCTATTAACTAATTATGAATATGGTTTGATAGAAATGTGTTAATTTGTATCAATATATAATACAAAATAAATAATAATAATAATACAATTATATTAATATTGTAATACTACTACTACTAATAATAATAAAAATAATAAAAATAAAATACTAATAAAAAAATATTAAAAAAATTATACAATAATAATAAAATTAATAATAAAATTAATAAATAATAATAATAATAATTCACAAAGTGCACTACGTGGTGGAAGCAGAATTAAACACTACAGGACTTAAGTGAGGCAAACAAAATCAAGGTGTTTAATACAAATAATACAAAAATAGAAAACAATAAAATAGAAAACAATACTATGACATGAAAAATAATATTACAAATATTAATAAGATAACGATATTTGTGCAGCTTTAATAAACACCTTTCATAAACACATATCAATATTATATATTATTATATATTAGTACAGTGCCTGAGTGAATGGATGTAAATCACATTAAAGGGAAATATAAAAGAGTCACTTGGTGTTTTTTCAGATTGTAAAAGCGTTCATGTTGTTGTTGTTGTTGTTGTTGTGAAAGCGTCCTCCGGCTCTGCAGCGCCCCCTGCTGCCCGGCTGTGATGAGCGACCTCCTGAAGCAACAGGAAGTTACAAAGTTTCCACTTCCTGTACGTCGGCGCCGCGAGAGCCGGGTCGTTCAGAACCTGATCCAGAGTCTGCAGCTCACTCTGTTTCGCCTGAAGGACGCAGAGAAGTAGAAATATCATAAGTGGAAAGTACATTTACAACGGTAAGATGTTGACGTATATTTCCTTTACTTAAAGGTCCCCTATTATCCTCTTCTTCATCAATATATCACAGGTCTCAGATATATACAGAGCCTGTCTCTGATTGGCTGAAACACCAAACAGATCATTGCAGCATCCCATAATCCCCTCTGTTTCAGCCCTGTTTCCAAAGTGCTGATTCTCTGTCTGTTACTTTAGATGAAAATAAGGAGCCCCTCCCCACGCCCCTCTGAGAGACATTTGGTTACAAAGAACACAATGGTGCTCTAGGAGGAGATTCAGGTGATAAGGTGGGGGGGGGATTACCTTGGTTGCTGATTGGCTAATGGTTACACAAGACAAAACATCATTATGACATCATAAAGTGGCCAAAATCTACGGAGCCCCCTAGGGGACATGGAGAAGAAAAAAAAAATTATTTGAACAAAAAAAAAAAAAAATGTTTTGCGAGATCTCTCAAAACCCCGTTGCAGTTTGTAGACGGTCCCTAAGCACTCCTCCCTCCTCCAGCTGCAGATTGTGACCAATTCTTGAAGTTTAGCTCGGATGACGGCGCGTATCGAACTGTTCTGATAAAAACGACTCTGTAGCTCGTTGTCTACCTTGCTATGATTGTAAAGTCATGTTGTTTGCATTTTTACAACGTTATGTTCATGAGTTATTGATCCGCGAAATTCGAATCTGTCAATAACTCAGCTCAGAGTATGCTTTGCGACGTGCATGTCCCCTCGCTCTGAGTGTTCTCTTGAGGTGTCTCACGTATGTGAAACCCGTGCCTATTGCCAAGCACTGATGTTATATCTTTATATTTAAGGCCAAGCTCAAAGTAAAATCGATGAACCGCTCCATTGTTGTGGTTTCTGTGTTGCCGAACTGACCAGGAAGGACATTGAGCTAAATGAAAAGGGTTGCGAGATCTCGCAATACATTCTTTTTTTTTTTCAAATAATCTTTTTTTTCTTCTCCATGTCCCCTAGGGGGCTCCGTAAAAATCTGATCAGCTCATTTTCAGACCGGTTTTTATATAAATGGATCAGGACAAAAAGAGAGAGAATCTTTGTTCCTGAAACTTTCAGAGTCTCTTTCCACAGAGGGGACACATGTTGATGTAGAAGAGACATGAAGAAGAGGGGACACATGTTGATGTAGAAGAGACATGAAGAAGAGGGGACACATGCTGATGTAGAAGAGACATGAAGAAGAGAGGACACATGTTGATGTAGAAGAGACATGAAGAAGAGGGGACACATGTTGATGTAGAAGAGACATGAAGAAGAGGGGACACATGTTGATGTAGAAGAGACATGGAGAAGAGGGGACACATGTTGATGTAGAAGAGACATGAAGAAGAGGGGACACATGTTGATGTAGAAGAGACATGAAGAAGAGGGGACACATGTTGATGTAGAAGAGACATGAAGAAGAGGGGACACATGTTGATGTAGAAGAGACATGAGAAGAGGGGACACATGTTGATGTAGACGAGACATGAAGAAGAGGGGACACATGCTGATGTAGAAGAGACATGGAGAAGAGGGGACACATGTTGATGTAGAAGAGACATGAAGAAGTGGATTCTGCAGAATAGGAGACCTTTAAAGAGTGATTCTCCACTGCAGTGTTTCTGTAACTCACCTTCATCGTGCTGCTGAGGATCCTCAGGAGGTGAAGCTCTTCGTTGATCTTGTCGTCGGGACAGCGGCGGATGAACGAGGCTCTGAAGTCTTTCTGAGACGACTGACCAATGGGAGAGAGGCGTGCGGCCTGCAGGCGTCGGTAGAGCAACTCCATCTCGTCAGGAGGAGGATCTGCAGGAGACGGACCATTTAGTATTTTAAGTAAAGGATTAAGGTAGATCATTTGTTTATATATCATTTGTAAGTCAATCATATGTTTTGTTTATCGATTTGAAACTGCTTAAGTTTGTACAGTATCATAATTCTCTTGTTTCATTTCATTATTATTGTTTTTTATTATTGTTTTACACGTTCTAAATAAATCAAATCAAATCAAATCAAATGCAACAGACTCGGAGATTATTGTTTTTTCTATTAAACACGTTCTTCTTCTCTGTACATAGTGATGGAAGAAGTGTTCAGATGTTTTAGTGAAGTAGAAGTACTTATACTAAACTGAGAGAAGACTTTAGATCAGTGTTTCTCAAACTTTTTCATACCAAGGACCACCTAACTCCACAAATATCCAAAATCACATCGTTTTTCTAGAACAGATTACAAATCGCCTGAAAATGGTACAAACAAGTGGCAACATGTGTGATGAAGGTGTTTCGCTGGGCTATATCATGCAATCAAAAGTGAAACGTAAGCTCGCTCCATTGCGGAGATATTCCCGCGAGAGTGCGGAAAACTCAAATTAATTAATTTATTTCAAATGTGAAATTTTACCAATATACTCATGGACCACTAGGGGGCGCTCGCGGACCACACTTTGAGAAACACTGCTTTAGGTGATGTTCCTGCTTTTATAACGTTATGAAAGTTAAAGTATGGAATGTATAATAACAATTATAATAATACATATAAATAATTATAATAGCCCAAAAAAAAAACAAAAACTATTACAAGAATAATAAATCTAATAATCATATTGAAAAACGAATTAAACTAATATTACTAATAATACAAAAACTAGTAATAATAAAAACAAACTACTACTACCAATAATAATAATAATAATAATAATAATAATTACTAATAAATGCCTCGAATAAAAAATTGGAAATTAAATGTAAATAATTATTTATAACTATTAGAAATATTATTGAACCGTACACCCCAGCACGTGCACTCCGCTCTGCATCGGCCAAACGGCTCGCTGCACCCACACTGCGAGGAGGACCCAAGTTCCCATCAGCGAAAACATGTGGGTTTGCTATCCTGGCTCCAAAATGGTGGAATGAGCTGAAAGCAGAAAGCTTACACATCTTCCGGCGCAGACTGGAAACTCATCTCTTTCAACTCCACTTCGAGCGATAAAATTGCTAACAAAGCACGTATACACTAATAAAGGACTGGCTTATCTAAAGCCTGTTGAGTAGCACTTGAAATGTTTTGGCTCTATGAAACCTGATGTACTTATATGATTCTGTTTTCTTCAAGTTTGTATCTTCTTGGTCGAATGCTCTTATTGTAAGTCGCTTTGGATAAAAGCCTCAGCTAAATGCAATGCAATATTGTATAATTTTTGTATTATTATTATTATTTAAAGGTGGGGTATGTAAGAATGGAGAAACCAGCTCGAGTGCGCTAGAATTTGAAAGTATGCAGCCGGAAAAAATCTGCCCCTTCCTTCAGACTTCCTCACAGAGCCCCTCCTCCAACACACGAACGCGCACATGAACAATGAGGGCACGAGGTAAGTTTGTGCACAGATGGAAGGCTGACAGGCAGGTAGGCCATCCAGTTATTTTAGCCGGGCCGGCTCAGATGATTGGTCGAGCTTTTTACAGCGCCACGGCTTCCACAGATGAGATGTTTTTATGTATTTATTGTCAAAGCATTTAATGTATTCATTGCTATCGGGATGTTGAGAGCATTCCATGGAATATAACAACAAGTGTTTCTGAAGAGAATTACCTACCCCACCTTTAATGTCCAACTTCTATTCATCTTATTTCTTTTTTAATGATCTGCTTTTCATCGCGATTATGATGGCATGTATGGAGCGAGTTAAAACAAACTTTAATTTAAAACATTTAAAAAAATCCAACATTTTTATCACTCAGCTCCTGAAACACTGGAGGAGTATTTTAACAACAACAAAACAACAACACCTGTAAACAAACCAACGTCTGTTTACCTGTGACGGCCTCTCCTCCTTCTTCTTCTTCTTCTCTCTCTTCTGGGAAGTGCAGCAGAGGGACAGACGCTCCTCCTCGGCCCCCCCCCACTCTTCTTCTTCCCTTTCTGCTCAGAGGTCCCTCCTCCTCCTCTCTACAGGGGGAGGGAGGGAGGACCTCAGAGGGAGGCGGGACATCTTCTCCCTGAGAGGAGGACACACGGTGGGTTTTCATATCAAATGTAAACGTCTGAAGGAATGAAAAATAAATGTTTATATGATTCTCACGTTGTCAGATTCTGCTGCTTCCTGCACCGAGGTCAGAGAACAGGAAGTGGACAAACCATCCTCGTTATCGTCCTGATCGCTGCCCTCACTGTAGCACTCTGTGCATACACACACACACACACACACACACACACACACACACACACACACACACACACACACACACACACACACACACACACACACACACACACACACACACACACACACACACACACACACACACACACACACACACACACACACACACACACACACACACACAGAGTTATATTCCTGTATTCACATGATACATGTTATATTTCCTGTATTTCTGACCTTCAGTGTCGATCAGCTCACTCGGCTCAGCTGCTTCTGACAGTTTACTGATCCACCTGAACACACACACACACACACACACACACACACACACACACACACACACACACACACACACACACACACACACACACACCACACACACACACACACACACACACACACACACACACACACACACACACACACACACACACACACACACACACACACACACACACCTCTTTTAGGATTATTGGAAAACGCTCTCTTCTCCTCACCTTGTTTCCTTCTCTACTTGTTCCCTCTCCTTTCACTTAATTCCTTTCCCTTTCTCTCCTCTCCTCGTTTCCTCTCCTTTTCTCTTGTTACCTCTCCTTCTCTCTATCTCGTCTCCTATTCTCTTGTTTATTCTCTTGTTACCTCTAGTTTTCTCTCCTATTCTCTAGTTTCCTCTCCTCTCCTATTCTCTTGTTACCTCTCCTTCTATCTAGTTTCCTCTCCTATTCTCTTGTTTCCTCTCCTCTCCTATTCTCTAGTTTCCTCTCCTATTCTCTAGTTTCCCATCCTATTCTCTAGTTTCCTCTCCTTCTCTCTAGTTTCCTATCCTATTCTCTAGTTTCCTCTCCTCTCTAGTTTCCTATCCTATTCTCTAGTTTCCTCTCCTTCTCTCTAGTTTCCTATCCTATTCTCTAGTTTCCTATCCTATTCTCTAGTTTCCTATCCTATTCTCTTGTTTCCTATCCTATTCTCTTGTTTCCTCTCCTATTCTCTTGTTTCCTCTCCTTCTCTCTAGTTTCCTCTCCTATTCTCTTGTTTCCTCTCCTATTGTCTAGTTTCCTCTCCTTCTCTCTAGTTTCCTCTCATATTCTGTAATTTCCTCTCCTATTCTCTTGTTTCCTATCCTATTCTCTAGTTTCCTCTCCTTCTCTCTAGTTTCCTCTCCTATTCTCTAGTTTCCTCTCCTATTCTCTAGTTTCCTCTCCTTCTCTCTAGTTTCCTCTCCTATTCTCTAGTTTCCTCTCCTATTGTCTAGTTTCCTCTCCTTCTCTCTAGTTTCCTCTCCTATTCTCTAGTTTCCTCTCCTATTCTCTAGTTTCCTATCCTATTCTCTAGTTTCCTCTCCTTCTCTCTAGTTTCCACTCCTATTCTCTAGTTTCCACTCCTATTCTCTAGTTTCCTCTCCTATTCTCTTTTTCCTCTCCTATTGTCTAGTTTCCTATCCTATTCTCTAGTTTACTATCCTATTCTCTAGTTTCCTATCCTATTCCCTAGTTTCCTCTCCTTCTCTCTAGTTTCCTATCCTATTCTCTAGTTTCCTATCCTATTCTCTTGTTTCCTATCCTATTCTCTTGGTTCCTCTCCTTCTCTCTAGTTTCCTCTCCTATTCTCTAGTTTCCTCTCCTATTGTCTAGTTTCCTCTCCTTCTCTCTAGTTTCCTCTCCTATTCTCTAGTTTCCTCTCCTATTCTCTTGTTTCCTATCCTATTCTCTAGTTTCCTCTCCTTCTCTCTAGTTTCCTCTCCTATTCTCTAGTTTCCTCTCCTTCTCTCTAGTTTCCTCTCCTATTCTCTAGTTTCCTATCCTATTCTCTAGTTTCCTCTCCTATTCTCTAGTTTCCTCTCCTATTGTCTAGTTTCCTCTACTTCTCTCTAGTTTCCTCTCCTATTCTCTAGTTTCCTCTACTTCTCTCTAGTTTCCTCTCCTATTCTCTAGTTTCCTATCCTATTCTCTAGTTTCCTCTCCTTCTCTCTAGTTTCCTCTCCTATTCTCTAGTTTCCTCCCCTATTCTCTTGTTTCCTCTCCTATTGTCTAGTTTACTATCCTATTCTCTAGTTTCCTATCCTATTCTCTAGTTTCCTATCCTATTCTCTAGTTTCCTCTCCTATTCTCTAGTTTCCTATCCTATTCTCTAGTTTCCTCTCCTATTCTCTAGTTTCCTATCCTATTCTCTTGTTTCCTCTCCTATTGTCTAGTTTCCTCTTATTTTCTCTCACTCCCTTTCTTCACTCTTTTCTACTCACCTCACTTCCTTCCCTTCCCTCTCCTCACCTCTCATTTCCTCCGTCCTCCACTTGTTTCCTTCGTCTGTCTGTTATCACTGACAGCATCACTAAAGCTAAAGCTCTTACAGAAAGTGACTTGGCACCATGACAGTGAAGTTCATTCTAATAATAAAATGTTTTTACAGCAATGACTGGGCATCTTCTCTCGCTGCTCAAAACAAGAAGTGGATAAAAGCTGAGAGATGATACGAGGAAGAAGAGGAAGAAGAGGAAGAAGAGGAAGTGCTCAAAAGGATCTTCAGTGCAGAGATAACAGAGATAAATAACCACACAACTGTTAATGTGATCGACATCATGTCTGCTGTGGAGGTTCGGATCCTAAGAGGGGGATTCACAATCATTTCGATGACCTCTCACTTCTCCTCTAGCGCTACAAACAACACAAAACCTCTGATCCTTCTGCAAATCATCCTGAAGCGAACATGCACAGAAGTTCATGGCAGCACATATGAGTTAGAAGTATTAATGCATTGCAACAAGACAACAAAAATAAATGTTAGAATAGATATTTGTTGGAGGAATTCAAAGTAATGGCTCTGGACAAATGCTACCAGAGTTAAGGAAATAAAGTAAACCAGAGTCAGAGACAGTTTCATCCCTCAGGCCATAAGACTATATAACACCTGAACTCTGTAAAGAACACCCATAACATTCATCTGTTTGCATCTTGCACATTATTTATCTAATAATATTCCATGTACTTGTATATAGACTCTTCTGGCACTATTTCTATTTGATTTGTATTTACTTGCACATCTCCAAACATTCTCTTGTGTTGGGGAATAATATGCTCAGGTATTCAACCTTTGACCCAGTTCATCATTTTCTCCTCTCACTGTCTCCTTTCCCACGGCATAGGTCTCTACGGCCTTGGGTATTGCTGCTATCTCTCTTAATGGGGAGGAGCTTGGGTATTGCTGCTATCTCTCTTAAGGGGGAGGAGCTTGGGTATTGCTGCTTTCTCTCTTAAGGGGGAGGAGCTTGGGTATTGCTGCTATCTCTCTTAAGGGGGAGCAGCTTGGGTATTGCTGCTATCTCTCTTAAGGGGGAGGAGCTTGGGTATTGCTGCTATCTCTCTTAAGGGGGAGGAGCTTGGGTATTGCTGCTATCTCTCTTAAGGGGGAGGAGCTTGGGTATTGCTGCTATCTCTCTTAAGGGGGAGGAGCTTGGGCATTGTTGTTGCCAGTCTATGACAGAGCACAAGCCGCCATGAGGTAGTTTACTGTTCAGGGACGAAGGTTCCCTGGCGCACATTCTTTCCTATGGACGAGAGCTCTAGTTAGATTCAGGGTCCATAATGTTTAGTCTCGCTGATGAAGAATGTTGATTATTACACTCCGAACTAGTTAAAACCTCGAGCTGCAGAAAGAGTTCTTCAGAATTGGTTTGGAAACAGCTGTGTCAACTCGTGACACACCACCTGTCTTGTCAATTCTCCGGCCGTAACTCCAAATAAACCGTCAGTGTTTGCCATCAAAGCTCCAGCTCTCCTCGTGCCTCTCTGAGTCCTGTTTCCAATTGCTTCAGAAGTTTCCCCCACATCTTGCACTATTTTATCAGTTTTATTTGTTCTATGTCCTATATATATTCATGTTGCTCTGCTGGAGGAGCCTGGGACTTCAGTTGTTCATTGACATATCTACACTGTACGTAATGTGGACAATAAAGCCTTGAATCTTGAATACTCACTTGTTCATGTCTGTGAAGCTCTCTGCAGCGATGAAGATGGTCACAACCAGAGGATGACTGGCTGTCATGGAACTGAAACACAACACTGGGCGGTTAATAATACAGATAAAAAAATATATAATACTTCAGTAATTGACAGGTGAGTTTCACACAGAGAAACAAACATGGCGTACTGTTTCTTCTTGCACTGTTGGGCCTTTTGGATGGTGAAGCCGGGCAGGTAGATGAACCCTTCAGCTTTTTCCGCCTCAAGAGATAAGATAAGAAGATAAGAAGTACTTTATTGATACCAATTTGAGACATTTTTGAGGGGAAGAGAGGAGGAACACCTCAGAGACTCAAAGACACAAGTAGGAAACAACTCAAAATTACCACAAAGAAACTACAAAGACCAAAGGTGCTGCACAGAAACTACAAAGAGACTCAAACAAGGATAAAAAGGGGCAAAAGAACTACAAAGAGACACAAACAAGGATAAAAAGGGGCAAAAGAACTACAAAGAGACTAAAACAAGGATAAAAAGGGGCAAAAGAACTACAAAGAGACTCAAACAAGGATATAAAGGGGCAAAGAGACTCAGACAAGGATAAAAAGGGTCAAAAGAACTACAAAGAGACTCAGACAAGGATATAAAGGGGCAAAAGAACTACAAAGAGACTCAGACAAGGATAAAAAGGGTCAAAAGAACTACAAAGAGACTCAAATAAGGATAAAAGGACAATATTTGCATCTAAACTGAAAAAAATATGACAGAAAGAAGCTTTTCCAGTTTCTGAGACTCACCATCTTGTTGGAGTACCAGTACAGCGAGCTCTTCTTCAGGACGAACCAGTATCTCTTCCACCTGGCTCCCAGGAAGCTGCGCGCCTCCTTCCTGCGGAGGAGCCAGCCCTGACAGTCCGTCAGACCCAGGTCTCTCACGGAGACACGCCGCCGGCTCATTGCTGAAGGAGAAACATCACAACATTGTAAATATACAATACAACACAATACAAAGGGGCTTTATTGGCATGACCACATTTTACATTTCCAAAGCATTCTGCACAAGGCGTTATAACAAAACAAAAAGAAACACTACACATACATGTCAGCAATACACAAAACAAACTGTATATGCCAAATAAAAAGTGAAGGAAAGGAAATGAGAGCAAAGGAGAGGAAACGAGGTGAGGAGAGAAAGGGAAAGGAAATGAGCAAAAGGAGAGGAAAAAAGTGAAGGAAACAAGGTGAGGAGAAGAGAGTGTTTTCCAAACACAGAGTGTCTATTCTGTTGTGTTTGTTTTTGTGTGTGTGTGTGTGTGTGTGTGTGTGTGTGTGTGTGTGTGTGTTGTGTGTGTGTGTGTGTGTGTGTGTGTGTGTGGTCACTCACTGCTCCTGAGGTTGTGGCAGGTAAAAACGTATTCTGCTATATATAATATCCTGCTTTATATTTTGTTACTGTACATTTGTATTTTTCCACATTTTTACTTTTTTATTGCTATTTTATTTCTATTGAGATGTTTACATTTTGGATTGTTTATTTCTAGTCTTTTCATTTCTCTATTGAACAATGCCATGTCTTTTTATGCTGCAACGCAAACATTTCCTGAATTGGGATCAATAAGATACTTCTTATCTTAACATACACCTTATGAGACCTAAAGTCAAACATCACAGCCCTCCTTCTCAGAGTCAGAACTCAAATTAAAGCACACACGAAACGCATGATTTAAAACCAGTTATTCCAACAAACACACAAAGGAGCTTCTAATAGTTCATACTTTTAATGGTGTTCATTTGCTGAAACACAACCAGAAATAGACCTAACACGTCGTCACGTGACGTACAAATACTCTTTAACTTTCTCTGGAATGCCATTAAATATAAAAAACAAATCCTTACATAAATAAATGAGGCATTAAACTCACCTTAAATAGACAAAAGGAGTTCTCTAGTTGTTTAAAAAACATACTTAAAATGCAATAAAATAATGTTTTTATTGAACTATATTGACTAACTGACATATTCACATGTAATCCTTTTCAACAAATATGTATTGGCTCACTTATATATTTCAGGGTTTATATCATAGCCACATTTAGAGTTTTGTATAGCTTATTAATGTAATATGATATTGAATTACGTACATAATATTCACAACATCTTCTTACTTGCTTGTCTATCGGTGTCTAACCATGTTTGTGGCTTTGTTTGTCCATGTATTTAAACATATGCGTGCAAAAAAAATGCAAAAAATCGAAATGTCTTTGCAGTAAACAACGTCCCAGTTGAGCTTGATCATTCCTACATTCTAGTGATATCTAAATGTGGTTTCAGAGACTAAATACCACAAAACCCCCTAAAAGAAGTCGTCTTACCTGCAGCAGTGTGTCGTCTCTGCAGCTCAGCAGAGGAGGAAGCTGCCTGTGAGAATGTCTACATCAGACACAGACACACACACCACAAAGACCAAATCACACACACACACTTTCCACTCTAGCAGCATGACACACACACACACACACACACACACACACACACTTCCCGTTTCACACTCAACATGACCCTTCAGTTTCTTAGAGACTCACAGCAGTCACACTTCCTGTTTGTTGTCTAGAGAATAACACATTTAATGTCAGGCGTTTGGTTTGAGCTTCTTTCTGCAGTGTGGTCTTTTAATCACATGAGAATTAAGATTACTCAACGCAAAGAAATAAGAAAAGTATTCTTGAATGTATAAATGAAGGGGCCATCTTCAGGTATACTGTAATCTAAAAGACCATTATCTCATGATTACCAGTTTTACCTTAGTTTGAGAGGGAAATAATTCATATAAGAACAGTTCAATCAGTTTGTCTGATCAATGGAAATACAGTAATGCATTAATGAAATTAAAAAAAAGTTCAATGAATGTTCAATAATGCCCTCTAGGTGGTGCCATCACTCCAATCTTTTGAAAAGGTTTCAGACTTCAATGAATGTAATTAAAAAAGGTACGATAAGCTACTTTAAAAACATGATTTCTAGCGTTTTACCAAAAAACAATAAACACACTGTGGATGAACTTTACAGCCAAACAAATACAGATCCTGCTCCTTAGTTATATAATGATCAAACATTGTACACCTTAACTTATAAAGATTTCTTTCCTCATCTGAATTGAGGATGCAGGGGTCTCGGTTAATGCATGCTGGGTTTTCAGAATCAAATAAAGTCGAATTCTTTTGGATTTACATAAAGACAGACTGGTTTACAACAGAGCTTCAAATCTAAACAATACACAACAATTCAAATGAATTATTCAGGATAAAAGACTTGTTGGCGATGGAACAAGGGTAACCACTTCTCATAGCTCCAAAAAGAAAGTAACACAAACACTATGAGCTTTTTGGCTAAATATGTTCAAGGAAATAAAATGTGTGACACTTAATTAAACACGTTTCTGCAATATGAATAATAAGAAATCATTTACAGAAACACTACTTTGTTGTTATAAATAGCTTACAGGTTAATAATACCCACCACATTATTTACTCGATTTCTCTTTAAACATTATTGCACTTGGAGAGCTTTCATCTTCAAAATAAAATTCACTTTATTTTGTATATTTTAGTTACAAAGCGCAAGAGGCATCATTTCATACTGCAACTCTGGGAAAAATTCAGATGTACACATGTAGTTTGAAAACCAAAGAGACTCTTACAAAATATTTTACAGGAAAATCAGATTCTTGATTTGCTGTTATGTTCAGAAACAAAAGTCTAAACCCTGCAGATCCAGCAAAGAACATGCCTCCGTGATATTTACAGCTTCATTACACTCTGATCATCTTATGTACAAGCGTTTATATCTCTTGCATAATGTTTTGTTAGTAAAAAAACCTAAGAAACACTCTTTACAAAATGAAATAATCCTGTAGGAGACTTAAGGAGCTCCTTAGATTGTAAACATCAGAGGATCCAAAACGCCGCCCTGAGGAACTCCGTCAAAAGGATTTTCATAAATATACACAAGAGTTCTTCAGAAAACGTCAAGATGAACCACTGAAGTCGTTTAAGGGCAGTAAACCAAACTAAAATACTTTATATCAGCTAAATGTACTTGAAATGTTAGGTGGTTTTCGTCAAAGTCAATTGAGTCAATCAAAGTATATGCAAATGAAATGACGAATCAACTTAAAGGTCACCTATCATGCAAAATGCACTTTTTGATGTCTTTTCTACATAAAGATGTGTCCCCGGTGTGTCGGGGAACTCACGCAGCTTCAGAAAATAAAACCCTCTCTCTTTTCCTCCGTACCCAAATCTCTAAAAACGGGGGGAACAACGGAGCTGATCCAGATTTGCGTCCGATATGACGTAATATCTGAAATGTGGACCCACGGCCCTATCAGAAACGTTGCTATCAGAAACAATGCCCTACTGTTTTGGACGTAATATGGTCGGTGTTTACATTAGCATCGCTAACACTCAGAGCTAACCTGTACTGGAGAGCATGTGTGTGAAGAAGCAGGAAATAAAAAGGAACTCACCTTGTGGTATAACCGGCAAGAGAGAAAGCCTTTGAGCTCCATACTGTTTCAGAAACAATCCTTGATAATCCATGATATGGCGTTTCATCACGGGCAGTATTTAGTTTAGACAGTAGCTGCCGGGTCCCGCATGAGCTCAGCCCCCTCCTTTTTTATTTTTTATAAAGCTTTATACCCAAATCAGCACTTTAGAAACAGGAAGTGAAATATGGGGGGATATGAGGCATGGCTAGAATGGGTGATCTGTTTGGTATTTTGAGCAAAACACTTCATAGACATGTTTTTGATATATCTGAGACCTATGCTATTGCCTACAAATAGCATGATAGGTGACCTTTAAGTGTAGGTTTAAGATTTAAAATGAAACGGTAAAATCTCTTAAAGTCAACACAGTGTTTTGGGGATTTAACATTTTAAATTTCACTCATATCAGCAAAATATACTTTCAAAATGGAGCTCATTGTTTCTGTTAGAGTTCATAAGTTATTCCAATTGATTCTATTAAAAGGATTACATTTTTTCTCATATTACGAAGTCATCATTACGTTTTTTATTTACAAAAACGTTTAGACTGCTTTCTTAAAATGTATAAAAGTCATAAAAAACGGCAATTGGCAATATTTGTTTTCATTAAAATGTCATTTATGTTGTTATCTAGCATGCTCCACCTGTATGGTTTAAACAATCAGTTAATTATGTCTCCTAAAAAAACAGTTTATAATATTACTGTTGCAACTTTTAAGGCGTTTGTGAAGGTTCAGGAACATTTTGAATTAACAGTGTCGAGCGCTTTCTTTTGCCTTCTCCTAAACTGAAAGGCACACATTTGATAAAATAAAAACGCTCTATAAAACATATTTACAGTCAAAGATAAGAGGCACCAGCGGCTCCTGAGACCGAGAGGGTAAGATTAGACGCAGCAGCAGCTCTAACATTTAGAAATGCTTCATCATTCTTAAACTGAAAACACTGAAGGTGGATTATTTGCTCTGAATCTGAACTTGTCTTTGAACCCCAAGGCCTTAAATGTTAATTGATTCCTATCCTGTTCATGGATTTCTGTATAAGCAATGCAAATAAACCAAAATCTGTTGAGAACAAAAACCAGCTTCATTCGCACAGATTAAGGCTGCCATTGAAAGACATTTGAAGGTTTTTGGAACGTTTACAGACTCATAACCAACAACTTCCTGTTCCTATTGTTTTGTCTTGAGTTTGACTTTCCGTACGGAAGCTCAGCAGGTCCAAACTTTGTGAGTGAAAGCTTGTTTTCAGCAGACGTTGAAAAGTGCAGTAACAGTTTTTATCAACATCAGAAACTGGTGTAGATATTCTCAGTGAAATGCTTATTTATCAGTTTTATGGAAACAAAAATGTTATTTCTTTATGTTTCTTTGGGAGGCGTGTGGCGCAGTGGACTAGTGCGTTGTCCTTCGGATCAGGGGAGCACAGGTTCAAACCCCACTGCAGTCAGCATGTCATTGTGTCCCTGAGACACTTCACCCCAAATTGCTCCTGTGGTGATTGTCCACAGTATTGAGTATGTAAGTCGCTTTGGATAAAAGCGTCTAACATGTAATGTAATGATGTAATGTACAAGAAGGTTTCAGCAGCTAATTCCACTCCAAGTGTCTCTAAGAGAGGTTTGTTCCAGATGTGGTGGTTGCTTCATTCCTCTTTGCATATGTAGGATTTTCCAGCTTGGATAAACTTTGAAATGTCTTTTTAAACTCAACTCCATGTTTTCATTCAGTCTGTGGATCCTCACAGAGTCTTATGTAATGTTCAACGGTTTAATCTTCCATTAAAAAACACTTTTGCTGTAGAAGTCATCAACGTCGGAAGTGTTCATCCTGAGGAAGCCATAAATGTGAGTGCAACATGTCATTGAAACCCATCAGTGTACACTTTTATTGAATATAATAACCTTGGCTAAGGGGAAGGAAAGGGATGTGACGTAGAGGCTCCATGAGGCTCCAGAAATCCGTGCTCCATTTGAAGGAATCACACGTAGAGAAGATGGTGGAGGATGGAGGGATGCTCCATGATGTATTTTTTGGTGGTGACTTTTTGGCAGTGGCGAGCCGTGACTTTTATACCTAGGACCTTGAGTTACTATAGCTGGGCCCTCTGTGAATGTACAGCAGGACCACCAATCAGCTCCTGTCTTCACCTCGCAGAGACGAGCTTCTTTCATTTAACCCTTCACCTTCAAACAGAAACTGAATAGGCAGATTCGAAGGGTTTATTTCTTTGGAAATTTTATTTTAATTTTTTTTTTTTTATGTTTTTAAATATTATTTTGTAGAATATCTAGAGGGCCTCGACGGCTCGCCACTGCTTTTTGGTTTATTCCAGAAGTTGGTATTCCATGATCTGCTGTTATTTGAGTCAAACTTCGGTCACACCTCAGGTCAAGGAAGTGACTTGGAGCTCAAAAAAGAAGTTGGTTTTCAATGATATGTAGTCAAACTATTAGCTGAAGGTCTTGACCAGGCAGACATTTTAAAACAATGTTCCTGCGAGTATCCTGAAGATCAGATGGTTCTTATCAAGTGAATAAAAGTAAAGACTTATCAGTGGTCACTCCTCCTGTCAAGGAAGTGACTTGGAGCTCAAAAAAGAAGTTGGTTTTCAATGATATGTAGTCAAACTATTAGCTGAAGGTCTTGACCCGGCAGACATTTTAAAACAATGTTCCTGCGAGTATCCTGAAGATCAGAGAGATGGTTCTTCTCGAATTAATACAAGTAAAGACTCATTAGTGGCTGAGTCAAACCTTGGTCACACCTCCGGTCGAGGAAGTGACTTGATGCTTGAGGCATGAAATATAAAGAATGTGAGAATGTAGATTTGATGTTAATGGAAAAAGGATTCTCCATTTTGTGTTATTCCAGAAGTTGGTATTCCATGATCTGATGTTATTTGAGTCAAACTTCAGTCACTCCTCCGGTCAAAATGTTCAATGATATGTAGTCAACTATTTGCTGAAGGTCTTGCCATGGCAGACATTTTAAAACAATGCTCCTGCGAGTATCCTGGGGATCAGAGAGATGGTTTCTTCTCTAATGAATGAAAGTAAAGACTCCTCCTCCTACTCCTCAGTGGCTGAGCAGCCGGAGGCGAGCGAGCCAGCCTCCCAGCAGCGAGGTGGGCTTGGTGTTGGACATCGGAGGAGGGGAAGCAGCAGCAGCAGATGATGATGGGGGGGCGGAGGGCTTCTTGGACACCCCCTCCTGGTAGGGGATGGTGGAGGAGTTGTGCAGGTTGGCGTTGATGAAGCACTGGCTGCCTCGGATGTGGTCGACGCCGCGGACAGACGGGTGTCCTCGGTACGGCAGCGGGAAGCAGGGCTCCTCCTCTGGGATGGAGCTGACCCCCTCGTTACTCAGGTACCGGTGCAGCACCTCCTTGTGACCTGTGGGGGAGGGGGGGGAGAGGGGGATGATGAGGGATACAAGTCTGGAGAAAACGTTCCTTCTTGTGTGAGTGTCTCTAATGGGAAAGATAGCCTACTGCAAGAAGCTTCAGGAAATAACATTTAAATGTTTTGCCCTGTTGTGTTTATTGGTGTAATTTATTTAAACTGTTTCACAATGTGATCACAAATACAGTTTAAAAAGTCATGTGTAAATGACTCATAGATGTTACAGCTGCCGGCAGTTGAGTTCATTTTATTGTTAGCGGCTGTTTGAGCATCGTTCGAAAAAACTTTTAATGTTTCTTTGTTTAACCGCTCTGACTTCCATTAGCAGCCTGATATCACACACACACACACACACACACACACACACACACACACACACACACACACACACACACACACACACACACACACACACACACACACACACACACACACACACACACACACACACACAACACACACACACACACACCACACACACACACACACACACAACACACCACACACACACACACACACACACACACACACACACACAGTAAGTTCCTGAAGGTGAATTTGCTGAGGTTAATAATCTACGAGGGAAAAATCTGAGGCACGCAGCGGCGGTTTGTCCCGGCTGTTAATGAGACAGACAGGCGACACGTTACTGATAACGCTCAGATTACAGATTACAGGTGAGGCTCACCTTTCCTCCCCACAGGCCGGCAGGACGGCTCTCCTGAGGACGACTCCACCGGCATGGAGACCGGACGAGGTTTACCTGTAGGAGCAGACACAACAAGTTTATATATGGTTAAAAACTAAGATATGTTTTAAAACTGGTGCCTGTTGTGATCAGATGCATGTTTTGCTCTTACAAGTATAGAAATCTGTAAGTGTGTGCATGTGTTTGTGTGTGTGTGTGTGTGTGTGTGTGTGTGTGTGTGTGTGTGTGTGTGTGTGTGTGTGTGTGTGTGTGTGTGTGTGTGTGTGTGTGTGTGTGTGTGTGTGCTCACAGCGTGCAGATGATCTCTGTCTGAGGCTCACAGGGATTGGTTGGTTGTGTTCCGGCGGGCTGACGGGAGTCCTGTTATCTTCGGCGAACGTGAAGCGTCGCCTCACGTCTGCGTCCAGACACGAGTTGGGAGACTTCGGCCTCATTTTCACTCCCGAAGTCATGTTCATGTTCCCGTCTCTAACGAGGGAATCAGAGCGATTAACACTCACTTTATAACACCTGAACTTTAGTAAGAACATCCATATTATTAATAATGTTCTATAATAACGTGCAATTACGTATCTGCCACTACGTTCTTTTGCACTACTAAATACTGTTAATATTTACATTCATTATGCGACCGTCTGTTTCCTGTAGATATTTAATTGCTTTTTTTGCTGCACTGTTAGTGTACAGTTTCATTATTATGCTGCTGTGTTTATTGTATTTTTGTAACTCTGGCACAACATAAATAAATAAATAAATTGTCTTATCTTAACATTCATCTGTTTGCAACTTACACATTATTTATCTAATATATCATATTCCAATTACTTGTATAGACTCTCCTTGCACTATTTCTATTCTATTTTATTTGTATTTTCTTGCACTGTTTTATCGTGTTGCTCTGTTGCAGGAGCCTGTGACCTCAGATTTTCATTCACATAACTACACTGTAGCTATGTACACATGACAATAAAAGCCTTGAAATCTTGAATAACGTGGATTATGATTCTGTGAGGTGTGTGTACTCAGTGTGTTTCTCACATCGGTGTGTAAGGCGCTGCAGGAGGAGGAGGAGGGACGTACGTTTCAGGCTGTCGAGATCTGTAAAGACCCGGAGCTCCTTGAGAGGTCTGCAAACAAGAGAAACAGAAATATTAAAAGGTCCCCTATCATACTCTTCTTCATCAATATATAATAGGTCTCAGATATATACAGAACCTGTCTCTGATTGGCTGAAACACCAAACAGATCATTGCAGCATCCCATAATCCCCTCTGTTTCAGCCCTGTTTCCAAAGTGCTGATTCTCTGTCTGTTACTTTAGATGAAAATAAGGAGCCCCTCCCCACGCCCCTCTGAGAGACATTTGGTTAAGAAGAACTCAATGGTGCTCTAGGAGGAGATTCAGGTGATAAGGTGGGGGGGGGGGTTACCTTGGTTGCTGATTGGCTAATGGTTACACAAGACAAAACATCGTTATGACATCATAAAGTGGCCAAAATCTGATCAGCTCATTTTCAGACAGGTTTTTATAGAAATGGATCAGGACAAAAAGAGAGAGAATCTTTGTTCCTGAAACTTTCAGAGTCTCTTTACACAGAGGGGACACATGTTGATGTAGAAGAGACATGAGGAAGAGGGGACATATGTTGATGTAGAAGAGGCATGTGTCCCCTCTGTGTGAAGAGAGAGTCTCTTTACACAGAGGGGACACATGTTGATGAAAATGGACACCGAGCTTTAATCAGTGTTTCTTTCTGTGGAGTTTTAACAACGTTTCCGTCTCACAGCAGAGGAGGCAATGATTGATTTATGGGTGTTTATCATAAAACAACAGTAAGACGTTCCAGCAGGAGACGAGAAACCGCAGACGAAGCTCTTTCGTTTCCTTCCTCGCCTCTAAAAGATTCTGTATTTTTATAAACACAGGAACTTCACTCAGCTCCTTTTCTGCTTCCTCTAAAGTCCCCTAGAGTCCTGAGAACACGTCTGAAGGAGTTAAAGATGCAGAGAGGAACGAGTCCTGCTGATTTAAGATCCGTGCTGATCACCATGAACACACTGTGGTTTGTTTTGACAACGTCCTGCTGTTACAAATACTCACAGAAGCACCAAAGTCCGGCAGTGGCTCAGTCCGTAGGGGCTTGGACTGTGAGCTGTAGGGTCGTGTGTTGCATTTTGGTTCTCAGCTCGTTCGTGACATTAAGGACATTGAATTGAACTGATACAAAAATTAGGCTTGATTTTGTTTGTAGTTCCAGTCTCAACTCTGAATCCCTGTTTTATAACAGGAGATAGATGTTGCGTATACAGAATAACTATAATATACAATATAAGGCAAGGTTTACTTATAAAGCACCTTTCAACACAAGGCAATTTGAAAGTGCTTTATAATTTTTTTTGAAACTCTAAGCATTAAGAGAAAGTGCAATGGAAACCTCTGCATATTTTCTGTAAATAAATCTCCAAATGACAATATGTGTTGTTTTAAATGTTGTTGTCTTAGTTTATAGATTAAATCTCACGCGTCCACCCGGCAGTGGCTCAGTCAGTAGGGGCTTGGACTGTGAGCCGTAAGGTCGCCGGTTCAAGTCCCCGACCAGACCTGAATATGGAGTGTGGACTGCTACTTGGAGAGGTCCCAGTTCACCTCCTGGGCCCTGCCGTGGTGCCCTTGAGCAAGGCACCGGACACCCCCCTTCCCCCCTCACTCCCATTGCTCCCCGGGCGCTGTACAATAGCTGCCCACTGCTCCTAGTACTAGACTCCTGGTACTAGGATGGGTTAAAAGCAGAGAACACATGTCACTGTGTGTGTTGTGTGCTCTGCATGTGTGACCATTACAGAGGGTTTTATCCCTCCCAATTCTATTATAGTATATTATATTCATCCGCTGCTGGAAATAGCCCCCGACAAATGCACTATTACCTGCTTGTTTGGTTAAAAACTTCAGCTTCTTTAGGAAATGATTTAGTTTTTAAATGATACTCTGTGGTAGAAAAAGTATTCGATAAAATGGGTGTTTGTTCTGACAATTGATTTGGTCACCTACAGCTTTTAAAGGAAATGTGTACATTCTTTCAATGTTTTTTCTACCATTTATACTTTTAATAAAAGGTACTTAAGAACAAACAAAGTCAATGGAAAGCATCATCAATTCCTCTTAAACCTATACATGAGAGTAACACATGCGTCACTTCCGGGCAAAAATGACGGCTCCGCCCACTTTTGGGGGAAAACAAAGCTGTCATTTGAATGGCGGTCAATTCAAATTCGGAAGTTTTTGCCAATCCGATCAGAAATGTAAGAAAACCGTGGATTTTTGGATCTTCAAAGAGCCCGATTACGATGGCCAGTCAGGCAAACAATTACATTCAATCATTGGAAATGGACGATCGGGCTCGATATATGGTTATACGGGCCGTACTTTTCGTCCTGAAGTGACGCATGTGTTACTCTCATTTATACCACTTTTAAAAATGATTCAACCGTGAAAACACGATAATGTACTTTACATAAGAAGGTAGTGATGGGGTCGAGTATAAGTACGGGGAGAAGTACTGCAAGCGTTGATTCAAGATGACTTGTGTTCTGAATGGTGTGAGGGACAGTGAGGTAAAGACAGACTGACTTCAGGTCTGTTTTGAAAGCACAGATTAGAAACAGTGGAGAGGAATCTAAGACTCCTATCTTCCCTAAACACACACATCCTGGACTCCTGTCAACACGAAGCCCTGAACGCCTCCCGCTGGATTCAGAAACGTCAAGTTGAGTGAGTCACCTTTCAAAGATGTCTGACACGACGTTCGGACTGTTTCCTGTCTGTTATTATTTCCAGGAAAAGGGAAGAAGGGATGCATTGTTCCCACACACCTCAGTGGCTGCTGTGTTTAACGCTCGCTCACAAACAGAAAAGCTTCGATGACAGCAGGAGAAAGCAGCAGAGAGGAGCTTTATTTACCCAGAAGTCACCACGGCCAACAGCTGCTGGTTGTTTTTGTTTATTTCCTCAGTAAAACACTCTGCAGGGGATTTTTTAAGCTGCTTTAATAATATTTTGGTCACTTTGGGGGGCAGATCTTCACAACAAGCTATCCATCACACTCAGGTTAGGCATACAGCTGCCTTTATACACAGCCAGCCGACACAGAGCAATATAAGCATTCATTATCTGTGTCCAGTGTTTTATTCTTTCACTGTATTCTCTTGTTCTGCTGCCCTTTCTTTCTATAATAGTGATTTTTTTGGGATTCAGATGAATATAAAGAGGTCACAGCCCAAGTTCTGGTTATTGTGTTTGGATAGAATATAACAATTAATTAATAAATTAATACATTCATTAATAAATAAAGAGAGAAAGAAAGGAACAAAGACGTACAGGTTGCATGTCTGTCTGTGTGGTGCATTCAAGTGCAGCTGAGAAACGGACTTATTGACAAACAAATGGACATTTTAGCTCCTTACTGACACACTACAGCAGCGGTTCCCAACCTTTTTCAACTCAGGGCCCACTTAAAAACCCACATAAACAATAAGGAGGCTAAATAAAGTTCTTAGATTACTTTTTATTTTAATTAGATGGAGCTGGCCATCAGTAACAAACAGACATGAGAAACTAAAAAGTGAGGGGCTGTCTGCAATAGGCAAATTCATAATAATAATAATAGCTATCCATTTTTATTACACGGTTCAGTTGAATACTCGATTCTGATTCAGAACATGTGACACGTTGTTAATCCAGTAGTACAGACCGCTGTCAAGGACTGTAATGACCGTTGCTAAGGGCTGTAATGACCGTTGCTAAGGACTGTAATGACCGTTGCTAAGGAGGATCAAGAAAGAAATCTTAATAATGAAATGTTTCCACACAAATCATAATGTTTTGCAAATGATTTGATGGCCCACTAGGGGGGGAACCGCTGCACTCCAAAACCACAGACCTACCTTCTGCTGTTGGTACTTCTATTATTTTTTAAAAGCACAGGTGTGGGGGGGCTCACCTGTACGAGCGGAGGCCTCCAGCGCAGGTTTTTCAGCGGAGCGGGGGCGAAACATCCCAATGTCCCTGAAGGCCTCTTCTTCAGCAGCAGCACCACGCCTGACTCCGCCCTCAAAGCCTCCACCAGCGGCTTCAGCTGCCAGCCCACCTGGAGAGAGACGGTACAAGTACACACATCGAGTAGAAGTACAGATACTCGTGTTTGAAAATACTCTGGTGAAAGTAGAAGTACTGACTAAACTTCTTTACTCAAGTAAAAGTAAAGAAGTATGGGCTTTGAAATGTACTTAAGTAAAAAGTACCCATAACTACCAGCTGTTTTAACAGGGTATATGCAGAATCCTGAAGTCAAATGTAATACCTTTCAAGACCTTTTTTAAGAACCTTTCCATACATTTTAAGACCTCATCGCCACTTGGAGTTTTAACCGGTTACATTGGCGACACACTTCACCTCACATTTACTATATACACACAGCAAATTTCTGGAGTAAAATAATTGGTAGTTAGACAAAAAAGTGTGAAAGGGTTAGATTTTGGGAGTTTATTTCGAATTTAGACTACCGTTTGAGTTAAGGGATACTCTTGGGCGGAGTAATATTTCGGGGTTCATTCACTGGGTGTTCAGGAACGTGACACAACACTACCCTGGTGTGTATTCACAACTTCTCTGCTGCCGCGACCACGAGGCTTCACTTTGACTCCGTCCCGAGGAAGGTAAGTCCTGTTTTACATCTCAAACTATATTTTCTGTCATTGTAAAGTTAATGTGTTTATTTTCGCTAAAACGAACTTAGCAAGTTTAACTAGCTGCTGAATTGAATGCCGTTGAACATGGACATGATTTAGGCTAATGCAAATGAACTTTATAGTAGTCATATCTGTTTCTTTTGTTAGCTTAAAGTTTAGTTTGTTGTTCTTTCAACACCGAAAATGCCTTTTCCTTTGCATTAAACGTTAGACTGAACGGCTACGACGGTACCGGACGAGTCCCGCGAGCTACATTGAGGGAATGTGGACGAGGTGACGTACTTTCCCGGACATTTGTGTTGAGGTAACAACTGGGTGTGATTCACATTTTTATGTTGTGTCAGAGAGTTGTATTATTTAATTTGCCAGTATTGATTGTTTAATGGAATGTGTCCTTTCCATTTGTTCTTTGTACATGTCTGTATATGTTCTGTAATGCAATGTTTTGTACACTGAACCCGTTTGTCTAATGTTTGCACTTAATGCACTGAGTTTATGCAGCTTGAGGATTTCAACACTCGAATGTAAATTGAATCGTCGCTGTAACATGTTTACACTGTTTGTAAAAGCAACAGCACTTTATAAAATGTCCATCAACAATGGATTTTAAGAGTTTTCAAATAAAAGAAACACATTTGTATGAATCAATACGTTGTTTGTAGTCATTTTTATTGATTTTTATTTTAACTCCATGAGTGTTGAATATACACCCTTTCAAGTGTTAACTATTAACACTATTATAGAGTTCACATTCAAATTAACTCTAAACTGGTAGTTGTATTTAACTGTACTTGGGAGTAGTTTTTGACTCCCACAAGTGTTCAGGTTTAACTCCTGAAAAGGGTTAAAGATTAACTCCAAGAAAAGAGTAACTTTAACTCTGCCGTTGAGTTTATTCGATGGTCTCACATGTACACTCAAATGTAGTTGATTTTAACTCTGAGGGAGTTTATTCAAAAGGCCAGAATTTGCTGTGCAGTATTGATTGTCCTTCCTCCTTATCTTCCAACCATTTGGACGCAGACTTGCTTTTCTCCATAACGATGTTGTTTAACAAGGGGCGTAAACGGACCTTCGCGCGCTATCAAGCAGTGAGCGTGCGATGTCCTGTTCAGATGACGTCACATCCAACGGGGTGCCATAAATAAACTACACAGAATCACACTACACACCTACGCAATGATTACATTCAGGCAGACTGTAGAATACAACCTCTTTGGACAATTGATATACTTATTGAAAACAAGCTACAAAATGTAATACCTTGGGAAATGCCGTTTTATATACTTTTTAATAGCCTTCATTTTCGCTAAATTGATTTATCAACTTTTAATACTTTTTAAACACCCTGTTTAAAGAGTACCTGACCTCCCTTTATATTAATAGAACAATAATGTCATTGTTAGCTAATGAATGTTTCCATGCTGAACAACGGCAACATGACAACGTTTTCATTGGTCCCTCTTCTTTAGAGAAGAGCAGGAAATGATGGATACACGGAACGTGTTCAAATCAATAGGCACGCAATGACTCTAAATAATAATGATCACGCCACCAAACACACATTCAAACTAAAGGAACCAGCCTGTTTGGAACATGTGAGAAGTAGAAAGTACAGGTATTTGGGTTCAACATGTAAGTAGAAAGTACAGGTATTTGTGTTCAAAATGTAAGAAGTAGAAAGTACAGGTATTTGGGTTCAACATGTAAGAAGTAGAAAGTACAGGTATTTGTGTTCAAAATGTAAGAAGTAGAAAGTACAGGTATTTGGTTCAAAATGTAAGAAGTCAAAGTAAAAAGTCGTCAGAAAAATAAGTAGTGGAGTAAAGTACTGATACCAGAAACATGTACAAAGTACAGTAACTGAGTATTTGTACTCCACTACTTCCCACCTCTGGACCTAGACCAATCACAGAGCAGAACACTGAGCTGTGCTGAACACTTACCTGTAGACTTGCAACTTTAAATGTATTTCTTTAAGTCCTGTATGGTCACAAAATATTTTTATCGGTCAAAATGAAACATATAAAGGATAAGGCGATTATTTGCTTTCTTAATAGCTGTCAAAGGGTTAAGAAATTCTTACTCTCACTTGTTCACCTATTAGAAAAACTGAAGTTGCCAATTAAGGAATAAGCATATTTAAAGAAGGGGTTTGTTTTGATGGAAAAGTGACTTTAATTTATGTTTGTTTTCGACAATATATTTAAAAAAATCACTGTTAAAATGAGACACTGACTACAAAGCACACAGTCAGAATCAAAAGGAAAACGTCTTAAAATGTCATCCTCATAATTATATCTTATGAGACATTTGTGTGATGTTTGCACTTGGAAATTGAGTTATTTCTAAGTGTCCTTTGACCACCAAATTCAGGGGTGTCAAACTCCAGGCCCGCAACTTCATTTTCTGTGGCCCACAAGAGCTTGCAAAGAATATAATATGTTTATTATACGGTTACATGCCGCTTTACAGAAGCACGTTGCCCATAAACTACATGTCCCACAATGCATCTCAAATGTGACTTTTTTTTTAAATCATAATTTGACAGTTTTTTCTTCAAAATATGCATTTTTTTTCCAGAATTGGGCTTTTCTGTTTAAATCATTTTGTGACATTCTCACCGAAGAGACTTGCAATTATTTGCCCTAGACTTCTGCTTTCAGACTTAGTGAATTATGAAGTTATTACCCTATCCCGATAATAATCCAATGCAGAGACAATAATGTAAAATAATAAATCATTTTATATATATTAAATATTCAGTGTGAGAAAAAGTTTTTAGAGAGTACTTGTCCATGGACAAGTGAGTTTGGCAATTTACTTGTCCGAATACATTTTTCACTTGTCCAGAATGGACAAAAATTGGGGCCACTGGAATCTTCTTCTTCGCCATCGTATTTAACATTTTCCCAGGGTTTTTATGACACCGCCAACGTAAGTGAGCGGTAAGATTTTACTGCATCACACATAGGGCAGGGTATCGTTTGGATTTTAACGATTCCGGTTCTGCTTTTCGATTCCGGTTATTTTCGGTTCTCGATTCCAGTTCTTTGAGAGGGTAAAAATAATGACAAACTGGGAGAAAAATATATTTATGAAAACATTAAGTCAAATCTGTATTCCTATTTACAAATCACTTCATACTGTTTAATTTCTTATGGTTATTGAATGAAATTATATAAAAATAATCTCTGCATTGTTTGGTTAGTTCTAAGTGGTGCAGTTTGAGAATGTACAATTGGCCCAGTCTCCCCTGATGTTACACTGCAATCTGCCTGTGAGACAGAGTCCAACCACACATGTCCAACAGATAGGCCTAATAATAATAATACATTATATTTATAGCCTATAGGCCTAGCGCTTTTCTACAACTCAAAGAAAAAGACGAGAGAGAGAGAGAGAGAGAGAGAGAGAGAAAAGAAAAAGACGAGAAAGACGAGAAAGAAAAAGACGAGAAAGACGAGAAAGAAAAAGACGAGAAAGAAAAAGATGAGAAAGACGAGAAAGACGATACGGAGCATGGAGAGAGAGCTGCGGGGCTCGGCCTCCGCCCCCTGTCCTCACAACTCTTATTAATCCCTGGACCGGACCATTTTTATTTGTTCCTACTCGGAACCGAGTTTAGCTTCCCAACCCTGCCACTGTGCTACACGTCCCGCCCCGCCCCCGTCTAACTGTACAGAAAGCGGCGAGATGCATTTCCTTAGGAATCGACAAGCAGAACCGAAACTAACATTTCTAAACGAACAATGGTGGACACGTACAATTTGCGAATGAGTTCTGCCTTTTGTAAACTGAATTTATCAATAATTTGTCAATAAATGAGGGCGAAAAATGTCACTTGTCCGCCGGACAAGTCAATTGAAAGATCTACTTGTCCGATATTGTAAATAACACGTCCCGGACGGTGGGACGTGTGCTTTTTCGCACACTGATATTGATATAGTCTTCAAGTTACAACCGGCCCTTTGAGTGCAACCATAATTCCAATGTGGCCCGCGATGAAATTGAGTTTGACACCCCTGGTCTAATTGGACAATGAGTCCAAGAGGACAATGGAGCCAAATATGATATAATAATTTCCAGTTATTCTTGAGATATCACAAAAATAGGACAGACATACGCTAAATACTACAGTCAGAAAGGTATCAGAGTGAAGATAGGGTCAGTAATCATGTTCATCATAACAAAGCTAAAGGAGTTTTGCCTCACCACTGTCTGTCTGTTGACCTGAACCACTTCATCTCCAGCATGAATCCTCTGAGTCTTATCTGCAGGAGACTGAGAGGCACAATCCCAGTTATACTCTTGTTAGAAGGTCAATTAAAGAGATGAATGTCATTATAAACGTCTCCTCTCTCACGTTCTCTGTAGTTCCTGTGATGACGTGCAGCCCGTCGTAGGTGGACTTGATGTAGATACCCTGAAAGAGAATGTAAATGTGAATCTTCTCCATGAATAACTCCCCGTGGTTTCTCTTGATTCCTCCCTGCAGTGGTGGTTTCTCTTCTTGGATCTACATCTGGATCTGTTTTGGACTCGGTGCTGATTGTGGTTCACGGGGCAGCTCTAAAGGACCTGTTAGCGTTTTCTCGGAGGAAGTTGGGGTTAAACTGTGGGATCTCTTTTTACAGTGGCTGGCTGGTGTGTAAATCTGGCTGTGAATAAAGATGTCTGAACTGTCTTTCTTTCTTTTG
Organism: Dissostichus eleginoides; assembly: GCA_031216635.1. Taxonomy (NCBI): domain Eukaryota; kingdom Metazoa; phylum Chordata; class Actinopteri; order Perciformes; family Nototheniidae; genus Dissostichus; species Dissostichus eleginoides. Next base: position 27,096,538 of record CM062281.1, on the reverse strand, counting down.
ATGTATTGCTCACCAGTCCCTCCCCAGGCTTGACGTTGGGGATGTGAACCTCCTCCAGGCAGGACTGATCGCTCTTCGAGGGGTCAGAGGTCGCCTGAGCCGTCTTCTCACAGACGCCGTTCAGAGCTCGAGACTGAAACACACAATAGAAAAATAAAAACAAACCGTTTAATTCACAAATAAAATGTAGTTACACACAGAGCTGAGAGGATTGGATGATCCATAGAACAGATGATCATCATTAAGGACAGACATGGGGTCCCTTTATTACTAACTGCATGTCGTTATAGCTATATGTAAAAAAATCAAGATATGAGATTGTTCCAGATACTTAAATGAATACATATTATTAAAAACAGTATTATATAAAATATGCCATTTTTCTTGGTCCTCTGTTAACTTAATACTTGTTTGTTTAGCATAACTAACGACTTTAAGAAATATGAGCCTTTGATACACTTTCTTGCTATGTTTTTAAATATTTAATTGATTATTTGCTGCACTAAAGTATGTAATATGACATTATCTGAATAAAAAAAAACAAATAACAGACATGAAATTGTCCATATTATTATATTAGTAGAATATTTGTTATATGTTTAATGTAATCTCATTATATATATTGCAATACTTAGAATTTAACTGGATCCTCATTGTGGTGGGAAAATACATTTCTTCAAAATATGATGTTTTATCATCCGTTCATTTTCACTTCTCATTTTACTGGATCTCTTCCCACTAAGCAAGTTTCACATCCTCAGGAAGCCATTAAACACTCTTTAAAAAGTGTAATATTAAACCATACAGATGCGTTTCTATTTCCTGTGATGGCGAGCATCTGGTTTAAAATGCTGAATCACAACCTGCTGTGGCGCTAAAGCCATCCCTGACCTCTCCGTGGAATACGGAACCGTGACTACTGAACCCCCGAGTCAGAGCAGCTTCACTTAAATGATGCAGCATTTACTTATTGTGTATTTCTAAGGAAAAAATGTACATATTTCCAAAAGAAAAACTCAAATATTCTCGGAAGTTAAAGTCTTAAATGTAAGGGAAAAAACTTAAATATGTTCTTTGTGCCAGAGCTTTTCGGGCATTCCTCTGGAGGTTGGGGACATTGAACCAGAGTGGGCGGTGTTCAAAGCCTCTATTGCCGAAGCCGCGGCGGGGAGCTGTGGTCTCAAGGTCTTAGGTGCCTCAAGGGGCGGTAACCCTCGAACCTCCTGGTGGACACCGGTGGTCAGGGAAGCCATCTGACTGAAGAAGGAGGCCTTCAGGGATTTGTTATCCCGGGGGACTCCCGAGGCAGTTGCAAGGTACCGACAGGCCCGAAGGGCAGCAGTCTCAGCCGTGGCCGAGGCAAAGCAGCGGGTGTGGGAGAAGTTCGGAGAAGACATGGAAAAGGACTTTCGGGCGGCACCAAAGTTGTTCTGGAAAACTGTCCGACACCTCAGGAGGGGGAAGCAGGGAACCATCCAAGCTGTGTACAGTAAGGATGGGACGTTGTTGACCTCAACTGATGGAGTGTTAGGGCGTTGGAAGGAACACTTTGAGGAACGCCTGAACCCGACAACTCCGCCCTCTATGTTAGAGGCAGAGCTGAAGTATGACGGGGGATCAACACCAATCTCCCGGGGGGAGGTCACTGAGGTCGTCAAACAACTCCACAGTGGCAAAGCCCCGGGGGTGGATGATATCCGCCCAGAAATGCTGAAGGCTCTGGGTGTTGAGGGACTGTCATGGTTGACATGTCTCATCAACGTTGCGTGGAAGTCGGAAACAGTACCGAAGGAGTGGCAGACCGGGGTGGTGGTTCCCCTTTTCAAAAAGGGGGATCAGAGGGTGTGTGCCAATTAAGGCCTCTACACACCGGCCCGACTTTGGGAGTCAGAGGCCGTCCGAAGCCGTCAGAGGCAGTCGGGCATTCGCGTCGCACTACTCAGGTTGGTGTGTCGTCTCTTTACGGCACATTTTCAACCCTCCCGCCTCCTCCCGCCGCCGATTCAACATGTTGAATCGGCCGCGGGAGGCCAAAGAACGTCGGGACAAATCAATCACTCTGATTGGCTGTTCAGCTTAGCGAATCAGTGCATCAGAAGTGAAGCGGAAGTGAGGGACCAAAACAAACGATAAGAAGGCACACACAGACGGCTAATCTTCCTCATTTTCATCTCACCCGGACGCAAGAGTTTCTTTTTTATCATGACGGCATGGAATGAAGAAAGTGAAGACCAACTGATCAACTGTTTATATTACTAAGTCTGTTCTTCTTCTCTCGGTGTATAAAACGCAGTCTGTCTTCCGGTTGTTGCCTCTTTTGAATGACGAATACACACTACCGCCGCCTGCTGGTAAGGAGAGTTATTGCCACTCGTCGGCTGAAGTATTTGCGGTGTGTATGTTTTGCGGCTTTATCCGATGAAGCCAACGAAGCCCGACGTAGCTGACGTAAAAGTCGGGACGCCTTCGGTACGCGTTCTTTGGTCTCAGGTTGGTGTGTAGAGACCTTTACAGAGGCATCACACTACTCAGCCTCCCCGGGAAAGTTTACTCTAAGGTACTCGAAAGGAGGGTCAGGCCGATTGTCGAACCTCAGATTGAGGAGGAACAATGCAGATTCCGTCCTGGTCGTGGAACGACGGATCAGCTTTTTACTCTCGCAAGGATCCTGGAGGGGGCCTGGGAGTATGCTTATCCGGTCTACATGTGTTTTGTAGACTTGGAGAAGGCGTATGACCGGGTTTCCAGGGAGTTACTGTGGGAGGTGCTGCAGGAGTATGGGGTGAGGGGGTCTCTACTCAGGGCCATCCAATCTCTGTACTCCCAAAGCGAGAGCTGTGTCCGGGTCCTCGGCAGTAAGTCGGACCCATTTCCGGTGAGGGTTGGCCTCCGCCAGGGCTGCGCTTTGTCACCAATCCTGTTTGTAATATACATGGATACGATTTCGAGGCGTAGTCGTGGGGGGGGGGTCTGCAGTTCGGTGGACTAAGGATTGCACCACTGCTTTTTGCAGATGATGTGGTTCTAATGGCTTCATCGGTCTGCGACCTCAGCACTCAATGGATCGGTTCGCAACCGAGTGTGAAGCGGCTGGGATGAGGATCAGCACCTCCAAATCTGAGGCCATGGTTCTCAGCACGAAACCAATGGACTGTCCACTCCAAGTAGGGAATGAGTCCTTACCCAAGTGAAGGAGTTCAAGTATCTCGGGGTCTTGTTCTCGAGTGAGGGAACAATGGAGCGTGAGATGGGCCGGAGAATCGGAGCAGCGGGAGCGGTACTGCAGTCGCTTTACCGCACCGTTGTGACGAAAAGAGAGCTGAGCCAGAAGGCAAAGCTCTCTGTCTACCGGGCCATTTTCGTCCTACCCTCACCTATGGTCATGAAGGATGGGTCATGACCGAAAGAACGAGATCGCGGATACAAGCGGCCGAGATGGGTTTTCTCCGCAGGGTGGCTGGCGTCTCCCTTAGGGATAAGGTGAGAAGTTCAGTCATCCGGGAGGGACTCGGAGTTGAACCGCTCCTCCTTCGCGTCGAAAGGAGCCAGTTGAGGTGGTTCGGGCACCTAGTAAGGATGCCACCTGGGCGCCTCCCTAGGGAGGTGTTCCAGGCACGTCCAGCTGGGAGGAGACCGAGGGGTAGACCAAGGACCAGGTGGAGGGATTATATCTCTTCGCTGGCCTGGGAGCGCCTTGGGATCCCCCAGTCAGAGCTGGTTGATGTGGCCAGGGAAAGGAACGTTTGGGGCTCTCTGCTGGAACTGCTACCTCCGCGACCCGACCACGGATAAGCGGGAGAAGATGGATGGATGGATGTTCTTTGTGATTTAAGTGGTACATTTATGAGAGAAAAAAGCATTTCTGATATTAAAGCAGTAAAATTACAAGAAAACTACAATATTCTCTGAGATTAAAGCATTATATTTACAAGACAAAAACTCACTAATTCACAATAAAAAAGGTAATATTCTTTATGATTAAGTAGGTCAATTTACGAGGACAAAAATAATTAATCTTTGAGTTTAAGTGGTACATTTACAACAAAAAAACTCAACACTTTGCTAGAATAACACCCAAATATTCTCCGACATTCAATTGGTAAACGTACGAGAACGTTTTTTTGTTTTTTATATACATGTATGTATGTGTATGTATGTGTGTGTATACATATGTGTATGTAAATGTGTGGGTATGGGTGTGTAGGTATGTACATAGATATATGTGTATGTGTATATGTGGGTATGCATATGTGAGTATATGGGTACATGTATTATTGTTATTATTCTTTATTTCCTTATCTATTCATTTTTTTTAAAATATCTTTTACATTACTTTATTTTTACCTATATATGTATTTATTTACTTTACTAGCTAGGACGGGGAGGGGGGGGGGGAAGGAAAATATAGACCATATAAATGTAACTCATTGTGCCTGACTCAATAAAAAAATATATTAAAAAAACAAAACAAAAGTGAACGCAGCCTCACAGCGGGGGGGGGCGAGGTCATGGGAAACATTGAGGTGATGAAGAAAACACAAACCTGCAGGAAATTACAAGTAAACCAAAACAACATGCCCCCCCAGGAGGGCTCCGTCACGCTGTCTTTGAACATGTTGGTGAGGTCAGCTGCTTGTTTATAAGTTACTGGCATGTAACGGACAAACATGTAAAACTACATGTTTTTGAACGTTTTTAACCACACTGAGGGGGGGGGGGGGGGGGGGGGTTGTTTTGTTCACAGGCTCTCTCTATCTAGCTTTGCAGTGTTTCCCTATCTGTCACCTGGATAAACAACGTGAACAAAAGCCCTTCACTGAGCCTCTGTATGTGTCTCTGCTGAAAGAGCCTGTAATGCTGTTAGTGGTGGGAGAAGTATTCAGATCATTTACTGCAGGAAAAGTACTTTTAAGACGCTGTGAAAATACTCCAGTAACATTAAAAGTCCTGCATTCTTAAGTAAAGTATGTATGAGCGAAACGTAACAAAATTTAAAGTGTTGACTGTGCAGTAAAATGTTCCTTATTTAAAGTTCCCGATCTTGTAGACGGGTTTATCTTTTTTCATTTGTTATATTTTTTAACAATTTATATATTCCACTAAGGATTAGATTACCATTTGTTATACTGATGAAGAATTAATGGTACCACTTTACAATAAGACTACCCTTATAAAGGATTCATAAAGGGTTTCTAATTAGGTTATGAATTAGGTTGTAAACACTTTATTAATCATAAGAACCATTTATAAACCAGTTCTAACATAGTTTTCATACATCAACACAGGCTCACTATTTGGCAAGATGACTAAGCCTTATATTGGCTACTTAGCGAGAATCAACTCAGTGAGCAACAGATACCAAGGATGCTGGCTGATGAAGTAAGCTAAGTAAGCTAGGTAGCCAATATAAGACTTAGCAGTACAGATAAATGTGGGCTCACTATTTGGCAAGCAACCGGTCACAGTTGCCCTGTTTATCTCATGTCTTATAAAAGCTTATTAATGATTTATAAAGTGTTCATCCATCCATCCATCTTCTCCCGCTTATCTGTGGTCGGGTCACGGAGGTAGCAGTTCCAGCAGAGAGCCCCAAACTTTCCTTTCCCTGGCCACATCAACCAGCTCTGACTGGGGGATCCCAAGGCGCTCCCAGGCCAGCGAAGAGATATAATCCCTCCACCTGGTCCTAGGTCTACCCCTCGGTCTCCTCCCAGCTGGACGTGCCTGGAACACCTCCCTAGGGAGGCGCCCAGGTGGCATCCTTACTAGGTGCCCGAACCACCTCAACTGGCTCCTTTCGACGCGAAGGAGGAGCGGTTCAACTCCGAGTCCTCCGATGACTGAACTTCTCACCTTATCCCTAAGGGAGACGCCAGCCACCCTGCGGAGAAAACCCATCTCGGCCGCTTGTATCCGCGATCTCGTTCTTTCGGTCATGACCCATCCTTCATGACCATAGGTGAGGGTAGGAACGAAAATGGCCCGGTAGACAGAGAGCTTTGCCTTCTGGCTCAGCTCTCTTTTGGTCACAACGGTGCGGTAAAGCGACTGCAGTACCGCTCCCGCTGCTCCGATTCTCCGGCCCATCTCACGCTCCATTGTTCCCTCACTCGAGAACAAGACCCCGAGATACTTGAACTCCTTCACTTGGGCTGAGGTAAAGTGTTCACAACCTAATTAATAAATGAATTACAAACTATTCGTAAACCTTTATAAGGGTAGTCTTATTGTAAAGTGGACCATATTCATTTAGTTTTTTTCCTTTTTGTGTCAGTAAACTCAGTAACTCTGTGATGTGATATGTATATGATATGAATGACAAAGGTTGTATGTGATGTGGTTAAATAAATAAAAATACATATAAATATAAACTTGTTTTTTGTCCTATTTTTAACTATTTTAGATACTGTTTGGCAGATTAATCTACGGCAATGCATCGTATTTTATAAGATGATCATATGTTTGTAGCTTTGCAGATATCACTGCTGCAGCAGAATATTCACCAGGAGCCAGGAAGTCGTTTTTAACACAGCGTTAAGTTAAAACTCTGAATAGAGGAGGGTCAGGGGGTCACGTTAGAGACTGATATTCAGGAAAGTGATTCAACATCAGCTGATTTTAGGATTCTGGGAACAACAGGGCGACCAACAGGAAGTGTTATCTAAGACAGGAAGTGGACGGTCCTGAGTTGAATAAACAAACCTGCAGGTCACACACCACGAGACACTGGGTACAGGACAGGAAAAGGAAGTGTGTGTGTGTGTGTGTGTGTGTGTGTGTGTGTGTGTGTGTTTTTCTGAACAGCATCTCTAAACATCCAAACTAGAGGAAAAGTCGAGGCGTTACTCACCACTTCCAGAATCTTCTCCTCGATCTCATAAACAGTGCAGTTCTGTAATTAAAGAGACACACAGACTGTTGGACGTCACACTGAAAAAAAACGTTTAAAAATGAACTCCAAATGCAAAGAGAATGGAAGCTGAGCAATTTGGTTCCACAACATGTTTTAAAGCACGGATAGATGCTATCCAATGGGAAACTGTTGGAACCTGTAAATGTCCCTAGCTGTGTAAACTGTAGTCGCTGTAGCTATGCTGTCCTTTTTGATTTTCTGTTGTTTTCTGTTTTTGTGTCTTCATGTGGAACCTACTTGCAGCAGGTCACCCTTGAAAAAGAGATCAATGATCTCAATGGGATTCACCTGCTTAAATAAAGGTTTGAAATGAAATGAGGGACACAGACTAGCTGCAGGTTTCAGGACTTTACTTATTATAAAGCTTTATATTCTGTAGCTTTAGGGGGAAACAAGGAACACATTGAATAGAATAACTCGATTTTAAGAGGAATTTAAAGAGAATAATGGGAACATTAAAGTCAGAGAGTATTGAGAGACACGTGTATGTTCATGGGAAAATAAGAACAGTTTAAAAACACCAGGCTCATCCTTTAATAAAGCTTTTTTTGAACTGTAGATATGTGCTACAGCACAAACAGTATACAGATGAAGACCAGAAACAGGTTTGGTTTGTTTCAAAAAAGGCAGAATTTCAACTCCGTCATATCAAATGAGACCGTTTGGCTTTTCCGTCTGTGTGAAGAAGAACTGAGCGTGGGTAAACAGAGAGGGAAGAGAATCAGAGGGAAAACAAATATTTGAGCAATGACAGCCTACAGGAGAGTGAAACCAGAGGGAGGGACCCTGAACGCCTCACAGAGAGGATTCCTCCTGCGGTGGTGACACGATGACAGGATGATTGCACGCCTCAGCGCTGCAGAAACACTGCAGAGACACTGCCGTCACACACAGGGAGGTGACAGGAGATATCCAGCATGCATCCTCAGAAACTACTAACCCGACCTACTTTAAAAGGGTTTAAACTACTTCACTTGTCTCACAATAAATGTCTCGTTAAAGATATTGTCATTCGCAGACTTGTGTGGTCAAAGATATTGATTTGAAATGGTTTCAACCATGGATGTATAATAAGAACTGGATACAGCTTGGGTGGCGGGGTCTCGTTCTTTCCTATGAGAGCTGCTCATTGGCGCATGAGGACAAAATGGCCCAACTTTTGAGAGAGCGAAACGTCACAGATTACCCGTCATGCCTAGCTGTCAGAGCAGAAGTACCCGTATGTGCGCTCACAGAGCATGCGCAGTTGAGTTGCCCCTTAAGCCCCGCCCCCCGAGCTCCCACTCTCAGATCCGCGTTCATAATGCCGAGGAAAATAACTCTCAGAATAACGTTATTAGCACATTTTACAACTTGAGGACCGAATGTTTTTAATAAGGGCAATACAAATGTTCATACTGGGTAGTTTATTTGGTAAAAAAAAATTATCCAACGATTTACAGACGTCTCTTTCCCCATGTAAGTCAATGGGAAAAAGTCTTTCCGGGCCCAGGGACGTCACGGACTGATACGGAAGTTGCAGTACCGCCGTTTGGACACAACGAATATTTTCCTCAGAGTCCGGCGCACTTCCTGGGGGCTTGGGTTCAACACCTCTTTCCTGCACTTTGGATTCTCTGGTTTCTTTGTAAACAAACACTTGTTGCAGACGCTCTGCAGCTGGCCCTCTTTAATGAGCTTCACAAAACACGCAAATGATTATATTCACCCGAACTGAAAGCCTGTGTTCGTTCTTGGAATGTATTGCCTTTTACACGTGTGAAAGTCTCAGAAGCTTTTGGACATTTGCATGACCTGAAGAGCTATATTGTTTTTTCAATAATGTATATTTTTGAAAATGATTCTTGATATTTACCACCATCATTCGGCTGTTCTCTGAAGAACAGTAAAGTGGTTGTTTATGTTATAGATTTGTTATTTATATCTTTTCACAAATATATATATATAAACAAATATAATAAATCAAATACAAATAAATGGTCATGAATAGATTAAGAATATAACATTTTAAATCTCCCTCTTGTTCTTGCTTGTTTTGGTAACGCTGATATCTGGAAGGGGATCATCTTCAAAAGGACTTTGTACTTGTAAACAGAAGTCATTATCAGAATCAAAGCCTGAGAATAAACAGTCCCGGGGGGTGAAAACACGAGAGGTCAGGAGCTTCTCTCTTACTCTCTCTTTAACACAGGAGACGTGTTGATGAGGTTTATTGGAGCAGATGCACTGACCTTCTGCACGGTGGAGGTGAGCTCCAGGCACAGCTGGATGATTTGACTCTTGGTGGAGGTGAAGTCTTTGGAGCTCGTCAGAGGAGTTCTGGAAACACGGAGACAATGTTGGTTTGGGGAGAGATGAGGTCGGAGTCCAGACGCCAAAATAAACTAAACGCAGCTGCTAATAAACATCTCAATTTGCTTCTCAATGTGACAGTTTGATTAAGAAGCTGTAATGTTTGGAGCAAGTTGGTCCAATTCTGAACCTAGTTAAGTTCTTATTGATCTGGACATTTTATTGCTCATTTTTACTTAAAGGTGGGGTAGGTAAGAATGGAGAAAGCAGCTCGAGTGCGCTAGAATTTGAAAGTACGCAGCCGAAAGAAATCTGCCCCTTCCTTCAGACTTCCTTACAGAGCCCCTCCTCCAACACACATGAACGCGCACATGACCAATGAGGGCACGAGATAAGTTTGTGCACAGATGGAAGGCTGACAGGCAGGTAGGCCATCCAGTTACTTTAGCCGGGCCGGCTCAGATGATTGGTCGTGCTTTTTACAGCGCCACGGCTTCCACAGATGACATGTTTTTATGTATTTATTGTCAAAGCATTTAATGTATTCATTGCTATCGGGATGTTAAGAGCATTCCATGGAATATAACAACACGTGTTTCTGAAGTGAATTACCTACCCCACCTTTAACTTCTTATGTTTATATCAATATTTTTGTATATTGTATTTTTGTTCATGAAACCCAATTCCCCTGGATAAATCGAGTATTCTGATTCTGCTGATTTGCAACTAGATTCAGGTTAAATGTAATGCTTTTGAACCCCAGCTCAGGTGTTAGGTGTGCTCTGCCACACGACAGATGTCAGGTGTGTTTTAGGCGTCAGTGCATAAAGTTGTCAGTGTGTGTGTGTGTGTGTGTGTGTGTGTGTGTGTGTGTGTGTGTGTGTGTGTGTGTGTGTGTGACAGCTGCAGTGAGCAGGAATGTTCTTCAAGCTGAAACAAGCCGAGAGAAACCTGCAGGAGTCAAACAGCAGACAGAGAGACTGACAGCTGACACACACACCACGCATGTTAACAAGATATCTGAGTGTGTGTCTGTGTGTGTGTGTGTGTATGACGGTTTATGGGACAGTGCAATTTAACACCTTCTTGTTTTTCTGTGAAGCAGGATACTCACTTCAGAGGACACAGGTGTAATAATAATACTACATAATATTTACATAGTGCTTTTCCCAGTGCTCAAAGACGCTTTACAAGAAAATAAATAACAACAAAAACAGTCCTGAGCTAAGTAGAAGAAGGGGGGTGGGGTAGAGGATTATAGGTTGAAAGCAACAGAGAACAGGTGAGTTTTGAAGTCTTTTTTGGAGCTTGTGATGGAGTTGTTGTGATATAACCTGCAGGACGGAGTGTGTACCTGTCGAGCCAGGACAGCAGACTCTTGGCGGCTCCGATCAGCTCCACCACGGCCGTCAGGAACTCGTTGGAGGGCTGATGGGAGATCTTGCTGTGGTAGGCGGGGTTCTTCCTGCGCTCCGACACCGCCGTGTTCAGGTTGCTGTGCGCCGCTCGCATCTTCCCCACCAACGTCTTCAGGGTGTCCTTCTCCACACCCAAGTTCTGTACAACATATATAAAGAAAACATGCTTTAAATTCAATCAATCACATTTTATTTATTGCACAATTATCTCAGGGGGCTTGTGTACAGCATACACCACCCTCTGTCCTTAGACCCTCGAAGGAAAAACTCCCAAAGAAACCTGGGAAAAATGTAATAAACCTCGGGGAGAGCAACAGAGGAGAATCCCTCTTCCAGGACGGACAGACGTGCAATAGATGTCATGTGTAGAGATTAAAAAGATAATACATCTACAACATAAACAGTCTAAATGTTAGAAAAGATAATGTGATTAGGTGCCAGCAAAAGAATTGAGAGGATGCTTCAATGTTAGAGCTTACATTTAATATCTACAGTACATTATCACAATATAGGAATCTTATATGTTAAAGCAGGGGTGGGGAACCTCCGGCCCCCGGGCCGTATACGGACCGCGAGACCATTTGGTACGCCCTCGAGGTAATTTATAAAACACACGCAAAAAAGAAAAGAATTAAAGAAATCTAGACCGCAAAAGAATTAAACAAGCGAGTGCCTGTTTTTCCTGGCCAAGGTCAGGGTCCTTGAACACAACACGAGCCTAACGTGTCATCACGTGGTATATGTCTGGTCTGGCAGGGGTCCAGTTCTGACGGAGAGCACCAGAACGCGGCTCCAGCACTTCAGAAATGTCAGTACCCATAAGGAGCCGTACACATGCCGCAGTTTCTGCGTGGCTGAGTCTTTAGCTGAAAGCCCAGCGGCGATCTGTTCATCTGTCATACTGATCATAACTTTGTCAATAACTTTGTTGTTATTAGCATCTGGTTAGCTAGCTATGCTAACGAATATAAGAAGCTTCTACAACCAGTGAGGTAAAGGCACATCTTTATATGACCATTATAGTTATAAAAACACAAGAGAATAAAGTAAACAGGTATAAAATACTATATGACAGTAAAAAAAAGTTGTTATTAATAAACAAGAATACAGTTTGAAAGGGGAGTGATTTGTAAAATATCCATAAAGAAAAAGAAAATCTGCTTCCAGTTCTGTTTCATATGGGTGTTGAGAGATGTTTCCATAGAGCTCCTAATGTTGCTCTCAAAGTGCACCAGATTGATGCTTTTAACTTCAACATTTAAAAAACAATCTTCCTGGGGGAGCATGCCCCCCGGACCCCCCTAGAGGAGTCCCTCCCCCACTTAAATCATGTCCACATGGATAGGAAACTAAATACATTTGCACACATCTTGTGTCCATATCTTTCTGTTTGGTGGTCATGCCACAACCGTGCACATGCATGCATGCGCGAGTCATGGTGAGATATCTGGATTAAGAGGTTGCTCTTTCTTTGCACAGCATGAAAGAAAGGCCAAATGAATGGGCTGTGCTTTTAGTTTTTTTAAGCAGAGATCAATAATTTGTACGGCCCTCGGAGGATGTTGAAAAAATTTGAAATGGCCCTTGAGAGGAAAAAGGTTCCCCACCCCTGTGTTAAAGCTTTAATAAGAGAAGCTCTAGACAGGAAGATCTGGCTTGCAGTAATACTTATATCTCAAGTACTTTTCAATATGTACAGTTGATTCTTGATTATCCCAATGCTTAGATTTGTACAAACATATTTAGCAGCTTATTCAATCAGGATAAAGCAAACAAATATATAGAAATTCATCTGTATAATATCTGGATTCGTACTTAGTACTACAACATGATGGGGTGTCTCTCTCTCCAACAACCACTAAGCTAAATGCAAATGAATGAGTCATGAAGTCCAATATGCAAATGAGTGCATGACATCATCCGAGGACCTTTGGAGCTAATGTTCGGTACTTTCGTTTTCAGGGTTGGCAACACTGCACTTAGTTTCCAAGACTTTGTGCCATAAATGGAGCCTACATTTTCACAGGCAGCTGCAGCCAGTGGCTAAACATATTACACAGTGATGCTTACAGGGTGTCAGGCTGGTTTCATTATTCTACAGACATTTGTAGTGGATCAATATATACTTCATAATAACTTCAACAAAACGTTTCCATTTCCTATATTTGTTTTTAGAACATTTCTCCCTGATCAGAAACACACACACACACACACACACACACACACACACAACACACACACACACACACACCACACACACACACACACACACACACACACACACACCACACACACACACACACACACACACCACACACACACACACAACACACACACACACACACACACACACACACACACACACCACACACACACACACACACACACACACACACACACCACACACACACACACATTCCTTAAAACCAGTCACCATAGCAATGATGGGACTGAGATATTCCACACCGACCACATCACTCAAATTAGATCCAAACCCAGAGTGAGCTTATGTGACATGAATAAACAATAATTATGATCAATAAAAATGAAATATAATGAAGCAGACTATAGTTACAAAAATTAAAATGAATGGTTCAAGAGGTCCTATTCTGCTTTTGGGGGTTTTTCCCTCTCCTCCTGTAGTTTTAGTGCATGTAAATGGTCTGCAGAGGCTAAAATCCCTTATCAATCCAGAAGGAGTTTCTCTCCCTTGCCTGAAACGCCTCCATTGGACTCCTTTGTTTACTTCCGGAACACAGTGACATCACTATGGAACAATAGCGCTCCAACACATCGGCTAAGGGGCGGGACATCTCTAAGCGGTTAACCAATCACAACAGAGCCAACCAGCTTTCAGCCTAACCCGAAGTTTAACATTATAGGGCTTTTTAACACATTTCACCCTAGCTGCAAAGTAACAAGTGCTGTACTTAGGTTCAGTTTTGAGGTACTTTATACTGTTTTATGTATACTTTTATTCTATCTGGAGCATCTGATGCAAAATCCAATTTCTAAACCAATCTGTCAATCAATCATTCAGTCAATCAATCAATTACTATCTGAACTCTAAAAGCAAAAAAAGTCCTAAATGCATGATAACTTTGTGATGAGTTATTCCAACGTATTAATAATGGCAGCAGATCAGACTCTCTGCACAGATCTGAACAGGATCTGTAATTACTCTGCCAGATGTTTGAGGCGTTGTGACGCTCAGAGCCAATGAAAACATCTGCAGCCAAACTGACATTACCCCTGTGGACTCAATTCACGCTAAAAAAACATAGATCCACTTTAACAAAACATGCCACCTGGCAGAGAGTTCAGAATCATGTTTCAGGTCGACTGTGAAATCCTATTTGATGTACAATGATCAAATGTGTCAATCAGAACGGAAGTTAGACCTTTGCTGGAGTGAAACTGTCAATAAGTCTGACTCGGAATCTCGCCTTACTAATGAACAATTGAAAGTAAAACCCATAACAAGACAATGATCCTCTCTTCAGCTGGGATCAGCAAGCATGTTTGTTCAAAATAAACACGTCGTTTTTACAATTGATTGATAGGAGTTGAATTATTTTTAAATAAATAAAAAAGCACTGTTATAATATCGAAGGTGACATGTTTAGATGTTTAGTTATTTCCAACCAACAGTACAAAACCTAAAGATATTCAGTTCTTTAACATTTATTACGCAGAAAATCATCAAATCTTCAAATCTTCAAATGTACAGATCTGGAATCAGCAAATGTTTGTCATTTTTGCAGGAACTGTGACTCTGAGACATGACCTGTAGTTTTGAAGCTTATTCAGCATAGCAGATAACGGTAGCAAGAAGATTATTATTATGTATCTTCTTCAACACTTAAAACAACACAACATGGCCCTGTGCTGCATTCTGGGGTCCATTGTTAACGACTGTAAACAGCATGACTGTTCTTTTATCAAATATATCTGAAAAGTATTTCAGGTGGAAAAATGATCATCTGAAAGCCAGCGGAAACTGCTGCTGGAACAATACTTGACTGTGTGTGTGTGTGTGTGTGTGTGTGTGTGTGTGTGTGTGTGTGTGTGTGTGTGTGTCAGGGGAAGGGTGGGGGTCTGTCTGACAGGTGGGAGGGGTCACATCTGTTTCCTGTTGCACACCAGAGAGCAGTAAACTCAGAGAATATCCACAGAAACGTCCCTCGACCTTCTATAGAGTCTGACAGGAAGCTAGAGCTGCTGCTGATGAAAGATTGTATTCATGTTGGCTCTGATGTCATGTCCACGATCTGCACACGTCTCATAACGACTCCTCGGGTAGTTCAAGTTCCTGAGAAAGCTACACAGACCTTGAAAAAGCCAGCGAGGAAACCTTACGTTTTATTTTGTCACAGATGAGTAACGTTTTTTCTGCCCTAACTTTGGTTATGAGTCAACGAACTTCACCAAAGTCTCCTTCACGGCCCACGTCAAAAACAGAGTTGTGTGTGACGCTGCCTTTCTTTTGTGACCTGGAGTTTCTATCAAAATGTATGAAAGTCTTTAAACTGGCTCGTCAAAAACAGAGAGAGAAAAGAGAGGAAGGAAAGAGAAACATTTGAATGTATTCATCAAATCCGAATTCACTTGCTGTTCTTAAGTACACATTTTAGTTACTTTTAATATTTGTAACTACATATCACATATCCACTCACAAACTTTAACTTGTAATGTAGTATTTCCTAAAGTGTGGTTTTAGTACTTTAACTTAAGAAAAAGGTCTGAATACTTACTCCACAGCTGCAACAATATGCACCAATCAGAGTCAGTTAAAAATGCAAATACAGAAATGAATTTGAAATAACTTAACCGGTGATTTTGGAAGAATATATTGGGTTAATGCAGATCCTCCGTACCAAACAGGCTACACATTACACTTCAGTAAGAACCAGAAGACTTTAAGTATGAGTTTTCTGTTTTACTTCAAGATAACATGGACATTTGATTTCCAACCAACTGAGTCATATCAGACACAACTTCTTTCACCTCATCAGCACATTTTTCATTTACTGATTAAACGATAAGTCCCACACAGCTAAATAATCCCCTCGAAACCATCATTTATTCCCTACACCTAAAATAGATATTTCTAGGATTCTGATTCCCTGGAGCAATCTGCTTCTGCTCACAATGTCAAGAAACCTTTTACAGGTTTAACATTTTAAAGCCATAGAAATGTAGAAACCAAATTCTAACATTATCTGTTGGTTGTCAGATAATCTGCCTTGGACTTCTCTGGAGTTCAGTTGATACTGGAGTAAATGATTACCCAAGCTTCACTGATACAACTTTAAACAGTAGTAGAGTGTCTGATAACAGCAGAGACTGCAGAGAGTCTGGATCCCATTCAGTTTCTTTACAGCAGTAGAGCTCACACTGACTGTAAATCATGCTCACACACACACACCACACACACACACACACACACACACACACACACACACACACACACAACACACACCACACACACACACACACACACACACACACACACACACACACACACAACACACACACACACACACACCACACACACACACACACACCACACACACACACACACACACACACACACACACACACAGCTGACTGAGGGCTCTGTCTTTGCTCTTCTTGTTGATGGTTGGCTGCAGCTGTGGTATAATACTGCATCTTAAAATAAAGAAATTCCTCAGTTGCTTTTTAATTTGCAACTTCATTTAGGGACAAATATAGTTATTCAACAGTAGATTGTTAAGTTTGACTCTAAAATGTAGTTATTCATGTTTTCATTCAAAGGTCATCTAGTCTAATCTAAGCTTGTAAAGTATTGTATATGTATTAAAAACATGTACGTGTGCAATGCCATCCAATGATTGTCAACATAATTTAGTTTCAGTTCTAACACTGAACACAAATTTAAAATGTCTCTGAATAGAGTGCCACAGTGACGCGTCCTAAAACCCGGGAGTAAACTCCTTCCGGTTCCTTTGACAAAAAACCAATGCAATTTCTCCACAGGATTTTGGAAAATAGCTGGAAATCAGGTCTGTGGTTGAGACACATTGAAGAGACGGATCACGTTTTGTTCAGCCGGATAATCTCCACATGTCTACCCTACTTTTATCATTTTCTAATCATAAATCTAGTCGCCAGAAGCGTTATGCTATAAACGAACTACAGCAGGGTCGCTGCTTCAACGTCACGCCAACTTAAGATCCATATTCAAACATACAGATTCTAAATGGAACAAGTTGAAGCGTTTGTTTGAACAGTTTGCAGGAGGCAGGTACTTGCTTTCAAGCAGAACAGGGCAAACAAACTTAGAGGAGTTTACGTGTTCGGCGTAATGACGTACAACGTCCTCCACGACTTCTGTAGTCCTATTCAGCCACTTGTTAACAACCATCGTTTTTCAGACACGTCAACTCTTCAGAAATCACCAGTGGGGTCACTGCTGATGGATTTAATGTCCTTGAACAAAACGTGATCCGTCTCTTCAATGTGTCTCAACCACAGACCTTATTTCCAGATATTTTCCTAAATCCTATGGAGATATCCCATTGCTTTTTTGTCGAAGGAACCGGAAGTGGTAAAATGCTAACTTACTTCCGGGTTTTAGGACGCGTCACTGTGGCACTCTATTGTATTGGGACATCTCTTTTAAACTCTCTTTCCAACTAACAAAACAAATCTCCATGCAGGAAAAAGTGCAGGAACCACAATTTTTGTTCCTTTTTCACAGTGAAGCAGTATTGGAGCCAGCAGTGTGGGCGTGTTGCCAGATCTGATAAAGATTTAACAGCGTGCATTTGATTTACATCAGCACATTCTCTGGCAGCAGAGCCAGGCCTGCTGTCAGACAATGTGACGGACATGAAGCTTCAGGGGCCGGACGCTCACATTCAACATTTCTTTCACACTTTTAGAAAGAGCTTCTCTGCAGCTGCACGTAACATGTTTTGTGTTATAAATAAAGAAGAATGTCCCTTCACTTGAGTTTAGCTATAATAACGTGACCGTACAGACTGCAGCTTACTGATATATAGGACTTTTATTAGCTTCTGGAATCTAAATAGATTCAGATAACATGCTAATACTTGAAGTCGTGAATGTGCGAAGCTGCTTCTGATTCCTCACATTTTTTGGGGTGTAACAGAAGACAGATGTTAGGGATTGGTATGGCACTAAGAATAACTTCTCGGCAGGTGGTGAAATGAACTGTGGATTTGTCAGTCTGTCAGTTTTTGACTTTGAACTAAACCACGTTAGTCAGGTGATCCTAGCTCCTACACGTCGAATCATCAGCACAGTGAGAAACCACACAATTAAAGAAAATCATATTGGAAACTGTTGAAACCAAGTTATGAAACAGTATTTGTCTGTAAACATCAATCCTATTATTAACTCATTAATGACGGCACTACAGAGAGAGTCCGCCTCTGAAGAAACTACTAACAACCACAGGGGTTTTCATCACTGTGGATCTGATGCAGAGAACATAGTTAAAGGGACACTTCACCACAAAAGAAACAGGATGATATTAGTGGGGTTTTTGGTCTTTGGGTAAACTGTTCCTTTATGCATAATACACATATTTAACTTCTCTCATTGCACATTTTTCCTCCGTCAGTATCAGAAGTACTCCGGTGACTTTCTCTGTGTTTACAGTGCAAACAAAAACCGCTAATAGCTGATTTAGCATGTTCTTTCATGGTGCAAATGGACCAATATGTAAACAAATACAGGCTCCATGGCAAAATATGCAAACAGAAACATACTGAGCTGTGAGACGTATTCACTAACACCCATCCTGATGAAACACTGTGTGTGAAGCTGTGTGTGACTGACCAGTGCACAGAGCAGATCCACAGCCTCCAGCACCAGCTCCTGGTGTCCGACCCGCGTCAGGCCCAGAGACAGCAGCTCCTGGTGGGACAGCCTCAGCAGCTTCTCTCCGTCCACCTGCTGTCGCTGGAGGGCCGGCATGTACTGCTGCAGGCTGTCGTCCAGACCTGGAGACACGGAGACTCAACACAGTGAGAGGGGGCACCAAGCAGACATTATGTTCAGAAATCTCCACATATTCACACCATTTTATGAATCATTTTTGGTCACAAGTCTTTACTGCACCACCGCTAAGCTAAAGGTGGCTAATGTTAGGCTATAAAGTAACTACAGCACGGTCACATGACTTCACGTCACCACCGCTAAGCTAAAGGTGGCTAATGTTAGGCTATAAAGGAACTACAGCACGGTCACATGACTTCACGTTACCACCACTAAGCTAAAGGTGGCTAATGTTAGGCTATAAAGGAACTACAGCACGGTCACATGACTTCACGTCACCACCGCTAAGCTAAAGGCGGCTAATGTTGGGCTATAAAGGAACTACAGCAGGGTCACATGACTTCACGTTACCACCGCTAAGCTAAAGGTGGCTAATGTTGGGCTATAAAGGAACTACAGCACGGTCACATGACTTCACGTTACCACCGCTAAGCTAAAGGTGGCTAATGTTGAGCTATAAAGGAACTACAGCACGGTCACATGACTTCACGTTACCACCGCTAAGCTAAAGGTGGCTAATGTTAGGCTATAAAGGAACTACAGCACGGTCACATGACTTCACGTCACCACCGCTAAGCTAAAGGCGGCTAATGTTGGGCTATAAAGGAACTACAGCAGGGTCACATGACTTCACGTCACCACCGCTAAGCTATAGGCGGCTAATGTTGGGCGTGATGACTTTTAGTAGTCTCATTTAGACACTTGTTAAAGAGCAACTTGCAGGTTTTTTTTTTTACTAGATTTATGCTTAACCTTGCCGGAAAATTACAATTCAAAAAGTTAATGCAGGATTTGATGTTTTACAAGACATAAGGGCAATAATTCAGTGGGGAAAGGAGCCGTTTTGAGCTCTGCTACTAAAAACTGCTTTTTTTAACGTCATACGTCAAACGCGTCATATACACGTCACATGGGGGAGCAACTTTCTCGGACTCGTTCTCTGTCCAATCCGCGGTAGTAGTTTGTAGTTGGTTTGAGCAGTTGTGATTTAGTGAGCTGGTATTTTTTCGGTAATTTTACATTTCATTTCACCATTTGTAATCATGGTGAGCTTGAGTTTGTGCAGGTTGCACAAACTCCAGCGTGTCAGGACATCGAGTCCACAGTTTCCCTAACAGGAAAAGGACCGGAGCTAGCTTTCGTTCCTGGGTGCGTTGTGCGAGGTGCATCCGACTCCCTGCAGCACATACTCTCCACAGCTGAGGCCTATCAAACAAAACGTTTATCAGGAAACCGTATTACATCTCTCTCCCCCCCTTCGTTCCTCTCTTCCCCATTCGTTCCTCTCTCTCTCCCCTCCGGTACGCAGCACCGTAAGACGTAGTGTGGAGTTGCATTAGGTAACGCTGTGGTGGCTGTACTCCTCCAGCCGTCTCCTTTGTGTTTGTTTGTTTCCCCTGTCTGGTTGTTTGTGTGGGCGTGGTGGCTGTCACTCCTGGCTCCCGGCTCAACCTCCACTCACCTGCTGCAATCAGCTGTGCACCCTCCCCGACTACACACCTGCTTTCCATCAAGCCATTTACAACGGCATATCAACGGAGGCTCCACAACCTTTCTCCGCCAGATCGTCCTGCCAGTAACGTTACTATATTATCAATACTACTTTAGTTATAGCCTGATATATGATAGCTAACTTTACAAATGTTGTGAGTGACCGACGTTA
>CM062281.1:27006522-27075182 GCA_031216635.1 Dissostichus eleginoides | reverse complement strand
GGTATAAATCAAAAAAATGTGTTCAAAATGACATCCTAATGTTGATTATATAGGCCATTTTTTTGGTCCAAATGTCCAAAAACTAACGATATTCTGTTTTTTTAATCATATGACAATGAAAAGCAGCAAAGGTATCATTGGAGAAGCTGCAACTTTTAGAAAAATGTTATATTTTAGACTTCAGATCTGATATTTTGAACATGCTGTTTAATTATTAAAATGTGCCTGTATAAAAATGTTACAGTCAAATATAATTGAGTCAACCAAAGCTTTTCTTTTGAATGACCAGGTTTCTCTGAGTAATAAAGCTATAATTGTATTTGGACCAAGCTGATAATCCACACATAATACGCTTGCTTGTATTTGATCACATAATGAGCTTTAAACACCTGGAAATACACATTCAATTGAAGCTTATATATATATATATTAATAAAAGGCCTTTTAATCCCACCATTTAAAGACAGGTGACAGGGCCAAAGATCTCCACGTATACTTCCTGCCTTTTTAATCTAAATTCAGCATTTTTTACAAGTTGATTCTCTTAAAAAGGACAATTACTAACTTAAATATAACTTTAGGTGAATATAATTGTATAATGAATAAGGCTAAAAATCCCAATTATCATCAGGAAACAACCCGGTGAAAAACAGGCCTGTATATTTGTTGTTCCTCATTTTTTGGGCCTAATTCCCATGTTGCTAAATTTAAATAATAAATACAGAGATATACATTCAGTGTCTTCCATCCTGAGTATTTATATATTATGTATTGTTGTAATTAAGCTCAATGATGAGTCTGTTTGCTCAGTATTTGTGTATGGCCGTAACACCTTATTTAAAGCCTTCAGTTTAGACTTGACATGCCCTAATGTGTCTATGTGCTATAACAACATTTAATTAACCATTTAAACCTTATGAATATATCATATATCATGTCATTTTACTCGTTTCCACAACAAACGACTGCTTTTAATTCAATATATTCCACTGTCAGCCTGCACTGAATTAACAAGCGTTAGGCCGGTGTCAAGGATGGTCAAAATACAAACAAAAAACAACATTTTAAGATGAGAAATAACTAATATAAGCTTCAATATGAACTTAATTAAGAAAACACAGCGGTTGAGTTATTTTTGGACGTTTTTAATGATTGAATTTCCCTTTTCGCTGCACAATTCATCCACTGCAGAAACAAAGGCTGCTAAATGTAAAAGAAATAAACCGAATTTAATCATTTTAAAGGCTTTACCAAAAGACAAATAGCCTTTTTAACAAATAGCAATTGTAGAATAATTATTAATAATTGTATTTTCTTGCATAACATATATTAAACAGGCCTTTACGTGTTTATTTCTTTAGTCAAACTCCCATAATGTCCATTTAAATGTATTTCTATTTACAACTTAACACCCAAAGCAACACAACACAGCAATGCAAACCATTCAACAATAATATTTAGATTTATTCCCACTTTTATCCTGCTGCAAATATCCAATATTTCAATTATCTGTTGATTATTTGATTAATTATTCGCTCTAAAATGTCTGAAATGCCTTAAAATAAATGTTAATTTCTTCGGTCAAACCCCTATAAAGTTAATTTAGATGTTTTTCTATTCATAACATTTCCCCTAAACCAAACACACACAGCTATATGCAGATAATTGATCAATAATATAGAGGTTTTATCACTCTTTATAAGGCTATATTAATTGGTGCTATAAAATGTCCGCAATGTTGTTTGTTTTGTCAAAACCCCTTTAAAGGACTGGACTTAAACTCCCACTGTACATTTTACAATTATGTTCATTTTAATATTGAATAATCAATTTCTTGCACAATAATATCCTTTGTTACTTTGTTATGTGTATTTTCCACATGTATATATATATATTTTTACTTTTTAATGCTATTTTATTTCTATTTCAGAAATATTTTGGACTGTTTATTTCTAGTGTCTTAATTTCTCTATGTACAATGCCTTGTTTTTGATGCTGCTGCAACGCAAACATGTCCCAAATTGGGATCAATAAAGTATCTATCTATCAATCAATCTATATATCTATCTATCTAAAGTTAATTAAGACGTTTATATTTTTGTATTTTTCCACCCAGTTTTTATTCGGTGATATTTCAGCGGGGCTTCCCTCTGAGTTTACCCGGGACAGAGTGCACTGACCTCGGCCTCTCCGTAGTAGCTGCTCCCGCTCCACTCCGGAAGATCCTCCATCTTAACGGCGCTCAGCATGACTCCAACATCCAAACGGAAAATAAAACCCAAATACAGCGGGAAACAACGGTTCCTTTTATCCGGTGTATCCTGGATGTCCTACTATGACCACCGGGGGGGGAAAGCTCCTCATTCCCGGGTAGAAACTGGTAGAGTGACCGGTGTCCGCGAGGCACTCTCTGACACCTGTGCTCGCGGAGCCTGCAGCGGCCAATCAGCTGCCTTCATTTCACTCCTCGAGCTCTCACTCTCTTGATTTGAATATTCCATCAACACCTCGGCACGAGACTCCCGCCCCGTGGACTCACAGAGAGGTGACAGTAAATAATGACGTCACTTTTATGCACCTTTTAGTAATGAAGTACTCTCAATGCATGAGGTTAAGTCTCTGTTAATTAATGGGTAAAGACACTTTTTTCTTATTTATTTTCACGTGCAATTCCTCTTTTAAATGATGTTAAAAAACAACTCTCCAATTTGGGTTTAATAAAGCGAATCAAAGCATCTAATCTAGTCTTAAAATATGGTTTAATGTGCATAAAATACTGTATTTTTAAAGTGATGGTTTTACTAAATTAGTACAGAAGTAAAATGTACTCAAACTTTCAAAAGTAAAAGTAATGCAGAGAAAATACCTGCATGTCTTCATCAGTTTGTTGGTTTTTTTTGAGTGTGTTTCGATCCAAATAACAAAGGAAATGGGAGTTTTTTGGTCCTTTTTGAAATTAAACATCAACAAGCCTCGTCTCATTTCTTGTTTGAGTGATTTAATGTCATTATAAACCCCCCCCCCCCCCCCCCCCCCCCCCCCCCGCTGTTAGCTGAGACATCTCATCTCTCCAGTGGACGAGCAGGTCCATATTAAACATTAAGATTTCCAGAAATGCCCACCACTGCTGCAATGCATGCTGGTCTTTCTTCTGGTTTTGTTTGCTGTGTTACATTTTGACAAAAGTCATCCCAACATGTAACAAAGATCAACAGAAATCACGCTCAAATTCCCTTAAATTGAACCCAAATCAAACTTTCATTAAACCTTTACGGCCTGTGTCTATATACTATATATTCCAGAAAGGACCCCCAGATAACCCCAAATATCTTTCTGCTGCAGTCCTGATGCTTCTGCAGATCCAAACCTTTATTTATGTGCTTCTATGGATTGTGGTGATGTCCCTGAACATGAACTCGTGAAAAACGGACAAAAAAAACCTCAAACTCATTTAAAAAGGAACAAAATGAGGCTAAAATAACTTCCTGACTAATTATCTGCATTTACTGCAGTTAGATTTCTCCCAAACCACCCTCAGATGTGTCTCTGCTGCAATGCATGCTGGTCTACCGCTTGCTCCTGCATATCTACACATGTATCTCTGTGTTTAGAAGGATTGTGGCAATTTAAATATAAAAAACAAGCAAAAATCTCCCTAAAAAATGAGGAAAATGAGCCAAATAGACTCATACTCTCTATTAACCCTCCTTGCCTGTCTTTACTGCAGTCAGATATCCTTAATATCCCCCAAATGACTCCCAAACACCCTTAAATGTGTCTCTCCTGCAGTGCATGCTGGTCTATGTATTACTTTTGCAGATCTACTAATTGATTTGTGTGTTTCTATTGATTGGTCACGTCGTTGAACCCTAAACTTGATGCCGAAACTCATTTGAAATGAGGAAAAATCCCCCTCAAATGATACAAAACTGAAAAAATGACACACGAATCATGAAAAACGAACCCAAATGACTTCATATTTTCTAATAACCTTCCTCAAAGCAGAAAATGACTCCCAAATAACCCTTAAATGTGTCTCTGCTGCAGTGCATGCTGGTCTATATATTGCTTTGAAGATCTAAAAACGGATGTATGTGTTTCTATTGATTGTGGGGACGTCATTGAACCCTAAACTTGTGAAAAACGAAGAAAAAATCACGGCAAATGAACTCATACCTTCCTTCATTAGCTGTCTTTAATGCAGTTATATTTCCTATTTTTCCCAGAATTGACTCCCAAACCACCTTAAATGTGTCGTTCCTGCAGTGCATGCTGGTCTATGTAATGCTTCTGCAGATCTACTAATTGATGTGTGTGTTTCTATTGATTGTGGGGACGTCGTTGAACCCTAAACTTGTGTAAAACCAACAAAAATATATTCCAAATTAACTCATACCTTCTATAAACCGTCTTAATTGCAGTCATTTTTCCTATTTTCCCTAGAATTGACTCCCAAATAAAGCTCAAATGTGTCTCTGCTGCACTGCATGCTGTTTTTAATGCTCCTAATTTGCTAATACCATCTTTCAATCATCACAAATGTGTAAAAAAAATAACGAAAATCACACCCAAACTCTAAGACTTCCAGCATTTTAGCATTTTACTGCAGGAGTTAACAAGCAGAGTGTCTGTGGGATCTTCCTCCTCCTCCTCCTCCTCCTCTTCCTCGCTGCAGTCTTTACTGTGTGTGTTTCTGACGATGTGTATTTACCTGCTGCTGAATCTGAAAGGCGACACACACACGGTACACACACAGCGAGGACCACCATGATCTCTGCACACACACAACCTGTCCTCCCTGTGTGCACGTCAAACAAATCCACATATTTTCACCTTTTGTCCTCCGCCCTGAAACTGTCAGCAGGAGAATAAAAGGCTGATATATCTGCGAGAGGTGCCGCAGAAATGTAGTTTAGCACTTTGGAAATACGCTTACAGCACTGGTTAGGGGTTGGAAAACAACTGGAGGTAGATTGGATTTGATTTTCACTCAAAATGAACTGTTTTACACAGGATTTTCAAAAGAATATATGAAATTACAATCGATTTGAAGCCTTCCTCGAGTCCCCTGTCCATGCAGTCTCACATATATAGAAATGGCTAGAGGAAGGAGAAGTATTTAGATATTTAACTTAGGTAAAGTACCATGTAAAATACTCCGGAAGATGTAAACCTTCTGCATTCAAACTTTATTTAAATAAAAGCAGGCTATGTAATCAGCTAAATGTTGGCTAATTAAAGTCAAATTGCATTTTTGTGTTTTACTATTTCCAATGATGTTACCCTGCAAAAAGAGGAAATATTTTACTCAGAATGTATGTGGTGTTTTTTATGCTATAACAGTTTTCTAAAATGTACCTTTTTTGTTACATTTTCCTATAATAACGTTAAAAAAATTGCATTAGATTTGCCTTTTAGTGTGTTAAGTATACGCCAGATTGGTGCTTTTACAGCCTATAGTTTCTATTTGTACTTATTTTGTTATTTCTTATTTCTACTTCTTAGTTCTGTATTTATCTGTATTCATTTTCTATGTATTATTGTGTTGAGGCAACGCCTGCATTTCTCCTCTTGGATCAATAAAAGCAGATTTAATCTTTATTTCATTGTTAATTTAGCTTTTTTCCCATGTTTTTTAAGGATCAAGGCCTGTTTTTTTTCCTCACTAACCAATAAGTCTCCCAGTATTTTAACTTCAGTCTTTTCCCAGGTAATTCTGTGTATTTAATGTATACCTTTTTGCACATTTGTGAACACACTGCCACCTGCTGGTGAGCTCCTGTAACTACAGCCACATAAAACCACATATAAATATATCATTTTTTATCATTTTAGGGACAGAGTTACAGAACAAAGTAATACAAAATGGTACAAGAATACATTTTATATGAATTTTTTCGAGTTTTGAGCTAAATGGCTGAAGAATATATGCTTTTTTAAGATTTGTGTCATTTGTATTGCTTTAAAATACCATACATATACATATTTTAGTTGTTCTATTTTTGAATACTGTAATTTTACACAGATAATGAGTTTATTATTACTATCCCAGTGTGCATTGGCTATTTTAAATCATCAATTTCAGATTTAAGACCACGAACCAGATCTTCAATTAATTTACGAATCGCGCTTCTGTTGTTTGTACCAACCGAGCTTCCGTACTTAGAACGTATTAGCCGTTAGCTTCTCTTGTACAACCGTGTACAACTCAAGGACGTCTGACAACATTTCAGGGTATTTTAACAACTTCTAATGTTTTATTTCATATATTAAGACTCATTCAGTAGTTTTCTCTGTGTCGATACTGAATGTGAGTTTATTGAAGAGTAATAGGACGCAAAAACGAGGTTGAAGGGGTCATTTGGGTTCATTCATGAAGGCTAAATATAAGCTAAAACTAGCTACAGGCTAGGAATTAGCTAGTCATATCTGTGTTCATAATCAGGGGTGCACATAACTTTTTTAGTGAGTTACTCAGATGAGTACCAGGAGACAGCGTTTGGTACTCACCCCACACGAAGCGTGGTCCCTCAGTGTCTCCTTCACTGTCCTCTATTTACACTTCTTGCATGCTAGATGATGAAGATGCACCTCCCTGTCTCTTTTTAAGCCTCCGATTTGCTTTCTCCAAAACTTGTTGCCAAAACTGTGAAGTCCTTGCATTTCCTGAGGCCAAGTTGAAGGATCAAATACTAGAAATGATCACATGACTTGAAGTCATATCTGATTTCAGATGTGGGAAGTTACTAAGTACACTTATTCAAGTACTGTACTTAAGTACAATTTTGAGATATTTGTACTTGACTTGACTTTGATGCTACTTTGTACTTCTACTCCACTACAGTTCAGAGGTAAATGGTGTACTTTTCCTCCACTACATGTATTTAATACCTTTAGTTACTTCACAGATGTGGATGAATGATGTGAAATATAATCAAGTGTTAAATCAGACTTTAGTTCCACCTGGAGTAAATCCACAAGCTACCTGCAGTATACAAAGTCATTCAAACTAGCTGCACCTTTACCAGCTTTGAGAACACTTTCATGATCAATCATTATAAAACATATCATATATATTATTCTGAAATGGACCAATCTGCACAACGACTACTTTTACTTTTGGTACTTATATTTTGATAATACTTTTCTAATTTTACTTGAGTAATATTTTGAATGCAGGATTTTTACTGTAACAGAGTATTCCTACACAAGATCTGAGTACTTCTTCCACCTCTGTCTGATTTCAAACTCTTCCATTAACACCCTGAGTAAGTTTGCAACTGTGTGTTTTACTCAATTTTGTTGTAAATAAACTGCAGCAGCTTGACCACAGAGCGTGAACGTTGTGATCAGCTGATTTAGCGCAGTTCTCCAGTGTGTGCGCGGGGCACAGAATGTGCACAGGGGAGACTCCCACTGCAGCCAGTTGGCGGAGTTTTGGCACAATTCTGTTGTTCATACCGACGTTAACCCTGTCTGTGCACACGGTGAACAACTCTGTCGTCCAGTGATCTAAGCCTCTGCCTCCTGTAAAGCTTCACAGGTCCGTCGGTTATGTCCTGCGCGGCTCGCCCAGCTCCAGTTCAATAAGTCAGAGAAAGTCCGAAGATTTTTAGCAGGGAGCGAAACGGCAACGTAGCTGCTTAATGTCTTTGTTTTTTTTTGACATGTCTAGTAGTTTACTCCATTGAGTGTTGACAAGAAACACGTGTAGACGAAATATGTGTTTTGTTTTGATGTTTTGAGGTACGCAAAGGCGCGTAGTGACACAAGTGACGTTACGCAATTCAGATTTATGCCGCGCATGCGTACCTGCGTACCTGTTATGTGCACCCCTGTTTATAATGTAGTGGTTACAGTTATGATGGAAAATGGACGGAAGACTTAGTTTCTCTGAATGCATGGAATTGTTTTTGGCTGTTTTAGCTTTAAGTAAAAGCAGCAACATGTGATAAAAGTATACACATTTAACTTATGTATTGTAATTTGTGACTCAAATACTGTACTTAAGTACAATTTCGAGGTACTTGTACTTTATTTGAGTATATAATTGTTTGCTGCTTTGTACTTCTACTCCACTACAATTCAGATCTTTAGTTACTTTACAGATTTGGATTAATTTTTGAAATATAATCAACACTTAAAGGGGACCTATCATGCAAAATGCACTTTGTGATGTCTTTTATACATAAATATGTGTCCCCGGTGCGTCGGGGAACTCATGCAGCGTCAGAAAATAAAACCCTCTCTCTTTTCCTCCGTACCCAAATATTTTAAAACCGGGATGGACTCACCATTACTGGAGCAACGACCCTGCCCTTCGTGCCCGGGCGTTATTGCAGGCGCCGACCTCCACCGCCGCTGTATCGAGTGCCTGGGGTCCGACCACGCGGCAGCCAACCTGGGCCTGCTTCCGGCCTGCAGCGCCTGCCGTTTGATCCCTCGGCTCAGCCGCCGCCAGCGGCTGGTGCAGTTTGGGGATTGCTACGTCTCGCCGATGGAGGACCCAGAACTCGAGGTGGTGGAGATGGAGGACCATGATGAGGGAGTGCCCTTCGTGTTCGCCATGCCAGTGGACCGGACGGGCCCGCTCATCGGGGAGAGGGACGAGGATGAAGACACCTCGTTGTCTGATGCTTCCGGCGACCGCCAGGAAGGCCAGCAGCACAGGTCTGCGCGGCAGGACTTCCCGGCGGTGATGACTATGGCGGCAGAGCGTGTAGGCTTACCGCTCCCCCCACTGCTGTCACCGAGGCCGGTTCGCCGCCTATGTCAGGACTTCTACGGCCCGGCCCGTCCGGCGCAGCCGGCCTTCGGTTCGCCCCCCCCCCTGCCAGACATCTGGCGGTGTGTGGAGGCGACGTGGCGACAGCCACTGAGGACGAAGGCTCCGGTGGCAACATGGGCTGGAATCCTCAGAGTGCAGGGCCACTCGGACACGGAGTGTTCCGGTGTGCCCCCCCTGGATGAAAGCCTGGCGGCCCATCTGCTTCCGCAGGCAGCCGGGTGGGCAAAGGGGAGAAGGCCCCTGCCCCCGCTGCCGCGTGACCGTGAAATGCTCCAGCATCTGGATAAGATGTTCAGGCTCGGAGCGCAGATGGCGGCGGCGGCCAGTAATCTTGGCGTGTTGGGAGTGTCGCTGATTACCCCTCAGCAGGACATCCCCGCCCCCCCGCCTGAGGACGGGAGTGATTACTCGGACCGCTGCGTGGGCCAGATGAATAATCTGGTCCACGGTATGGCTACTGCAGCCGGCCGTGTGATGTCCCTAGCCACCGTGGCGTCGCGTCACGTGGCTAGGTCTGACCGCACTGACCAGGAAGGACCAAGATGATCTCCTTGGGGCCCCCTTTCCACGGAAGGGCTCTTCGGGTCGATATCCTCGGTCACCCAGCGTTTCAGTCGCCTGGAGGAAGAGAGGGCAGCTCAGCCGCATGCTGCGCTGGCTCGCCCTCAGGCCCCTCCTCAAGGGAGAGAGCGCCCGGTGGTGGTAAGGCGGAGAGAGAGAGAGTGAGGCGCCGGTACAGAGCCCCCGTGGCTCCCGTTGCGCCCTCTGCCTCCGCGGTCCGCCCCGGAGAACCGGCCCAGTACTGGCACTCACGGGTACAGGCTGGCCGAACCCGACGGGCTCCCGCTTCGGCTCCGCCTCAGCGAAGGGGTGCTGGGTGGGGTGCACCGTCCTCCAGGAGCTGACTGGCGGCGGGAGGAAGCGTCCCGGCGGAGAGAGGTGCTGTCTCCGGCCAGGACGCGAGGGCGAATCCCGCCTCCTCCCTATTTAATTATTATGTCTAATGTTATGTTGGTGTCTCGTTTCGGTCATAATGCCATTTGCTGGTTTCAGAGTTATCTAACCGACCGTACTCAATGCGTCAGGTTGGGTAGTACTGTCTCTGACCCTGTCACCTTGGAGAAGGGAGTTCCACAGGGCTCTATTTTGGGGCCCTTGCTCTTTTTATTATATGTAAACAATATTTGTAATCAGATGTAATTCTCTACCTATCATATGTATGCTGATGACACTATTGTATACTCATGTGCTCCTTCTTTGGATATGGCCGTTTCCAATTTAAAATCTGATGTTATCACGCTGCAGCATGCACTTCTTGATTCCAAACTGCTATTGAAAAGTAAGAAAACCAAAGCAATGCTTTTTGCTCCCAAGTCAGCGTCCTCTTGCCTCTCCATTG
Organism: Dissostichus eleginoides; assembly: GCA_031216635.1. Taxonomy (NCBI): domain Eukaryota; kingdom Metazoa; phylum Chordata; class Actinopteri; order Perciformes; family Nototheniidae; genus Dissostichus; species Dissostichus eleginoides. Next base: position 27,064,995 of record CM062281.1, on the reverse strand, counting down.
ACACCCTTGATTGCGTCTGTTGAGTTTGTCGATACCTACAAATATCTGGGCTTTTGGTTGGACAGTAATCTGAACTTCAAACACCACATTGAAGTTCTAACAAAGAAATTGAAATTCACTCTTGGCTTCCTTTTCAGACTTAAATGTTGTTTTTCAACTCATCCCGTAAAAGGTTGGTCTCTGGCTTATTCCTGTCCCAGCTGGACTACGGTGATACCATTTATAGATTTGCCTGTCCCACTGTTTTGGCCAAACTTGTCCCACTCTACCATGCTGCACTGCGTTATATATCAAATGCACCCTATAGGACTCATCATTGCAAACTGTATAGCCTAACTGGATGGTCCTCACTTACTATGCGTAGGATGCAGCATTGGTTTTTATTAATCTATAAAGCCATTTTAGGTAAGCTTCCACTGTACATATGTGCCAGATTTGCTCCAGTTTGTGACTCTTACAACCTCAGATCCAGTGCCTGGATACGGGTCCAGGTTCCTGCTGTGCGGACTGAGGCTGGAGAAAGGAGTCTTTTTTATTTGGTCCTTGGTCTTGGAATGACCTTCAATCAAGCCTCAAACTGAGGGCACTTGTCTCAATAGCATGTTTTAAATTGAAGTTGTCTGAGGTCCTTACCACCAGCTGCTCTTGCAGTAATAAGTAGTGTACCTTTCTTACGGTCCAAATGTGCACAATGTAGTGACTGCTTTTTCGTCTTTAGTTTTCTATGTTCTCTGCATTTTATATGTTTGTGTTATGTGTAACGTTGCTGCCTTCTTGGCCAGGTCAGCATTGAAAATGAGATTTTATCTCAATGCTTTTTTATCTGGTTAAATAAAAATAAAAATGTGACCCCACTGTGTTGACACAATCGTCTTTTCATGTGAATAAAAGAGATTGCTTGTATCCCAGTCTGAGTGTCTTTTCTTTCCACACACCCACACTGCCACATAATGTTGACCGTACAGATTCCCCACTCGCTGCCCCGGTTGTAACTCCAGTAAAGGAGGCAGCTAGTGGGCATGCGCGGGTGAGAGTGATAAACCGCGCTATGCGGGTACAGGGACATTATGGCCGGTGTAGCAGGGTTAGGAAACACAACGCCAAGTGTAAAAACTCCGCTTGATGCATTTCACTGTTTGGGTGAATGCATCATGGCGGAGCGCGCGCTCCCACGAGAGCGCGCCACGGTACGTTCAAGGACCTCAGTAGGGAGTCTGCGCTTTCTGTATCGACCCCCCATGGGCAGAGCTTCCCTTCACGGGGAGTTTTGCGGCGGGACGGGTCACCAGAGAGTACCACAGCTTTATCGCTGGGGCCCCACAGCTGATTGCGCATCCCCTAACGCAGTGTTATGGGGAATGGAAGCGCAGCTGCGTGTTAACGGAGTGGATGGACAGGACGCTGAGACTGGGTTATTCACTCCAGTTTTGCAGCATCCCTCCTCCATTCACAGGCATAAGAAAGGCAAAGCTATCATCCCGAGGTGACCTCCTACATCACAGTGTTCACGGACGCATCCAGAACAGGATGGGGAGGGACCTGCCTGAAGAGAGCTATAGGTGGGCGCTGGTCTCTAACAGAGACACGGCACAGCAACCTCCTAGAGCTACGGGCAGTAGTGTTGGTCCTCCAGCATTTCAAACCCTTAATTCGGGGGAGACATGTAATGGACAGGAGCGACAACAGCACCACAGTGGCATATATCAACAGGCAGGGCGGAGTCCGCTCCACCGCTTTGTTGACCACAGCGGAGAAACTGTGGTTATGGGCTTCAGAGGTGGTGTTATCTCTGAGAGCCCTCCACATTCCGGGTCTGGAGAACAGGGGGGCCGACCTCATGTCGAGGGGCGGACCCCTGCCAGGCGAGTGGGCGCTTCACCCGGAGGTGGTGAAGCAGATCTGGGCCCGGTTCGGGACAGCAGAGGTGGATCTGTTCGCCAGCCGGCGCAACAGCCACTGTGCCCTGTGGTTCTCCATGGCTCTGAGCGACGACCCGCCAATGGGGGTGGACACGTTTGCACACGAGCCATGGCCAAGAAAGCTGCTCTACGCCTTTCCACCGCTGCGTCTCATTCTCCCTCTCCTGGGGAGAGTGAGGCGGGAATGTCTGTCAATCATCCTAGTAGCGCCGGATCGCGTCAGGGCTCCGTGGTACTCAGAGATGACACAGATGAAGGTGGGCCAGCCCTGGGCGCTTCCCCAGTTCTGGGGGGCGATGTCTCAAGAGGCAGGTGCAATCGGGGCGTTACCCACTCTGGGCCAACCTCTCCAGGCTTGGCTCCTGAGAGGGACAGGCTGAGACAGGGTGGATTGTCTGATGAACCATTTGAGCCTCTGGAGCTCTCCTCCCTGAAAGCACTGTCGTGGAAGACAGCATTGCTACTTGCCTTAACGTCAGCCAAGAGAGTGTCCGAGTTAACCGCTCTATCGGTGCACCCAAGTTGCTTGGTGATCCGGGGTGACCAGAGCGGGGCGACACTCAGACCGAACCCCTCCTTTGTCCCCAAGAGCCTAAGGAGTGCGTTCAGGTCAAGGGCTATTCAGTTGGGGGGCTTTAATCTCCCACCCCATAGTGGGGCTAGGGAGGCTAAATTGCACCTCCTCTGCCCGGTGCGTGCGCTGGCATGTTATGTAGAGCGCACGGCTGCCCTTAGACGCACTGAACAGCTGTTTGTGTGCTTCGGGGGCGGGGTGACCGGGAAAGCCCTGTCCAAGAAACGCCTGGCAGGCTGGCTCTGCGAGTGCATCTCGCATGCCTACGGACAGGCGGGGAGAGCCTTCCCCACGGGGGTCCGTGCACACTCTACACGAGCTATGGCTGTGTCAACTGGGCCCTTAGGGGCTGGAGGACTCTTTCCGCCTGCTTTAAGGCAGGAGGGGGGAGCCCTCCACCTCATAGTCCATACACGCTCTTCACAAGGTGAGCGTGTCTGAGTTTGGGACATGGGGCACTTGCGCTCTCCCCGTGCTCCTTAGGGACTCGGGAGAGGTGGCGCATAGTGAGCCCTTACAGGGCTGAGGACTCTCTCCGTTCGCCTATGGGCGGAGGGTGGGAGCCCTCAGCTCTGTTTTCCGAGCACACCTTCGCGAGGTAAGCGCGTCAGAGTGTGCTCTGTCAGCCGCAGCCCCAACTTCTCCACGGTTACGACCGAGGGAAAGGTGAGTGAGGCGCAGCGGCTGCTAACCAGAAAGCCAGTCAGAGACAGTGAGATGGAACAGTGTTGTTGTGGGACGACAGCGTGAGTATACATCGAGCCTGTGAGAGATATAACGAGGGGTTACGTATGGTAACCCTTGTTATATAAACACAGGCGGAGCCCTCTACTCGGGGGCCCTGTCTGTCCTATGCTGCTTGCTGAAGAGAAGTGTAGGATGACAGTCAGGAGGCGAGGCCTCCTTTTATGCGGTGAGATGCGCGCGCATTAAGGTAGGCCCACCCCGGGGCCGGCTACGTCTATAGAAGTCTCAGTGGATGAATGCTTGCATGATATGATCAAGGGGAGTACCCATAGAGTCCAGTAGAGGGCGGAGCCTGTGTTTATATAACAATGAAAAACTATTTTTACCAGCTTCCATGTTCAGAATCAGAATACCTCTATTCCTTTTAAGTATATTATATGTATACTAAGTGTGTTTCTGTGTGTTTTCTCTCAGATGCCTCCTAACCCAACCTCCGTGGCTCCTCTGGCTAAGACTCTGATGAAAGGAGCGATCGTGGTGGAGCTGCTGGGCGTCTTCGGGGCGTACTGCGTGTTCCACAAGATGAACGACAGTCAGGGTATCAGACGGAGATTTATTTATTTAAAGATGTGTCTTAGGGAACTTGAGAATACTTAAAGCTGTGTTGAGTGACTTTAAAACAACCTTCATCTCGTCTTTTTCCTGTTCTCCTAATAATACAAAGAGCTTAATTATCCATATCGTTTAGTCGCTATGTTATAGAGATTCAAGATATCTGTTTATCGTCATATATATAAGGTAAACAGGCAGTTGGACTGTACAATGAAATTCTAACATTTCAGCTCTCCACAACTGAGTGTTAAGAAACTACATACAAACATACAAGATAAAAACTAGCATATGACATTTTTTTAAATATAAGCCGACGTACACTTAAAGAAATCCTGTCCTGAATTAAAGTGCACTCCAGTTGATCGATATCCAGCTAACTGAATATTAAAAACAACCTTCATCTCGAATTTTTTCTGTTCTCATATTAATACACATTTAAAGTAGTATCTTAGGGAACTACAGAATACTTAAAGCTGTGTTGAGTGACTTTAAAAGTGGCTTAAACATCCTGTTTTACTCCCATAATGTGCAGATTTCAGGAGCACCATGAACAGGAGGCTACCGTCCGTTCTGGAAGGTGAGCAGTTCTTCAGTCTTTTTACGACATACTATACTATGACTTTTCCTTCATGTTTTCCGACAACAAACTATATGACTTTTTTTCGTGTTTTGTTAAAGATAGTCGTTACTGTTATTTTAAAAAAAAATGTACGACAAACTATACTACAACTATTGGCTTCTGTCACGGATTTCACGGCATTCCTATACTATGACTTTATTTTAAGGGGACCTATCATGCAAAATGCACTTTTTGATGTCTTTTCTACATAAAGATGTGTCCCCGGTGTGTCGGGGAACTCACGCAGCGTCAGAAAATAAAACCCTCTCTCTTTTCCTCCGTACCCAAATCTCTAAAAACGGGGCTACAACGGAGCTGATCCAGATTTGCGTCCGATATGACGTAATATCTGAAATGTGGACCCACAGCACTATCAGAAACGTTGCTATCAGAAACAATGCCCAACTGTTTGGGCGTAATATGGTCTGTGTTTACATTAGCATCGCTAACACTCAGAGCTAACCTGTACTGGAGAGCATGTGTGTGAAGAAGCAGGAAATAAAAAGGAACTCACCTTGTGGTATAACCGGCAAGAGAGAAAGCTTTGAGCTCCATACTGTTTCAGAAATAATCCTTGATAATCCATGATATGGCGTTTCATCACGGCAGTATTTAGTTTAGACAGTAGCTGCCGGGTCCCGCATGAGCTCAGCCCCCTCCTTTTTTATTTATCAATTTCTTTTCTTTTTTTTTAGCTTTATACCCCAAATCAGCACTTTAGAAACAGGAAGTGAAATAGAGGGATATGAGGCATGGCTAGAATGGGTGATCTGTTTGGTATTTTGAGCAAAACACTTCATAGACATGTTTTTTATATATTTGTATATATCTGAGACCTATGCTATTGCCTAAAAATAGCATGATAGGTGACCTTTAAAAAATGTGATGACATTTTATCCTTTATAAAGTTGTGACTTTTTCTTACAACATACTTTTGTGTATTGTTAGACACACTATACTATTATTTAAAAAATGTTTTACTACAAACTATACAACAAATATTTTCACTTTTTTCAGCGTCAAACTATACTATGACTTTTTTCTCATACTATGACTTTTTCAGGACATACGCATTTTCTCTATCATTATCAGTAGTAGGGCTGCACGATAATCGCGATATTCACCTCGCAGGACACGCAACATTTTTTTTAAATATATATATTATTTTTTAGGACTTGCGATATTAAGTAGGCAAATGAACTCAAACACGTCATGTTACAATTCTTTTGCTGCTTGCTACAAAAGGAAAACTTGCGCGGCTCTCATGTCAGGGGTACTTGAGTGAGTGACATGCAGGCTCTGCATGCACAGCAAACCACCAATCACAACCATTCTTGATCAGATCACAGCAGGATAACCGAGCTAGCTCAGCTTGTTGCTCTGATAACTTAAGATCCAGACGTCCGTGACTAAAATCCTTCATCCGGTTAAATATAGTTAGAAAAATACCAATTGTATAGCATTAAAGTTCAAGAAAGGATGGTTTGCGGACAAAAAAAACTGTCTTTTCTTCAATTCCTGTATTTTTTCATATCTTAATATATATCGCAGGGGGGAAAAATATCGCAATGTCAGTTTTTTCCAATATCGTGCAGCCCTAATCAGTAGTTGAAAAGTACTTTTTGACTAACGTTAACAACCTACCTACCAACCTACTATAGCGTGAGATGCTAAGTCAGTCCCAGTATATGATTGCAGCCTCATGGATGGAGAAAAGACAACAAAAACCCATTTACTGAAGAAATGGGCACTTTAGTTTACAAAATAACTTGTTTAATCACGCTTCAGGAAAGGTTAATAACTTAAATTCCCGTAGATGAAATCTGTTAAATGCGTCTATGGAAAACAAGGTCCTTCATCTTTACAAAAAAACAAACATGTCTCCTCTTGTGGTCGTTTTAAGCCTCCTCTGTTTCCTCCCAGTTTACTACCAGTCCAACGAGTGGGCGGGGGTTTATACTTTGACTTTTTTCAGGACATATGCATTTTGTCTATTACATGTTAGACGCTTTTATCCAAAGCGACTTACATACTCAATACTGTGGGCAATCCCCACAGGAGCAATTTGGGGTGAAGTGTCTCAGGGACACAACGACATGCTGACTGCAGTGGGGTTTGAACCTGTGACCCCCTGATCCCAACACCAACGCACTAATCCACTCCCCCCACAGCCTATCATTATCAGTAGTTGAAAAGTACTTTTTGACTAACGTTTACACCCTACTATAGCGTTAGATTTTAGGACAGCAGCCTCATGGATGGAGAAAAGACAACAAAAACCCATTTAAATGTTTAATAATCAGGACTGAAGAAATGGGCACTTTACACGTTTACAAAATAACTCGTATAATCACGCTTCAGGAAAGGGTAATAACTTTCATTTCTGTAGATGTACATGAAATCTGTTAAATGACAACAGGGTGGCATACTTAGGACTTTTCATGTGTTTTGACGACATACTAGGCAATGACATTTTCATGTATTTATCAGCAGCCTCATAGATGGAGAAAAGTTTAATAACTTTAATTCCCGTAGAAGAAATCTATTACATGCGTCCATGAAAAACAGGGTCCTTTATCTTTACAAAAAAAACAAACATGTCTCCTCTTGTGGTCGTTTTAACGCTCCTCTGTTTCCTCCCAGTTTACTACAAGTCCAACGAGTGGGCGGGGGTCTACGGCGTCCGAGAGAAAGACCTCATCGCCTGGTCGGCCAATCAGGACTGAGGACATCCTCCGATTAAAAAAACCTCCACGATCTCACGACAGCTGCTACTACTTCCTCTTCCCGAACGTCTTTCCTCCCGTCCGCGGGCGACCGAACGCCTTCTTGTTCTTGTTGAACATGGTCTTCTTCTTCCTCATGGTCTTGGCGTCGCGGTCCTGCATCCAGTCGTCTCTGTTCGCCTCCCACTTCAACTGCTTCAGACCTGAGGGACAAACAGGAAGTGAGGAAAGACAGGAAACACAACAACTACAACGTCTCTGGTTTCATGGATCTGATGTGACGAAGATTTCTTCTAAATGAGGCTTCTGATGATTAAAGTACAGATGCACCCAATGTCTAATTTCTCTGCCGATGTTTAGAGTAACAGTTTTATTTATTCCATCTTTGTGCCAGGAAAACAAAAACAAAATGTTTGAATCGTTTTTCAGGCATTCATAATATACTATCTTTAAATGAGCACAAACTCTCTTTACTTGGCTGAACGGTTACCTTCTTATTGAGGAGATTTTACGTTCAAACACACGGTGGATGCTTTTGATTCTTGTTTTCCGTCATGATCCATTATTACCCGTCATTTAAATATCTAATAGCATCAAATGTGAGACTAAAACAGAGACTGCACGCCCAACATGAATCACATATATATATGTATAGATGTTTAAATCTGGCTGGTATCCAGCTGACTGAATAAAAACATCAACCTTCATGTCGTCTTTTTCCTGTTCTCGTAATTATCCATATCGTTTAGTTGCTATGTTATAGAGATTTTACGTTTTAGCTCTCCACACCTGAGTGGTGAGAAACTATATACAAACATATAAGATAAAAACTAGCATATAAGACGACACTTAATAAGACCCTGTCCCTGAATAAAAGAGCTCTCCTGTTGATCGATACCCAGCTAACAACCTTCATCTCCTGTTTTTCCTTCTCTCATAAAAATACACAGCGCAATAATCTGTATTATTAAATTGCTATATTATATAGATTTTAGATATCTTTTTATCGTCATATATAAAAGATATAACAAGCAAGCACTGTACAATGAAATTCTTACGTTTCAGCTCGGCACAACTGAGTGTTAAGAAACTATATAGACACACATAAGATAAAAACTAGCATATAAGCCGACATGCACTTAATAACACCCTGTCCCTGAATTAAAGCACTCTCTTATTGCTGTTAGAGCTTTATCTCTCAGGTGATCTTACCTGCTTTGTCGCTGTTGGCCATGGCGTTCAGGCCGGTGTTGTCAAACTTGGATCCGGCGTTCTCGTCCAGCATGGAGCCAAACTGGGAACAAGGATCAAGTCATTAAAATACAATAATACAATACAAACGAGAATGATTATTGATAGGTTTCATCCCTCAGGCCATAAGACTATTAAACACCTGAACTTTTTACTGATCTGTTTGTAATTATTTATCCAATATATCATATTCCCTTTACTTGTATATAGACTCTTCTTGCACTATTTCTATTATATCTGTTTTATTTGTTCTATGTCCTATATATATATATATATATTCATGCTGCTCTGCTGGAGGACGACTTCAGTTGTTCATAGTCATATCTAAACTGTAGCTAATAGAGTGGTGCAGTGACGAGTCCTAAAACCAGGAAGTGAGTCAGCATTTCACCACTTCCTGTTCCCTCGTCTCAGAGCCAATGGGATCTCTCCATAGGGTTTTGTGGAAACTAGCTGAAATAAGGTCTGTGGTTGAGACTCATTGAAGAGACGGATCACGTTTTGTTCTAGGACATTAAATCCATCAGCAGTGACCCCACTGGTGATTCCCTGAAGAGTTGACGTGTCTGAAAAACGATGGTTGTTACCAAGTGGCTGAATAGGACTACAGAAGTTGTGGAGGCCGTTGTACGTCATTACGCCGAACACGTAAACACTCCTCTAAGTTAGTTTGCCCTGTTCTGCTTGAGAGCAAGTACCTGCCTCCTGCAGACTGTTCAAACAAACGCTTCAACTCGTTCCATTTAGAATCTGAATGTTTGAATATGGATCTGAAGTTGGCGTGATGTTGAAGTCGTGCTGCTGGACTCGGCTGTAGTTCCTTTATAGCATCACGTTAGCATTTAGCTTCTGGCCGTTAGATTTATGAATGGAACATTATAAAAGTAGGGTAGACATGTGGAGATTATCCGGCTGAACAAAACGGGCATTTATCAAACAGGTTCGTTTTCCTCAGACCTTATTTTTTACAATATTCCTAAATCCTCTGGAGAAATCCCGTTGCTTTTTGTGGAGGGAACCAGCAGCTCACTTCAGGGATATACGGCACCCCTGCACCGCTCTATGTGCACATGACGATAAAGCCTTGAAACTTGATAAGATCTGCTCTCTTTGTTCGTCTTGCAACGTAACAAACGTACCTCTTCTGCAGAAGCAAACATGGCCGTGTCTTTCTTTCCCTTCTTCCTCTTCCCCTGCTTTGGACCTGAAAGAAGAGAAGAAACAAAAACATTAACTCACATTTTTCACAATAAGAGCAGCCTGAACATCGTCCGTTTTCAAACTAAAGCACATTTTATATTTATATTTAATTGAATATCCCATTCCATGCGCACTCTATGTAAATAACATCCTGCTTATATTGTGTTAACAGAAAATGTGTGTTTTTATTTGTCTAAATGGCTTCACCGGTCTGGCAGTATTTGAAGGTGTCCGAAAAAGACAGTAAAATAGCGGTATGCAACGTGTGTGAAGCAGAAATCCTGCAGCTCCACCCGCTGTGACGGACCGGTGAGCGGAGCAACACACACACTAAGAGTTAGACCTAACACACTTAGCTATTTGAGCTACCTCTGGAACAAGATAAACTAGTTATACATATATGTATTCTTCACTGTCGGGTCACTCATTACTGGATCAGTGAGCTGCATGAGATACTGACGGGCTGTGAGGGGGGGAGAGAGAGAGAGAGAGAGAGAGAGAGAGAGAGAGAGAGAGAGAGAGAGAGAGAGAGAGAGAGAGAGAGAGAGAGAGAGAGAGAGAGAGAGAGAGAGAGAGAGAGAGCGCTTCCTCTCATTTCTCCCGTGGTATTTTCCAAAGTGAATGTAAACTTGAATAATGTACCTCATCTGAATGTAATAATGATGTTGGTTGTTGTTTGAGGAAGCGCATCATGTAGGGAAAAATGTATCTGGACTTTTCGATCCGTTACGATTATAAACTGAAGCAATATAAACATGAGCCCCATTAACTGAGTTTTAAACATCACTTTAAATGGAAGATCCCCATAGGCCCCGCCCACCCTGTGATCCGATCGGCCGATACTGATTCCGGCGATCGGAGCATCCCTATTTATTTCTATTTCTATTTTTGAGATGTTTCTATTTTAGAAGTGTTTATTTCTTCTCTTTGAACGTGTTATTGTGTGAAATGCCTTGTTCTGTTTTGTTTTGTGCTGCAACGGGAAAAGTCCCACATTGGGATTAATAAAGCACATCTTATCTTATGAGGTAAACATGAATTAGAGTATAGCAAACAAACCCCAGCTGTTGAGGAATGTGATTTGATTGAGAACTGCAGAAAATGTACTAAATAAATATTGAAGTTGCATTTGTCAAGTATGAAGATTTGAAACTGTATTCTGACTTTCTACATCTGAAAGGCAGGCGAGTCCACGTCCAATACGCTGAATACAGGTCAAATGACTAATGAAGGGGAAGAATCCTAAATCAAGACATGAAATCTGAGGAAACGAACCTAGAGAGGAGTCCGGCTCCTCGGAGGATTTCCGTTTCCCCTTCTTGGTGAGAGGAGTGATATCAGGAACCTCCATCTCATCGTCTGAATCTGCAGACAGGAGAACACTTTCATTATTCAATCAGAAATATAGAGTCACCACATGAGGAGGTATTGGACGTGTCAGCAGACTTGTACTTGCCACCAAATGCATCGTCCTCCAGCTCTGGAACTGAAGAAAAGACAAAGAAGCAGACAAATCAATGAAAAAGGGAAAATATGAATGAATTTGAGTTTTTATTACAATACTACGAGTGTTTTTCAGACCACAGACTTTACTACATGTTATTCTGAAATACTCTATGACCTGTCTTTTAGAAATGTTCGATATGCTAAACCTTTTCAGACAAACTTTAATACGTCTCTTTCCTTTTTTACACTTTCAACATACTATAACCTTTTTTCAGAAATGTCCAACAAACTTTACCATAACTGTTTTTCTGATATTTAGGACATGGTATACTGATTGAATTTTTTTTATTCTTCACCTACTATAGTACTGACATTTTTCTCAAATTGCAACAATCACTACTTCTTTCTTTGATTTATTTTCCACATACTATACGACTACTTTTTTTTTTTATGTTCAACATAAGCACTTTTTTTTATCTCAAATGTTGACACTATCACTTTCCCCCAAACGTTGTGGACAAACTAAAGTATTTCATTTTTCTGAAAAACTTCACGTGTTTTTTTCATTTATTTTCCCACTTATTTTTGACATTCTCAACAAGTGTTTTTAACATTTTTGACATACTATGACTTTTCAGATTTTTTTGACAAACTTTTATGTCATTTTATATATTTTTTTACATACTATACTATGACCCTTAACAAACTCAACCAAGACTTTTCTCTCGGACATACTGACCTATGACCTTTTATCAATATTTTCTCACGTCACACCAAGTGTATCACGTCTAGAAAACGAGATGTAATTCCCAGCCACTCCCAGAAACGTTGCCTCACCTTCTTCATCATCATCATCATCCTCTCCTCCCCCGTCAGGATCCATGAACGTCCCCCCCTCTTCCTCCAGCTCGTCTCCGAAGTCTTCCTCGTCCATGGAGCCCAGAGAAACCTCCTCGTCGTCCAGGTCCGCGTCCGAGTCGTCCTCCGAGTCCGACGCCTCCGCATCCTTCTTCTTCTTCTTCTTGGCTTTCACGTTACTGACAGAGAAGAGAATGATCAAAGCAGTCCCTACGGTTAACCAAATAACAGACAAGTGTGGTTGGGTTTTCTTATTATCTTTTTATTTAGATATTTATATCATTATTATTTCATTTAAATGTTTAATTTCTTTATTATTGTTTTTTTTCTAGCTGTGTAATTTAATGAGGTATGTAAATATATATTAAAACAAATAATGAACATATCAATGATCAATGAAGTGTATAAAGGTGATAAAAAGCCTGATTTATGTTTTCCCGTTTACTAAATAAAAAGATTTATAAAGATTAAGAACTCAATACATTTACAAAAAAAGATCGCTCAAACAAACAAAAACCAACTCTGAGAGCATTTTAGCCTCAAAGAATAAATACAAATGGAACTATATCGTGTTATTTCTGCAGTGCGGTGCATGTTGTTGGAAGTGCAAACATATATAATAAAGAGCTCACCCTGCGAAGTCCAGATCATCGTCAGCCGTCTCCGTGAAGTACGAGTCTCCCTCGCAGGAGTCTGTTCAAAAGAGAAAGATAGAATAAATACAAGTTACACACACAAGATTAAATAAAGATTGGAGTTGCATTAATGACAAACAAAGAAAAATAATTGTCATTTTAAATTCATTTTGTAATACAATTATTCTCAAATATGTTAATTAAAAGCATCTTCTGGAGCTGATAACCAGTTCTATCCCCAGAAGAAAAAGGTTGCTTGGTGTAATTACCAAAATATTGTAATTTCTTGTTTGACTGTTATTACCGTTATGTCCCTCACTCTGTCACGAGACATCCCTTCTGTTATTGTTTAAAGTTCATGAACATCGTATAAGATGCACCTAAAACTATTTAAAAAAGGACAATGAGAAGTAGAGTTTCAATGTTTACTGTTCCCTGTTAGTGCAACAGGTGAAACGTCCTCAACTGTCTTCTAAATGAAGAACAAACATCTTCTGTATCTTCTGCAGTGCCTCAGCTTAAAGGTCCCCTATCATACTGTTCTTCATCAATATATCACAGGTCTCAGATATATCCAGAGCCTGTCTCTGATTGGCTGAAACACCAAACAGATCATTGCAGCATCCCATAATCCCCTCTGTTTCAGCCCTGTTTCCAAAGTGCTGATTCTCTGTCTGTTACTTTAGATGAAAATAAGGAGCCCCTCCCCACGCCCCTCTGAGAGAGATTTGGTTAAAAAGAACTCAATGGTGCTCTAGGAGGAGATTCAGGTGATAAGGGGGGGGGGGGGGTTTATAAAAATGGATCAGGACAAAAAGAGAGAGGGTCTTTGTTCCTGAAACTTTCAGAGTCTCTTTACACAGAGGGGACACATGTTGATGTAGAAGAGACATGAAGAAGAGGGGACACATGTTGATGTAGAAGAGACATGAAGAAGAGGGGACACATGTTGATGTAGAAGAGACATGAAGAAGAGGGGACACATGTTGATGTAGAAGAGACATGGAGAAGAGGAGACACATGTTGATGTAGAAGAGACATGGAGAAGAGGGGACACATGTTGATGTAGAAGAGACATGGAGAAGAGGGGACACATGGTAATGTAGAAGAGACATGAAGAAGAGGGGACACATGTTGATGTAGAAGAGACATGAAGAAGAGGGGACACATGTTGATGTAGAAGAGACATGAAGAAGAGGGGACACATGTTGATGTAGAAGAGACATGAAGAAGAGGGGACACATGTTGATGTAGAAGAGACATGAAGAAGAGGGGACACATGTTGATGTAGAAGAGACATGTAGAAGAGGGGACACATGTTGATGTAGAAGAGACATGTAGAAGAGGGGACACATGTTGATGTAGAAGAGACATGTAGAAGAGGGGACACATGTTGATGTAGAGGAGACATGGAGAAGAGGGGACACATGTTGATGTAGAAGAGGATTTTGCACAACAGGTGACCTTTAAACGACTTAATTTATTGATCAGTGTATACTTCTATCACATCTTCACTAAGTGTTTGTCTCACCGAGCATTTTCTCAAACTCCTCGTCGTCCACGTCCTCCACGCTCTCGTTGTCTCCGTCTGCTCGAGGCCGGCGGATCTTCAGCTGCTTCTCCTGGTGACGCTTCCTGAAGAAACTGGGGAACAAAAAGTAAATAAAAACATTAAAAAAACGTGAAAAATACAGTAAAATATTCTCACTAAAACTCACAACGCACAGAGGACGGTCAAGTGATTATTGTCCAGGGTTCATACACTTCTTCACCAATGACTTTCCATGACTTCTCCATGACCTTGACCTAATTTTTCATGACCAAAAACATGACTCTTTCTCAGCGGTACCACTGAAAATGGTTTATTTGAACATGGAACAGGAAAATAAGGTCTGCATATGAAACATGTCGTGCCTTTCTAAAACAAATCACATAGTTGGCTTACTAGCGTCTACAGGCTAAAGCAACTAAAATCTCTCCCCAGAAAAATACCTCGTCAGTTAAATGCCATTTTACGTTTCATTACTATACGATACAGCACATGTGTCAAACTCAAGTCCCGGGGGCCAAATCAGGCCCGTGGTGGATTTAATTTCGGCCCGCAGGATAATTTCTAATTACTATTAGATCTGGCCCGCCGGTATATTGCACACACACCTTCACTCAATCCTGAGGGTCTCCTCAGCTCGGAGCCTGACCCCAAACATTGATGAACTTGCACCCAAGATGAGATGCCAAGTATCTGGCTTGAGCTAGCATCACAGAGCAGCACACTGAGTTTACATGGATGTTTCCTTCTGCACTTTCTTTCTCACGACAACAGACTCTGGATGACTCTGGAAAAGCTGCAGATAGAGCCATAAGAAATGAATGCAACTGATTATTTAATGTTTAATGTTGTTTTTATAGGCAATCATTTAAGCTTTGTTAGTTCCAGGTTTAATATGTGCAATAAGTTCATTTCAATACGTTCTGCAATAAACATTGAACCAGTCCGGCCCTCCACTAGTACCCATTTTATTATTTTGGCCCACTGTGTATTTGAGTTTGACCCCCCTGCGATACAGTATTTATTATCGTTATAGTATTATTATTTCGGCGATTAGATAAAATATAAATTATATTTGATGCAACTTTAGTTACATTTCCATGACTTTTCCAAAACTTTGGGAAAAATATTGTTTTCCAGGGCCTGGAATTTGCATTTTGAATTTCCATGACTTTTCCAGGTTTTGAATGACCGTAAGAACCCTGATTGTCCTTTCTTTACATTTTATAGTTAACATTTTAGTTTATTTTAATTATTATTATTAATTTTTTAGAGTTTTATATGTGAATTTATTGTCAGATTATTTCTTTGAAAGCACATTTTCTTTGGTGTTTGAGGAGTACAATACACTTTAAAAGGGAATAAAACCCTGCATGATGTTCCCTTTACTTCTTCATGATTCTTTTTAGATAATATTGCATTTCTATTTGCAGCTAAATATTATATTTATAGAAATGGGCTGAATTTCCCCAAAGGTATAAATAAAGTAAATTATTTGTATAACACATTTTCTTCTTGTGAAGACAGGAAGACAATTAGAGAAATAAAAGCTTCAATCTTTAGGTTATAATTCGTTTCTAACTCACCGGTGGAAGAAGATTTCATCGACGGGGATCTGGCTCTCCTCTTTAGTCAGGAACTCCTCACAGTTCACTGAGAGAGAGAAAGTCGTTTAAATACAAAATAAATACAACTGTTAATGAGGTTGAATAAAAACAATTCACTCGACACACACACGTCTTCAAAAACTCACCTGGAACAGATTTGAGAGGGAATCTCTGTTTGGGCGTCAGCGCGGAAGAATCTGTGTTTTCTGAGAAAAACAAAGCATATAAATCCAGATATTAATATTTTTAACACCTTTAATTAATTCTGGCAATTCATAATAATACACAATTTGATTAATGAAGCTCAGCGCAAGTTCAACCAGGAAGACCGTCTTTTCTCATTCATTTACTATTTCCATGTTACTACTCTCTCTCCTCTCAATAAGTGATCGGGGGCGTCACTCCCCAGCTTAACCAATCACTTCGCTCTATTCTCACAAGCCTATCATAGCGCTCCGCTAACCCTTTTACATCTGCTCTCCCCTCTGACAGCTGTCATTTCAGGTGACTCGACGCAACCCCCCTCCACTCCTTTTCACCTCCTGTCCCTCTGAATCCAGGGTCAAGCTAAGCCCCTCCCCTTCAGACCGAACCCAACTATCCATTCACCACCACCAGGGTCAAGCTAAGCCCCTCCCCTTCAGACTGAACCCAACCATCCATTCACCACCACCAGGGTCAAGCTAAGCCACTCCCCTTCAGACCGAACCCAACTATCCATTCACCACCACCAGGGTCAAGCTAAGCCCCTCCCCTTCAGACCGAACCCAACTATCCATTCACCACCACCAGGGTCAAGCTAAGCCCCTCCCCTTCAGACCGAACCCAACCATCCATTCACCACCACCAGGGCCAAGCTAAGCCCCTCCCCTTCAGACCGACCCCAACCATCCATTCACCATTACCAGGGTCAAGCTAAGCCCCTCCCCTTCAGACCGAACCCAACTATCCATTCACCACCACCAGGGTCAAGCTAAGCCCCTCCCCTTCAGACCGAACCCAACTATCCATTCACCACCACCAGGGTCAAGCTAAGCCCCTCCCCTTCAGACCGAACCAACTATCCATTCACCACCACCAGGGTCAAGCTAAGCCCCTCCCCTTCAGACCGAACCCAACTATCCATTCACCACCAACAGGGTCAAGCTAAGCCCCTCCCCTTCAGACCGAACCCTTGAAATCCTTGAATTGAATCTATTGTTGTTGTTGTTGTTATTACGTTTTCCCTTCATCTGTTTTGGGTTTCTGAAGACGAAGCGGTCGAGGAACCGGATCAGAGTGAAGTCCTGCAGAGGGTCTCCGGAGTAGAGGATGGAGCCGCCCTGAGAAAACAACGAGGAAACGATTCATAGAGGAAACTGTTGGGAAAATAGTGAATGTCCTCTTCCAATATGAGAGTCACATGATAACAAAGGTATCCCAACTGTAGCTGTGTACATGACAGGATGTATGATTACCTAGAAGAGCATCAGGACTGTTTTAGGCATATATAGCTATGTGATTAACATGATGATTCAGCCTCTATGGAGATAGACATATGACAAGCATGATCATTTCTGACGTGGAGCTAATCTGAAGTAAACATTGAATACTGCTTTCTATTCCTCCATCTTGTGACTGTGTAACTCCCTCTCTTGGATATCAGCATGTGAAGGACACTGTTCAGGAACTAGTTGATGCTCTGCATGTGATGACTACTTCCATTCTGGAGAGGATCAAGAAATACATGGATCCTGAGATCGAAGCTCAAACCGGTGACGAGAGATTATTAACATTTTTGAGATTTGGAGAAAAAGTCATTTTGAGAAAAATTCATAATTTTGAGAAAATTCATAATTTTGAGAAAGTCATAATTTAATTTTTTTTTAGAAAAATTTACGGTTTTGAGAAAGTTAGCATTTTTAGATTTTGAGAAAAAGTCAGAATTTTGTGATTTTGAGAAAAAGTCAGGATTTTGAGAAAAAGTTAGAATTTTTAGATTTTTAGAAAAAGTCAGAATTTTGAGATTTTGATATATAACCTATTCTGTATGTGATGACTACTTCCCATTCTGGAGAGGATCACAAATACATGGATCCTGAGACTGAAGCTCAAGCCGGTGACGAGTGAGAGTTTTCTAACAGAAACATTTATAAAGAAATAGTAACATAATCTAAATGCAAAAAAGAAGTTGTGACTTAAAGTGTAACGGTTTTACCTCGAGGATGGTTTTTGCAAACAGCGACACGGACGGATGGAAGTGAGCGGCGAGCTGCAGGGAGACGAGACAAAAGAAAACAGATTAGATGTGTTAAAGTGTGAAATCTCTGCGGACACATTCACAAAGCAAAATGATCTTATGATGAGGATATCAAAGTGAACATGGAGAAGCTGATTGACATGCATCTAATTAAGCCATGTTTCTTTTCATCCGTTGTCCCTGCTGGACAGATGATGTAAGACACCCTAATTAAATAACTAATTAAAATGTTAAAGCCATACATGATATTTAGATGGTTAATACAACTTATTTTATAGTATGATGCAATATCAACGTTTCCATCTATCCAAGCAATATTTATGTCATACTATATTTTCTAAAAATGTTAAAAATGTTACAAAATCACTTCGTTTTTATTGTGATTTATTTAGTGCTCCTCACCCTCTGCAGCTCCCACAGAGTCGTGTGGTCGGCGCCGCAGAACAACGGGTTTCTGTGCAGCGGGTCATAGCTCTGGATGCTCTTTCCTCCTGGAGACACAGAAACATCAACATCAATATTAAAGGACAACAACAACAACAGCAAGGAACATCCAAGAAACCACAGCAAAAATACAACATTTTAAGAATATGTTTTTTGTTCTTGGAGAGATTTTACACCTGAGAAAAGTCATCTTTTCCATCCACATCTGCTTAATTGAAGGAGCTGTATTCTGCTTTTTGGGGGTCTTCCCTTTCCTGTAGTGTATCTGTAGGTTTTAGTGCATGTAAATGGTCTGCAGAGGCTCAAATCCCTGTGTTTCTCTCCCACACATAAATCACTATAACTCACACTATAACACAAATGTAGTTTATGAATCATAAACCTCTCACACACCTTCCAGGTTCTGGTGATGTACCCATGATGCACTGGGCTTCGCCTCCTGTGGCTCTGCACTCGCTTCTTCCTCCTTTGGTTCTGCACTCGCTTCTTCCTCCTTTGGCTCTGCACTCGCTTCTTCCTCCTGTTTGTCTGCGTCCACAAAGCGCTCCTCTTCATCATCTTCCTCCTCCTCCTCAGCGAGGTCTTTGAACGCCTCCTCATCCCCATCCTGAGGGAACACAACGGGAAGAGATGCTAAAAATGTATCTTTGACTTTAAAAACAAAACAAATCACTTCAAGTATCGTTGAGATTGAGACACAATAAGAAGAATAAGGAAAATAAATTAACTATTCATTTTTTCACACTTTAATCTACATATGTACGACTGAAAATCTAATCTCAGACACTTATGTTATATTTATGTAGCCAAAGACTTTAAAATAATTTAATAGAATAATTACGTAATCTGGATTTTCTGGTTTTCTTTGTCACCATTTCTATTTTATTGTATTTACTTGCACATCTCAAAACATTCTCTTGCACTATTTTATTTGTTCTATGTCCTATATTCATGCTGCTCGTTGGAGGAGCATGTGACTTCAGTTTTTCATTGCCATATCTACACTGTAGCTAATGTGCAAATGATGTCATGGAAAATGTTATCGTACTAAGGGAACATTTCAAGTTCACCATATTTTCTTCTTTTACAAGTTATTTCTAACAACAGGTAGCAGCAGCAATAACCTAAATGAGTCGTAAATGGTGTTAGAGCTATTTATTGTTGTAAGGTTAATGGTCTTGTGCTTTTGTGGAGTGTAGACATGAAGTTTCTCCATTTGCTAGCAGATGTGTTTTATGTGTGGACAATAAAGCCTTGAATTGAATTTGGTATACCTTGCATTTAAATTGAAACACAACACATAAATAATCCCAGCTCTGAGATTATTTTGACATTAACGTCTTTTTGTCCTCTCACCCCGTCCTCCAGCAGCAGGATCTTGAGAGCCGGTTTGCTCTTCATCACTTCGGACACGAGGAAGAGCGCTCCGCAGGTGAAGGAGGCGCTCTGCTCGGCGCTGACCTGCAGCAGACGCTTCACAAACGCCTTCACGCGACGGACGACTATGTCCGCCTTCAGGGATTTATAGAGGAGGTTCAGGAACATGCTGTGACGAGAAGAGGAAGAAAGACCGGGGTCCAGAAGCTTCCTGAGGAGGAGGAGGAGGAGGAGGAGGAGGAGGAGGAGGAGGAAGACGAAGAGATGTCAATTTTCATTCTTACATTTAATATTCATTTTATTATATTTCTGCATTATTTAAAGCCCTGATGTTCCTGATTTCACACTGAAGGATGACCTTTCATATTAAAGTGTTTTCATCACCTTTTAGACTAGTTCATATTAGTTCTTATTCATTAACGCACACTCTAGACGCCATCCTATGCTATGATTGGTCAGTCTATATTCGAGGGGCGGGACTTAGCAAAGGCTCTATATATACACAAGCTGTATTTCTCCCTCTCAAATACACTTCAAATGAAATAAAGTGGGATTAAATAGCCAGGTAAATGCATACAGGAGAATATGAAGTCACAGCAGTAAGATTGAGAACATTTCTGCATGAAGCACTTAGTGGTTTGGTTTAGAAAGATTCATGTACCTGCAGGATTGTTGCTGCTTTGAGTTTGAATAATGCTCCGTTTTGTAAGTAGCTTTGGATGAAAGTGGAAATGAAATGAAATGTAATGCTCACCTGTACAGAGCGACGTAGTATCGATCTGAGATGCTCTGCTGTGAGTCCATCACCTGGAACAGCAGCATGAGCGCCTGCACGGCCGTGTTGAACTTCACCAGGTGCACGACTTTAAACAGCGTGTCCAGCTGCTCCTTCACCTTCTCGTCTCCGGAGCCGGCGTAGGGATACGCTCTGTTCACGCCCGACAACAGCGCGCTCAGCATCTTCGACTCGATGTCCTTCTTCTTCACGCAGGCACGGAAGAAGGAGAAGTAGATGGTGATGAGTTTGGCGGCTAAATCTGCCTCGTCGTGGCTGAGCATCACTTGGCTGAGGAAGCACACGGCGTAATACTGAGCCTTGGGGTTGATGTTGGGTCGGAACATGAGTCTCTCCACCTCGCAGCTCACCACCGCCTTCATGTTGGGGTGTTTGTGAATCAGAGACTCCAAAAAATGGGACGCTTTCGCCGCCGTTTTGTACTCCGGATCGCCCAGTTTGTTGACCACCTGCATCAGGAGCGCTCTCTCTTGCTCCGGTCGACTGCACAACATCTCGTGAGCCGTCGCCAACGCTTTCGCTTTCGTTGCCGCGACCGTATCGTGAGCAACGGAATCTAACGCCGCCACAAACTCGGCGACGTGGTGCTTCAAATGGTGCTCGAAGTACCAGAGGATGAGTCGGCGATCTCGAGCGTCTTTGTTTCCGCTCGCCTTTTCCTCAAGTTGATCGAAGGGGTGCTCGGCGAAGGATCGGAGCTTCCTGTTTTCCGGGAGTAAATCGGAGAGGAGAAGTTCCCGCAGAGTGTCCAACGCCATTAAACCCTGCCTCCGACTGCCCTTCTTCTTCACCATGGCCACCAGGTTCTCCACGTGTTCCAGCGTGTGCACCGGAGCGTCTTGGATCAGAACCGTCATGGCCGCCATCCTGTCAGCCAGCACACCGGAGGAAACGACCGTCTTCATCCAGTTGGAGTTGGCTCCTTTCTGCAGGTTCTTCTTGCTTTTGTAGAGCCCCTGGTCGGCCTCGTACAGCTGAACCGCCAGAGCTTTGTACTGAGAGATCAGAGAGGGATCCTGTGGGGACGTTGCTCCCTCGGCGGTGTATTCCAGATCGAACCACTTCCCCCCGGGTCTGATGAGCAGGATTTTCCTCGGCTGGAACTCAAACACATTCACGTTCTGCTTCTTCTTCCTGCCTTCTTTTGCCTTCTTCTCTTTCTTTATGGTTTCCACTTTCGGCGGCACGCTGGATGTTTGTTCCTTCGCTGCAGCGGCTTCCTTCTCTTTGGCCTTGTTACTCTCTTTACCCTCTTTTATCCCTTTTATCACTTTACTCTCTGTACCCTCTGTACCCTCTTTACTCTCTGTACCCTCTGTACCCTCTTTACTCTCCGTCTCCTCAGCGTTTTCCTCCGGCTCATCGGGGATGATCTGCAGTCCGTCGATGGATCGGATACCCAGTTTTTGGATGAACTTCTCGAGCTCGCCTTCCTCCAGGTCGTCGATCGCTCCTTTCTTTCCTCCGTCCACCAGCTCGTTTTCATCGTTCAGGCCGGCGAGCAGGACGTAGTCGGCCTAAAGAAGAAGAAATACACATCGTCATGAATACAGTATAAATCAGTAGTAATAATTAATAATAATAATTCATTACATTATTTTATTAGAGCAGTTTTTCAAGTGTTCAAAGCGCTTTGACATATTCCACATATTGGACATGTAACAGTCAATACTGTGTAGTAGTGAAACATATTGTGTATTATTACTATTTGTATTATTATGTTGAACACAGCCGTGTATTATTTACTTAGCTAATTGGATAATCGACTTCTCGTTTCCTCTGTACCTGTATACATGAATTTATAGCAAAACACAGGTTGTGTGTGTAAAAATGACCTTAAGCTGTCAGATAAACATTGTGCATAGTATGCAGAAGCATAACATGGAAATACTCAAGAAGTACCTCAAAGATGTACTTCAGTAACATGTAAGTGTTTGAGTAAATGTCATTTTAACCACTTTTTACAACATATTAAGGTGTTTTCCTGATAAACTCACCCGAGTTCCTCCAAGCCAATCCTCCAATCACTATTTATTTTATTGTATTGTTCTTATCATACCTTTGACCTCCTTGTGTCCCTTGAATTTTGACATTATACTTTTATGCATGTGTGCCTTAAGGTTTGACATGAAGTGAATTTGCTTTAATTTGGGAGGTATGCCATGTTTTTAAAGCACTTTGAGCTGAACCTGGTGTATGAAAACTGCTATACAATTACAGCTGTATTATTATTATGACTGTTATTTACAAGATATTACGGTTTGTATTCCTGGTAAACTCACCTGTGTTCCTCCCAGCCGGAGAACATCATCCAGGTTAAACTCTTCTTCCTCTCCTTTCTTGCCCTTGTCTTTACGTCCATCCTCCGCAGGATCTTCCCCCTCCTCCCCGCCGCTGTTTTCGGCCTCCATGTCATCTTTTGCCGGCTGAAAAGACACTTTAAAGCCCGCTTTGGATTTTTTACGTTGCTTGTTTTTCGCCGCCATGCTTGCTTGCTACAGCATGAGGAGAACGTGACCCGGATGTGGAAGGTGACGTCATGGCGAGTGTTTCCGGGAGGTTTCCGTTTTTTTAATTGTATTAATTGTATTTATTAATTAAAGTAGAATAAAAACATGTGAGTGGTCATTAATGTGCCTTTAAAATAAATAAATAATAACAAATAATAATTCCCGAGTCAATCAAAATGTTTTCTTTCACCTACGTCACAGCCGTTCGTCCAATCAGGGAGTTTGTCCTTCGCAAGCTTGATTTCATGGTTCCGACAACGCTTGAAAATGTCCTTTCAAAATAAAATAGTAAACGCAACAGAGGGGTTACAGTTTCTTTTTTTAACCTTATATTATCATAGTGACATAACAGTTTATGTAGGACTGTACAATGTATTTTATTTAAGGACCAAAAAACACTCTGACAAAGAAAAGAGCATAATTTCTATTGAGAAAGCATTTTATTGTGAAATGTTAGCCGGATGTCCTGTATTTCATTGATGTTTACTACGTTAGCATTTCGCTTTTTTGAAGGACTTTGTAGCTTTTAGCTTCTCTGCAGACATGTGGTTTAAACTGCATTATAGTAACACTGTTCTCGTTAGATAATGCTACCATGGCAGCTATTATATAACACATATTGTAAAGTAGTAAACCTAGTTGTGTTAATATGATCATAAACAGCAGAATGAGGGCTTGTTTTGGTGTTAAAACTCAGCAGTTGATCAGCAGAGTCTTCAGGCATCCTGTCCATCCTTCAGCAGCAGGTGAGTGCATTGAGCTAATATATATATACTATCTATTTTAACAGGACTTAATTCAGAATAATACACACAAACCAATTTAATTATTGTTATGGGGACTCGTGTGCAAAACTACTGAATCAAAAAATGTTGGATTCAAAAATATATGTTGTAATATTTGTTGTATGTATGTAATTAAATTAATAAATGTGAAAATAAATAATAACATAAATAAATTCAAAAAATAATAATTACCCATCTTTAATACATTTTAGAAAAATAAATATGTATTATTTAAAAAACGATATATTTTACATGTTTTTGTTTGACAGTGCAATGGCGATTGGCTCAGAGCAGACTCCTCTCAGCAGGTGAATCTAAGCCCCGCCCCTCCATGCTGAAACACCTGACCTTCAAAATAAAAGCCACAGGTCCCATCACAGTGGCGGAGTACATGAGAGAGGTGCTCACCAACCCAGTGACGGTGAGGGATAGTCAGTCATCCTGAAATCTGTCAAAGCAGCTCCACAGATCCTGGATCAGTCGAGGAAAACAGCCTGTTTGATATTTAGATGCTTTTATTGTGAAAAAGTGAACTTTTGTTTTGATAAAGAAACATTTTGAATGACATAGCAACCTGACACAAATCAGAATTGAAGGAGATAATGATTGTATTTAATATTGATGTGTATGTAGTAAATAAAATACAGTATAAGTTACTTTTTCCAAGAGCTCAGAAAGTCCACAGATTAAAGCTGCAACAATAAGTGGATTTATCTAATCTAAATAATTAGAAGATAATTAATTGGCATCAATTAAAATAATGAATGATTATTGTGCGGAAAACTTCTGAAGCAATTGGACTCAGAGAGACACGAGGAGAGCTGGAGCTTTGATGGCAAACTGACGGTTTATTTGGAGCTTCGGCCGGAGAATTCACAAGACATGTCACGGGCCACGGTCTGACCACACGGTTGAGATGCCACAATCAATTCTGAAGACCCCTCCTGCAGCTCCAGGTTTGAACTAGTTCAGAGTGTAATAATCAACATTCTTCAATAGATAGACTAAACAGCTGAGGACACTGAATCACATTTGTTGTCGCTTATGGCTCTGGGTCATCTACACCCCGAGAAGGATGTGTTCCAGGTGTCCCACAACAATAACTATCTCTGACCGAGAGCTGCCCGGTCACAAACTGGCAACAACAACAACATGCTAGGGCAGCCCCTCCTTAAGGGAGATAGCGTCTGCTCAAGGTTGGTCATCTGTGTCAGAGGGCGAAAGGTAAACATGTAGGGCGAAATTATTCCCTGACAATTATAAAATCATTATCGTTTTTTGTTTTCCTCTTTCAGGGTTACTATGTGAGGAACAACATGCTGGGACCTGACGGAGATTTCATCACTTCACCAGAAATCAGCCAGATTTTTGGAGAGGTGAGGCGGAAAGAAACATCCACATTAACAGGAAATACAAGTCTGTTATGTTTTTCAGTTTTTTACAGCTGGGGTGGAAGCTGGGGTGATGGTGGGGTGGAAGCTGGGGTGATGGTGGGGTGGTGGTGGGGTGGAAGCTGGGGTGGAGCTGGGGTGGAAGCTGGGTGGAAGCTGGGGTGATGGTGGGGTGGTGGTGGGGTGGAAGCTGGGGTAGAAGCTGGGGTGGAAGCTGGGGTGGAAGCTGGGTGGAAGCTGGGGTAGAAGCTGGGGTGGAAGCTGGGGTGGAGCTGGGGTGGAAGCTGGGGTGGAGCTGGGGTGGAGCTGGGGTGGTGGGGGGGCAGGCGAGCAGCAGCAACATGAAACACAGCAGCAGGAACATGAACGTAGCAATAGCAAGTGAACACAGCAGTGGCAGCCGCAGCATAGCGAGGCAGAGGCAGGAAGACCTGGCAGCTTAAATAGAGCGGCATGTTTAGGAGAATGTGTTTGGTTGGTTGTAAGAGGGACGAGGTGCGTCACGTGTTAATGTCTGATTGGTGCTCGAGTTGACTGCCTGAACTAGCTCGCAGGCTTCGCCCCATTAGCTCAACACAGTTGTTAAATATCAGTTTAAAAATCAGTTTCAATATGAAAAACCTGGAAAACTTTAAAATAAATGTTTTCATACTTTGAAACTTGAACATTGATTTCCACTTTTAGAAAAGTTATAAACTATTAAGTTCAATGAATAATAGTTTACAACAGTTTCAGATGTATTTGTTTACTTGTTTACTCCATAAAAAACGAACAGTTTCAGCCTTAACTTTGTCTATTTAATCCATCTGCATCCTGAAAATGTACCAAAAATGTAATATTTGTACGTCTCTTAGCGGAAAGGCTGATAAGTAACATCTCATTTCTTCTCAGTTAAATAATAAAACATGTTAAAGCTTCTCCTCGTGGTGTTTTTAATGTTTGTTGTTGTGTTTCCAGCTGCTCGTGTGTGGATCCTCAGCGAGTGGATGGAGCCGGTCGACCCAAACATCTGCAGCTGGTCGAGCTCGACCTGGAAAAGGATCGTTAGCCAGCGACATCCTCAGAGTACAGACTTTATTTAGTATTGTAATATATTGTAAAGGACATGTCCTCAATGTTAGTAAAGACTTCAGGAAGTTACTGCTACCAACCAAGGAGTCATTCGGCACATAACCCCGGTAAAACAGATCAAACGTGTAATTAATGAACTTTTAAAGGTGCTGTAGGTGGATTTTGGATTTTCTTTATGCTAAGCTAATCTAACCAGAGTGGTGCTGTATCTTCTCTTCTAATTCTTGAGAAGAGATAATATCTGATTCTTTAATTAGCAGTTTATTTACAGTTTGTGCTGATGTGAAGACAATGTGTTTTACTCCCAACAGAGGGCGCTATAACCCTGTGTGTGTTCTTGTATATGTGCCTTTGTGACGACCTTTACAGTGAGTTTACCTGATCTTCACTTTAACAAGAGCTGTCCTTAAAGGGAAAACAGCATTTATTAAGGTTTGAGAGTTAAAGTCAGGGGTTTGGGCAAATAATATGTCAGTGAGGATATAAGTCCAGAGATGGCAAAAGTACACACATCCTTTACTCAAGTAGAAGTACAGATACTCGTGTTTAAAAATACTCTGGTAAAAGTAGAAGTACTGACTAAACTTCTTTACTCAAGTAAAAGTAAAGAGGCTTTGAAATGTCCTTCAGTAAAAAGTACCCATAACTAGCAGCTGTTTTAAAGAGTACCTGACCTCCCTTTATATTAATAGAACAATAATGTCATTGTTAGCTAATGAATGTTTCCATGCTGAACAACGGCAACATGACAAACGTTTTCATTGGTCCCTCTTCTTTAGAGAAGACCAGGAAATGATGGATACACGGATCGTGTTCAAATCAATAGGCACGCAATGACTCTAAATAATAATGATCACGCCACCAAACACACATTCAAACTAAAGGAACCAGCCTGTTTGGAAAATGTAAGAAGTAGAAAGTACAGGTATTTGGGTTCAAAATGTAAGAAGTAGAAAGTTCAGGTATTTGGGTTCAACATGTAAGAAGTAGAAAGTACAGGTATTTGGGTTCAACATGTAAGAAGTAGAAAGTACAGGTATTTGGGTTCAACATGTAAGAAGTAAAAGTAGAAAGTCGTCAGAAAAATAAGTAGTGGAGTAAAGTACTGATACCAGAACAATGTACTTAAGTCAGTAACAAAGTATTTGTACTCCACTACTTCCCACCTCTGTATAGGTCCAAATGTGTGTGTGAGAGCTCTGTGTTTAACTCCTCACCTGTGCAGTAATGATGTACTTCCTGTCTCTCTGCAGGTGTTCAGCCAGTTAAAGTCGGTGCTGGATGGATGCTCGGTGTCTCTCCACCTGGTGGAGGTGAGTCCGGCTCTGAGTGGCGTTCAGGCTCAGACTCTGACGGGGGGGAGCAGCGTGGAGTCGAGCAGCGAGGACGACCCGGTGTTCAGACGAGGGGAAACGAGCGCCGGGCAGCCGGTGTTCTGGTACCGCCGCCTGGAGGACGTGCCTGCAGGTAGAGAGCAGCACTGGAAACAAGTTTGGTCCATTTTGGAGGAGGGAAACAAAGTAAATAATTATTTGAAAAGTCAAATTGCCAATTATTTTCTTAGGTAATTTTTTGAAATGGTAATTTTTAAAAGTCAGGAAATGTTTCTTCAATTAAGTCATTTTCAACGACTGGAGGACCTCCCTGCAGGTAGAGAGCAGCACTGATGCTACCTGGGTTAATGTGTGAGAGAGACAATACAAAAAAAAAAAAGTTATTTGTGAGAAGTTTGATTGTTTTTTTGAGGAAAAAGTAAATAATGAGTTGAAAAGTCACATTCAAAACGAATTTTCTAAGGAAATATTTGTAATTGTAATTTTTCTTAAATTAAGTCATCTTCAAAACGTTTGGTATTTTTCTAAAAATAACTTTATTGGTAGGGTATATTTTCACAAGTATTATTTAAAATGAACCTGACTTAATTTTGGGGAAAACTTTTTTTTTTGGGGGAAATATAATGGGATTTTTTAAGTCAGGTTAATTTTAAATAATACAATAAAGTCCATTTTTTTAACTTACATATATTTTCTAAAATGTTTGTACAGTGATTTTTCACTCTCGGGGCTTAACAATTATTTTTTCCTGTTTATTTTATTCTTATAAGAGATATTTGTATTTGCAGGTTAATAATCCCAGTCTCTCTTCCTCTCTCAGGCTTCAGCATCTTTATCGCTCACGAGTTCTTTGACGCTCTGCCCATCCACACATTTCAGGTGGGATTTAAAGCCTGTAAAACTCTTCATGTCAGAATTGGTCTTTTTAAATGAGTACTTGTTTGTATTAACTTGTTTATTCTTTGATTAGAGGACGCCTAAAGGCTGGAGGGAGGTTCTGGTGGACATCGACCCGGAGAAACAGAACCGGCTGAGGTTCGTCGTCTCTCCGTCTCCCACACCTGCCTCGTCCGCGCTCATACAGGTGAGACACGGGGAATAGGAACTGAGAACAAAGTGATTAAAGGGTTTAAAGAGGCCCTATGCTGCTTTTGGGGGGGTTTCCCTTTTCCTGTAGTGTGTTCTATAGGTTTGTGTGCATGTAAATGGTCTGCAGAGGCTCAAATCCCAAAGTTCTGGAACATTGTGACATCGCTATGAGCTCCTATTGGCTAGCGCTCCAACACATTGTATATTATAGAGAGATAGATAGATAGATAGATGGATAGATGGAGAGATGGAGAGATAGATAGATAGATAGATAGATAGATAGATAGATAGATAGTACTTTATAACTTCCAAGTACTTTATTGATCCTAATTTGGGAAATGTTTGCGTCTCATGTTCCAAACCACATCAAGGATTCTCTCTGAAACAGTATGGAGCTCAAACTCTTTCTCTCTCTCAGGTTTACCACAAGGTGAGTTCCTTTTTATTTCCTGCTCCTTTACTCATACTCTCTCCAGTACAGGTTAGCTCTGAGTGTTAGCCATGCTAATGTAAACACAGACCATATTACTTCCAAAACTCGTCTCATTGTTTCTGACAGCAACGTTTCTGATTGGCCCGTGGGTGTAAAGCCCGCCCACATTTTAGTAACGTCGTCATGACGCAGCAAATCTGGATCAGCTCCGTTGTTCCCCCGTTTTTAGAGATGTGGGTACGGAGGAAAAGAGAGAGGGTTTTGTTTCTGACACTGAGTCTCCTGGCACTCATTTATGTATAAAAGACATCAAAAAGTGCATTTTGCATAATAGGAGACCTTTAAAGCATGGAGACATATTGGACCTCTTTGACTGAACTTGAAACGCATGTGAACTGCTTAATTCTAACTGTACAGAGCGAGGACGTCGTTAATCTTTTAATCTCTGTGGAAATGAACTCCTCATTTAGACTCTCAGAAGGTTTTATTTTATAGCACACATCTGGTTTTTACTGCCCACATTTAAGACATCTAACCGTCTGATTTGGCTCTCTGCAGACTCTTTGAACTTCCTGCCAGAGGCCTGACGTCGTGTTTTTAAATCCAGTTCAGACTCTCCACGTCCTCAAATCACAGACCATGAAACTTTAGAGACTGGATTTAAAGGAGTTCCTCATGTGTTTGGAAAGTTAAACACTGAGTGCTGTTCTTGCTGTTTCTAAGATCCAAAGTGTGTCAGATTGTAACTTTAAACGAGTGAAAACATAATCACATATTATTTTAATCAATCTAGTTTTACTAACTGGGATTTAAACTATGAATTAAGGCTCAGATTCCCGATCATTTTAATAATTGCTAGTAAAACGATGAAAACCTGCGCATCAGAACTTCCTAAATATCAAGATGCCGGCTTTAAATGTCCTATTTCTGCTCAAAAACAGTCTAAAACACACATTTTAATTTAGTTAAATGTCTAGAGGGTCCTAAGAGATACTGCAGGATTATTTTGTGAAAAATCCTGGTTTAAATCTTTCCAAACCCCCCCAAAAAACATTATTAAATGTGTGTCCTTGCTATGGATTCTTACAGCTTTGTCTCATCTTAAAAACTGTAAGTTAAAGGTCCCATGTCATGGCCATTTCTACTGATCATAATTCCATTGTTGAGGTCTACTAGAATAGATTTACATTGTTCAATGTTCCAAACTCACATTGGTTTCTCATACAGCATCTCTGTATAGTATGTGTATTCACTCTCTGTCCTAAACGGCTTGTTGGAGCTCCTCATAACTTTTTAAAATAAGAAATGAATTAAAATGAACATATATACATATTTGGGTCATATATAAATATTAAATATATTTACATGTATGTGTGCTGGTAAAAAGTTATTGTGAAAACAGTGTGTATTTTATGTACAGTACTTGTGTTATATTACATGTTGTTGGGAAAATAGTGAATGTTCCTTCTATATCAGAGTAGCACCTGATAACAGGCCCTAGCTGTGTGCGTAGCCGGATGTATGACTACATGGATGACGCTCATGAGACACTGTGTTGAAGTTATGATAGCTATGTTCCTCAGACTGGCATGATGACACATGCCCTAGAGAGATAGACATATGACTGTCATGTGTATTGCTTACGCAGGCCTTAGCTAATCTTTACTAATGTCAGAATACTGCTTTGAACCAGTATTCTTCCATCTTGTTGACTGTAACACCCTCTCTTGCATATAAGCATATCAAGGACTCTACTCTGGGAACCATTTGTCCCACGCAGCTCTGTGTGTGATGACTACTTCCATTCTTGCAAGGATAATAAATACATGTATCCTGATATTGAAGACCAAGCCGGTGACGACGAGTGATATTTTTCTAACACATGTGTTACATTGTTGACCCCTTGTTGTGCAGCCTGATGGTAGATAATTATACATATATCATAAAATAGCAGATACACTCTGGACTACACTTTATAATTCAAATCCAGCACCAGACACTTTTTACGCTGCTATGGACATTCTTACACTAATGTACATTTCCCAAAGACATTGAAGTTATGTTGTATATATTGATTGTTGTGCTTTTATCTTAATGTGTGCATATGTATAAATGTGTCTGTTGATTGTGTATATATAGAATACACATTTGTATTTTGTATTCGGGATTGTGGGAAACGGTATTTCGATCTCTCTGTCTGTACACACAAACTGAAAGATTGACAATAAAGTTGACTTTGACTAATAGTTTTCTTGTTGATTTCTGTGTTTCCTTGCAGCCTGAGGAGAGGAGGTCTCACGTGGAGGTGTGTGCAGACGGGGGGGTTCTCGTGCAGCAGATTTCTCGGAGGATCGTTGAAGACGGAGGAGCCGCTCTGATCGCCGACTACGGACACGATGGAACGAAGACGGACACGTTCAGAGTGAGAGGAAACCCTTTTTCAAGCAGCGGACTTTTTAAATAGAGTTTCAGAATACCTTTGTTCGTCCCACAGAGGGGGCATTTGTTACAGCAAGGAAAGAGCCACAGACCGTTTCATATTACCCAAGAAGCATGCATAAAAAAAAAAATGTAATGTAAATAATAACTTTATGTATACAGCACCTTTCTTAATAACAACACGCTTTACGAAAGTGAATATTGACCTCATTTAAAAGCATCAAATTGACTAAACCTTTTAACAAAAACTGTTATTTTGGATTAGGTGTACCTAAAGAGGGGACACATCTTATTTTAGATATTCATCGCTGTTGGTACGAGCAAAATTAAAGTGAGATCATCCTGTCAATGTGCAGAATACGTGATGCTAAATGCAACTTTAAGATTAAACAATGCACATAGAGCTCGTTCAGTTATGTAACAACAGACTACATTATATATTGTAATATACATATTGGACATATTTGTTGTTGTTGATATTTAGGTACAATGTGCTTCTCTGTCTATATAAATATTAAATTACATTTTATTGAATTTCCTCGTCAGGGTTTTAAAGGCCACCGGCTGCACGACGTCCTCTCCTCGCCCGGATCAGCTGACCTCACGGCTGACGTTGATTTCAGTTTCCTGCGGACGATGACCAGAGGGGGCGTGGCCTGTTTGGGACCTGTCACTCAAAAGATGTTCCTGAAAAACATGGGCATCGACGTCCGCATGGAGGTGAGTCTGACAGACGCTAAAGACCCACGTTTTATCACTAAAAACAAGAGATTTAATGACACACGGGTGCTAAACTCAAGGTCCTGAGTGGATATGGATTATTTTAGAGCATGATAAGACTTAGAAACATTTATGCAAGCATGGGTTGACATCACATTTAGTGGGAATTATGTTTTATTAGGACTATAGCTATTCGTGATTTAGTCTAGTTTTTCTTTTCTTTTCCTAAAACACTGTATCAATGACAATATTAGTATATCATATTACCAAAAACGGCAACTGAATGTGCTGTATACATGTCCACAAAAGCTCCTAAACATGAATTAAATCAAACATGGGCATCGATTCTCGCATGCAGGTCAGTGTTTTTATCACTAATAACAAGAGATATAAGGACAAAAGGGTGTTCAATTAAAGGTCCTGAGTGGATATGGATTATTTTTTAGTTTTACAGAACACACACCTCTGATTCTGTGGTTCTGGTTCTCCGCAGGTTCTTCTGAGGAACTGCAGTGACGGGCCCACCCGTATGCAGCTGATCAGAAGCTACGACATGCTGATGAATCCGGAGAAGATGGGCGAGCGCTTCCTGTTCTTCAGTCTGCTGCACCACAGTCGGCTCGCCAAACCCAAAAAAACAGAGGGTATGAAGCTGGAGGATAAGAGCCCGGCGCCGCTTCCTGTGGGCGGCTTCACCGAGATCAGCTTCTCCTGAGACTTTAGAGACTCTGGAGACGTTTACAAGCTCGGGATGGACATTACGGGACATTTCAGAAGATCCTGTTCATGGGACGATACTGTTTGTAAAGCTCACATAGATAAAAAAGTATTTATAAAATGTATAACGCCTCCATTGGACTCCTTTGTTTACTTCCAGAGCTTAGTGGCATCCAGATGTGACCCTCTTGCTCCTATTGGCTAGCGCTCCAACACATTGTATGTGATAGGCTAAGGGGCGGGACATCTCTAAGCAGGTTGACCAATCACAACAGAGCCGGCCAGCTAACCAATCAGAGCAGACTGGGCTCTGGTTTGAGACAGAGGGTGAAAAGAGGTGCTGCAGCACAGGCAGTATGAGAAAAATAAAGAGCTTTTTGAACATTAAAGCATGGAGACATGTCACAGTAGAGACACTACATACTGATATACACCTGAACATCAGCAGGAGAGGACTCTTTAAAGTAGAGACACTACATACTGATATACACCTGAACATCAGCAGGAAAGGACTCTTTAAAGTAGAGACGCTACATACTGATATACATCTGAACATCAGCAGGAAAGGACTCTTTAAAGTAGAGACACTACATACTGATATACACCTGAACATCAGCAGGAGAGGACTCTTTAAAGTAGAGACACTACATACTGATATACACCTGAAAATGAGCAGAATATGGCCCCGCTGAGGTTGTCGCTCAGGCTCCTTCACATCTTGAAGTCGTTAGCTGAGCTCACAACGAGCCGCTGCTCCTCCGGTAGCAATTAAAAGATTCAGAGGGTGTGTGTGTGTGTGTGTGTGTGTGTGTGTGTGTGTGTGTGTGTGTGTGTGTGTGTGTGTGTGTGTGTGTGTGTGTGTGTGTGATGCAGGATTATTTGTTTTGCTGAGTCTGAGGATATTACTGTTAAAATACATCCAATTTAAGATGTTTTAAAGATACATCCTTTTCTACAAGAGTGATTTTGCAGGTTAAAAAGAATAGCTTGAACCCCCAAAAATGACACTTTTAGACTTTAAAGCAAACATTGCTGCAATAACGTGTGTTTAAAAACCTTTAACTCCTTCCTCCATCTTGACAAAAAAGCCCTGTACATTTTTTATTTCCCCACAAAAATGCTAATTATGTTATATTAAGTAACCCGGTAATGGTGCTATGACTATAAAAGGAACAGTTGAACAACAAGGATGTAACATTTGATTTTCCCAAAGTAGACCATTTAATTTTCCCCCCACATTATGACATTAAACATTTATTGCAAAAATATAAAACGTGAAATAATTTCTCAGGCTGCAGCTCAGTGAGACAATAGCAGCTCGATTCTCAGCTCGTCTTCATCAGAAAAAGTGAGAGAAGCACAATGAAAATAACTTTAAAAATAAGTTTCTCTGCAAAAGTTTAATCCTCTCAATTTAATTTAATGATACCTGAGTCTTAAATAATGATATTTAAAAATACTTAGTTAGCAGAGTTAGCATGTGAAATGTTTGCCAGATAAAACTCCTTTTCACAGTGGTTGTTAACATGCTAACAAGTACGAATGGATAATTAGTATGATGGTTAACAATTAAGTGGCTAGCAAAGAGCATTTTAACATGCTAATATTACCGTGCTAGCTCCGTTAGCTTTCACAGTTAGCTACAAAAGCTAATCTAGGAGGCTACTTAAGAAGTGAAGTTCGAATACATTTCGATGTAAGATTTAAGTTTTATTTAGTAATCAGTTTGAACCAATAGTTTTTCTTCTGTTTTATTCATTTATCAGGTTTCACAAAGCCTTACTATGCAGATGGCAACGTTAGCATTAGATAAATAGCTTACTATTCATTAGCTGTTGA
The DNA here is from genome assembly GCA_031216635.1 of Dissostichus eleginoides. Lineage (NCBI taxonomy): Eukaryota > Metazoa > Chordata > Actinopteri > Perciformes > Nototheniidae > Dissostichus > Dissostichus eleginoides. Next base: position 27,030,128 of record CM062281.1, on the reverse strand, counting down.
CATATAGCCTTTTAGCATTCTAAGGTTAGCGTTTGTGTGACAAAGCTAACTTTTCTCAAACAACAATGAAAGTGTGATAAGATGACCCACAATCAGAATAACCATAATTAGGTTAAAAGTCTTAGGTTTAATTATTTTGTCTTTAATATATTGACATTTTATGTTAGTATGCTAAAGTTAGCATGTGACAAGGCCAGGTTTTCTGCATTTTTAATGCTGAATTACTTTTTCCAAGAAACTTTCTTAGCACATCTCTGGTAAACAAAAGATTTAAAGTAGTTCTGTTGCATTATTTTCTCAGGAGACAGATCTGTAAAACTAAAAATGCTTTTGTAGAGGACAGCCCTAGAGTTTTCTGATAGTTGCCGTAGCGGTTAGCATGCTAACTGTAAGTTAATATTCTGATTTCAAAAACGTAACCTCCGCTAACGCTAAGAATCAAGTTTTCATCCATCTGATAAAATGTAGTTTTCTGCTGCGTATTGAGCGTTACAGATTAAGAGTACGTTTACTTTTGCAGAAGAACAAACCAAAAGTTATTATCAGTGAAATTCCCATTTTTAAAACAGTATCCCAACAATGAAAACATTAGTCATAAAATAATTAAGACACATTTCTCCTGATTTATCGTCACATAGAAACTCTGCACAGCTTTAAGAGATCTAAAAATATGCTATTTGAGCTGAAAAAGTGTAAAAAGTCTCTTAACTACAGCTCGTCTTGCAGCGCAGACGTTTTATTAAAATCTTCCAGCTTTTGGCTCTCGGTGTGTTTGTTATGGCTTGTAGAAAAAAAACCCTGCTGTAAAATGTGTTAGAATAAAACTCTCTGGACCTGAATGATTGTCACAGTGTCGTTTCTCAGCTGCCTGAGTCTTTGTCTCCTCGTAGGAAACGTTTTTCACGGTCCTCTTCCATATCGTCCAGGTCGACATAATGAGGTGTTTTTGGGGTAATGAAGGCCTCGCTCGCCAAATAACTGAAATATTTGGTTCACCTCTGACCTTTAACTCCTTCCACTGTCTTGACAAAAACGCCCTGTACAATTTTTATTTCCCCACAAAAATGCTAATTATATGTAATATTAATTAACCCGGTAATAGAGTGGTGCAGTGAGGACGTATTTTTGTAGGCCGACCCTGAAGTGAGCTGCTGGTTCCCTCGACAAAAAGCAATGGGATTTCTCCATAGGCTTTTGGAATATTGTAAAAAATAAGGTCTGTGGAAAACGAACCTGTTTGATAACTGCACGTTTTGTTCAGCCGGATAATATGGTACAAGTTGAAGCGTTTGTTTGAACACTTTGCAGGAGGCAGGTACTTGCTTTCAAGCAGAACAGGTCAAACTAACTTAGAGGAGTGTTCACGTGTTCGGCGTAATGACGTACAACGTCCTCCTCGACTTCTGTAGTCCTATTCAGCCACTTGGTAACAACCATCGTCAACTCTTCAGAAATCCCCAGTGGGGTCACTGCTGATGGATTTAATGTCCTAGAACAAAACGTGATCCGTCTCTTCAATGTGTCTCAACCACAGACCTTATTTCCAGCTATTTTCCAAAATCCTATGGAGAAATCCCATTGGCTCTGAGACGAAGGAACAGGAAGTGGTCAAATGCTAACTCACTTCCGGGTTTTTAGGACTCATCGTGCTATGAATATAAAATGAGCAGTTGAACAACAAGGATGTAAAAAAAAAAACGCTGTAAAATGTGTTAAAAATAAAAGCTCTCTAGACCTGAATGATTGTCACAGTGTCGTTTCTCAGTCCATGTGTCCTTATAGGAAACAATTTTCAGGGATCCTCGTCCATGTCGTCCAGGTTTCGGGACATGATGAAGTGTTTTGGGTAATGAAGGTTTCTCTCGTCTGCGTGTTCCTCCCAGCGAGCGTCGTCGCTCTCGTGTGTGATGTAGCGCTCGCCCAGACGCGTCTCGAACTCTCTGAGGTCCATCCAGGTCTGGTAGTCCTGAGGGAGGAATCAGAATCAGAATACCTTTATTCATCCCACAGAGGGGAAATGTACATTTGTTACAGCAGAAAAGAGTATTTTAAATGAACAACATGTTGGAGGTCCATCAAGTTCTGATAGTCCTGCAGGAAGACGGATAAATAACATTTAAACCCCCAAAAAGCACGATAAGAGTAACTTTAAACGTAAAAATTAGCTTATTATGGAGAGCAAGCGTGATTTGAAGTTCAAAAATCAACATTTATAAAAACACATAATTACGAATAATCAATATTTTTAATGAACAACATGTTGGAGGTCCTGCAGGAAGACGGGATAAACAAAACTTAAACCCCCAGAAAGCAGGATAAGAGTCACTGAAAACACTTGATTAGCTTATTACGGAAAGCAAGCATGACGTGAAGTTCAAAAATCAACATTTATAGAAACACATAATTATGAATAATCAATTATTAACATGTTGGAGGTCCATCCAGATCTGATAGTCCTACAGGAGGTAGTAACTTTTTCCATTAGCTTATTAAAGAGGGCATGTCCCAGCATGAAAGCTACATTCCTGCTTAAGTTTGAATACTTTTGGTTATTTCACAAGACAGATTTCTACATTACATTTCATCAATGTAATGTAGAGATATAGTTCGACATGTTAATAAAAGCACATTTTCTCAATTAGCTTATTAAAGAGGGCATGTCCCAGCACGAAAGCTACATTCCTGCTTAAGTTTGAATACTTTTGGTTATTTCACAAGACAGATTTCTACATTACATTTCCTTTAGCTGTCTGAAGAGTCCTCTGGGTTTGTTTTTAGGTTAGTAAAAGACATATAAAGTGTGTTACCTGCAGCCAGGGGTGGCTCAGAGATTTGTCCACGCTGTAGCGCTTCCTCATCTTCACCTGCAGCAGGTTGTTGATCAGGTCCTGGGCTGAAAGGAGGAAGAAACACTGAGAGTGAACATCCACAGGAAGTCTGCTTCAGATCTAAAGTTTGATCCACAGTACTGTCTTCAAATATATTTAATACATCTGGATTTATTAGATCTAATGTCCTGAAACATTCCTGCATGTATCCAGTGTTTAGTCAACAACCAATAGGTTTTCTTTCACTGAGGAAAAGACGGAAAGTTAAAAACACTTGAGTCTGACATTTTAAACTCACTCTGCTCTGAGATCTGCTTCCAGGGGTTTGAGGGGTACATGAAGAACGAGTTGTTTTTTCGTTTAATGAGAAATTAGCGGATTTGACTATTAAAATACCTCCAATGTAAGATGTTTAATCCCTTTAAAAGTGCCACCATGTTTAGGATTGTGCCTTTAAATCTGACTTTTATCAAACTTTCTGGCTCAGTTTATAATATAAAAACACTAGTGTCAGAGGTTTTAAACTCACCCTGCTCTGAGATCTGCTTCCAGGGGTTCGATGGATACATGAAGGCAGCGTTTTGGATCTGGTCGTTGATGTCCTCGTCCTCGTTGAAGGGGAACGTCCCGCTGAGGCTGACGTACACGATGACGCCCACCGACCACATGTCCAGAGAGCGGTTGTAACCTTTGCTCCGCAGAACCTCGGGAGCCAGGTACGCCGGCGTGCCGACCACCGAGCGCCGGAACGACTTCTCTCCGATGATCCGAGCGAAACCGAAGTCACACAGCTTCACCTGCAGGAGAGAGGTGGGAAGTAGTGGAGTACAAATACTTAGTTACTGTACTTAAGTACATTTTTCACATTTTTACATTTTTAACACAAATACCTGTACTTTCTACTTCTTACATTTTCAAAACGGGTTCGTTACTTTAAGTGTTTCTAACCTGAGGGAAGGGTTCTGCTGAAGCCAAGAGGACGTTCTCCGGCTTCAGGTCACAGTGCACGACGTTCTTGAAGTGAAGATGTCTGAGGGCCACGAGGATCTACAAACACAACGTGAAGAAGAAGATTTAACACAAGGCTGTGGTCTTTGAATCTTTGAGATCTTAAAATAACTCAGACACGCAAACCCATAACCTGTAACATGTCTCCATGCTTTAATGTGCTGCAGCACCTCTTTTCACCCTCTGTCTGAAACCAGAGCCCAGTCTGCTCTGATTGGTTAGCTCTGTTGTTATTGGTCAGCCCATACTTCTTTACTTTTACTTGAAGTTCAGTCAGTACTTCTACTTTTACCAGAGTATTTTTAAACACGAGTATCTGTACTTCTACTTGAGTAAAGGACTTGTGCACTTTTGCCATCTCTGAATATAGGACATAGAACAAATCAAACGAATGTGGCGTTCACTGACCTGCGTGACCAGGAACTTGGTGATGCGTTCAGGGAGCCGGCTCTTCTCACTGGACAGGATCGTCTCCAGCATGTCTCCGTGCAGCTTCTCCATCACAACGAACACCTGCTCCGGGGTCTCGAACATGCACTCCAGGTTCACGATGCCCGGGTGGTGCAGGTTCTAAAAGGAAACAGGCGGGAAAACATGGACACAAAACACCATTTAATGTAGTTTTCGTCACTTGGGTTGCTTTAAGAACTCCAATCCAACAGGAAGTTAGAAAACAATGTAAAGACACGTGAAAAATAACTTTTAAAAGATGCATGGGAGTTACTACTGTGATAGCGGAGTAAAAAGTACAATATTATTCTCTAAAATGTATAGAAGTATATATAGCATAATGTCTAAGATGGTACTTAAGTGCAGTACTTGATTAAATGTGTATTTGTACGTGCATCTTGAATACATTCGGTACCTGCAGGATGGCGACCTCGTTCCTCAGCTGGCTCTCCTGTTTGGTTGGAAATCTCATTTTGTCGATGATTTTAATCGCCACGTCTCTGCCCGTCTTTCTGTGTTTACCTGCGGAGGAAAACACTTTAGCTCTCGACTGAAACATTCATCAATTAACTAATTATCTACAGGAAGCAATCTGGATTTAGCAGGAAGACGATCCACACATGAAGTCATTTTCTTAGCCTTTTTATTTGGAGACTTCTATACTTTCTGCCTGTTTTGTAGATTCAAGAGGTTTGATGTGTTTGATCCGGCTTCTTGTCTTGATTTGGTGTTTAACCGTAAGTGCTGCGTGTGCAATTTAGTTTACCATCCAAGGCAACTTGGATGGTGGTGGGGGCCACATAATTTTGTACTGGCCACCAGGGGGCCGCAGATTCACTTGGAACACACACACACACAAATTCCATGTTTTGTATGTAATTATTCACAAATATACTAAGTCTGACGTCTTCATTGACATTTTACAATCTTTCAGGGAACATCCTCCAATAAGCTCACTAAACAAATATCAGTTCACAGAAATGTTGTTTAATTTTTACAAGTGGCATGTTTGTGTTTAACAGGTTATTTAACAGGGAATAAAACTTTTTAAACTATTGGAAAGCACGGAAAGTGTGTGTGCATCAGATTAACCTTTAAGATGACATCAACATGAAGTCATGAACACTAACCAGACATTAGTTGTCTAACTAGAACCTAAGACACAATAAGGGGAATGTCAACACAGACACCTGTCAACCCGCACTCTGCTGTTCCTCAGCGCCGCCCCCCTCCCTCCCGCTGACATTATGAATGAAAGGCGTATAGTAATCATAGAGACACGGCAGGGTCCGTGACAGTTTGTTCTCATCTGATTTCAAATAAACAAAGTCTTGGTTTTAGAATATTAAACTTGTTTCGCCAAATTCAGATGATAAACAACTTTGAAGCTTGTAACGGCATAATTACAACGGCAACTTAACGTCACAGCAGGCATAACAACAGCCGGTTTTCTTGTGAGCGTTTCCCCGGGAAACAAACACAACACACACAAACGCGTCACAGATTCTTTAGCGGTATTTGGCTGCCGAACGAAATCATGTACGCAGCTCGCGACGTAACTAGGAGTCTAGTGGACGGTATCAGTACTACAAGTAAAACAAATATATATATATTTTTTTTTAATTAATTTTATTAATGAAGCCATTTGCCCATCCCTGGTTTAATTGTACTTTATTTTGTCCCCCTCACCTCCGTAGACGATCCCAAACTGTCCGGATCCGAGCACTTCGTCGGCAAAGATCTGATACACTGAGCTGATGTCCTGAAAGAGATCACACAGTTTAATTAGACAATTAGTAAGTGAATACATATATTTGTAATTGACTGTGCCTTGAGTATAAGCTAGAAACACTTTAAAGCTCTGTGACATTTGAAAAAGGAGGTTTTATTTGGCGTTTCAACCTAAAAACCCTGGTGAGTATGGAAGCCTGGAAGGGACAAACGTTCAATAAAACATTCTGAGTAAAGTTAGTAGATGGAGAATTAATTTGGCCACACTAAAGCTAGACGTCCAGTGTGACAACAAGTGTTAAAGAAATTAACTTAAAATTCCTCCATGACGATAAATCATATTTCTGGTCGTCCGATATTTACAAACTATAACATTTTTTCATCTTTCTTACCATTTTGTTTTTATGCAACACAGAACAAGTTGGGTTTTGTTGATTTCACGAGACATTTTTTACAACCTTAGTGTATAATTTACACTTAAATGAGAAGCAAACATGAGTGAGGACTTACCACATTTTCCTGTATCTGGGAGTTTGACACTGATATGCTGATAGAGACTTCTTCTGAACACACACACACACACACACACACACACACACACACACACACACACACACACACACACACACACACACACACACACACACACACACACACACACACACACACACACACACACACACACACACACACACACACACACACACACACACACACACACACACACACACACACACACACAGATTAACAAGGAGCCAATTAACAACGCTGGCTTCATGTTGACAGTAAGGAGCATTTGTTTGATGGATATTCTGTATTCCCAAAGTGCATTTTTCAGCTTCTTATGTCATTTGAAGCGTGTTTCCACTGAACATTCACAGTAGAAATGTTGCGTAAAGCTGGTTTTTGTCGTGTCTGTCGATCCTGATCAGACAGAAACTATCATATCAAAGATTCAGAGGCTCTACGGCTGTCAGATCATCCTCTGCTCATTGTGAAATAAACATATCAGTGGATGAAAGCAAGAGGGCGCTTTGTGTTCAGAGGAAGCTGCGGCTCAGAGTGAATTTCCACTCATGAGCTGAGATTGATTTCAGATCTCTGTCCCAGTTTCATCCCTCGATCAATACTGTCTGTTAATGTCCAGGTCATCAGACACAGACTTTATGTAACGTCACTGACTGATATTTTTTTCACGTATATTTTTTATGATTTTTATTTAAAGTTATTTATAGATTTTTTCCCTTTGAAACAAGATATCATTTTCTGCCATATTTTTATGTTTTATTAGTTTTTAGTTTTTAGTTTTTTTAGTATTCTTTTTTATGATTGTTTAATTCGGACGATTTATAATAAAATTCACCCTTTTTCTGGTTATTTCTCACCCTCATTTATTTGAGTTTATTTATTTTCCCAAAATATATTTATTGATTGCAAATACTCATATTTCTTTCTGTCCATATAATTGAAGGGTATGTTTCACCTTCATGTACAGGGCCGCGGGAAGTCAGTCAGAGTTGGGGGTGCAGGGTGGGGGGGGGGGGGGTGCTAGTAGTGTCTCTCAGCGGCGAAACTGTGACGCGCTGGGGCGGTGCTAGTGGAGCCTCGCAGATGGGGGTGCTGCAGCCCCCTCAGCACCCCCCCTTCTCGCGTCCATGTTCATGTATTGATTTATTTCTGTGTATATTTATTTATTTATTGCAGAAGAAATACTTATATTTCTTCTGTACATATAATTGTTTTATATAATGTAATTTAATCAACTTTTTCTCCATATAATTTAAGGGTTTCTTTCACCCTCATTTGGTGATTTATTTATTTTTTGCATATAAAACACACATTTTCCTGTACATTTATATATGTTTTTATATAATAATGTAAACTATTGATTCATCTATATCTTTCCCTGGGACTCACTGTGCTCCTTGCCCTGCCCGCTGGCTTTGGGGGTGACGGGCATCATGGCCTGTCGGATAGCTTTCTCCCAGCCGGACGCCATCAGCCCCGTGTTGGGATGCTTCTCTCCCAGATTCTCCCCCACGTAGTACACTATGTTCCCCGTGATCACCTCGAAGCAGTGAGGGTTCCCGCCCGGAGGCAAGTTCCCAAAGTCCTGCGCACACTCCACCTGCAGGATCTCAGACAGAGGGATCTCCTGTGGGGTAGAAGACAGAGAAAGTAAAAATTTCTTTAGATTCAAGCGCCATAAAAGACAGAAATACTTCCAGCTCAGAAACCAACACTTCTGCACTTCAAACATCTCCTGTCTTCACATTCTGCTAAATGTTACTTTATAAAACCATTTTAAGAGTAATTTGAACCAATAAAAGCCTGAAAAGGATCTCAAACACAGCGGGATCTCCTGCCGGAACGAAAAAGGAGTCCAAAATAAATAAAAAAACATCCTTTTGTTGGACAAACCTCCCCTTTCAGCTTGGAAAACAAAGCCTCAACACTAACAAGACAGCTCCTCTCTTCACATTCTGCTAAATTGTACTTTTTATAACCATTTTAAGTGTAATTTTAAGCAATAAAGGCGCAACAATTGTTTGTAAATGATCTTTAGCCGCTTTCACACCAAGCACTTAGTGCCCAGCACTTAGTTCCCCATGGAACTAAGTACAGATCGCGTTCACACCGGAATAAGTCCCTGGGGAAGGATTAGGCACATGAAGCCGCTGACGTCACTTCTTCTTCTTCGTCTTCTTCTGCTTTGGGTTTACTGGCAGGCCGCAAACAACTTCACGGCGTATACTGCCACCCGAAGTCCCCGGCCGGAAGTCCCCGGAGTTGGGGGCTGGCTTCAGTAGAAGCTGCTGGGACTCCCAGCAGCTTCTACTGAAGCCTTCCGAGTAAATCGCCAGAACGCCGACACCTCCTCATCTCCACCGCTCCCATGTTTTCTTTTGTGTTGCCATAAGTTAGTCTCTCTCCGTTGGTGTGCTGGGCTAATGCTAATGCTAATAATGAGTTTTACGGGGCGTGGTTTGCAAATCGCCCAGCCAATCAGAAATTGGTACTTTTTTCTCCCCAGGATAGTCCCACCTCTCTAGCAGGCACTAAACATGGGGGTAAAAGTTCTCTGAACTAAGTTCTCTTTTTGGTGTGAACGCAAAATTCCAGGCACTAATGGAACTAAACGGGAAAAGTACAGGGAAAAGTACTCCGGTGTGAAAGCGCCTAATAAGACAGCGGGATCTCCTGCCGGTTAGAAAAATAAGTCAAAAAAGTCCAAGATAAATCAAAAAGCGTCCTCTTGCTGGACGTACTTCCACTTTCAGCTGGAAACCCAAACCTCTGGACTGATAAAACATCACCTCTCTTCACATTCTGGTAAATTACACTCGTTATAACCATTTTAAGTCACTTAAAGCCTCCACAAAGGTCTGAGAACGACATTATTTCAGCTCCATCTTAACCCCTCCTGTTTCTGCTGAACTGAGAGACTCTCTTTGAACTTGAAACTTCCCTTCCTTCCTTTTCTAACATTAAAAACCCTTCCACCCCTCCAAGGAAAACCCAAACGCTGCCAGATCAAACACATAAAAAGAGGAATATCTCCCCGTCTTTTTGCCCCTCCTCTTCCTCCTCTTCCTCCTCTTTGACCACACACTCAGGTTTATTCTCTGATCAAAAGGCAGGACGTGGGTCAGTGGAGAGGGAGAGAGTGTCTTTGAGGTGAAGGTCAACGGCTCAAAGGGAGAGACATGAAACGAGCTGACCTCAAATCACTCGCTCATATTTCCAGGAAACATATTCTCCTTCTAGGAAATCCCAAAATAAAACCTGGAAAGTTTTTGGGTTTGACCTCGTGTTGGATTCCTGACCTCACATCATGAGTGTTATTTTGTCGGCTGATTTTTTTTTTGCATTTATATTTAATTTCTCACGTGTATTTTTTGGTGCATAATGTGGTGATAATGAGACAGTGATGTTGATGTCTGCAGGACACACACACACACACACACACACACACACACACACACACACACACACACACACACACACACACACACACACACACACACACACACACACACACACACACACACACACACACACACACACACACACACACACACACACACACTGAAATCGGACCTGGATCTCCTACCTTGTAAAACTTGGCTCCACTTTCGTTCTGGAACAGAGTCAGAGTCTTGCTGTCCAGCCTCCAGTAATGCCTCTTCCTCTGAACACACACACACACACACACACACACACACACACAATATATATTATTTATATTTTATAGAGTTAATGTCAATATATATGTACATGGTTTAAGACTGTAGGATTAGACAGAGCTCTTCATTTACAGAAATTGATGCATACAATTTGGCTTTTCTGTAGGTTTTAGTGCATGTAAATGGTCTGCAAAGGCTGAATCCCTGTGTTCCTCCCTGCCTGAAACGCCTCCATTAGACTCCTTTGGTTACTGTCAGAACATAGCGACATCACTGTGGAAAACTTGTGCTACTATTGGCTAGTGCTCCAACACATTGTACGTGATAGGCTAAGGGGGCGGGACATCTCTAAGCTGTTGACCTATCACAACAGAGCCAACCAGCTTTCAGCCAAACCTGGATTTTAACATATTAACAAACTTCAGACTAGCTGCAAAGTAACATTAACCTAAGAACTGTACTTTTGAGGTACGTTATACTGTTTCTATGTATATTTGTATTCTATCTGGAGCATCTGTCACTAAATCCAGTTTCCCCACGCATTTAAAAAGGATCTTGTGTGTATATATCTTGTGTGTATATATATTGTGTGTATATATCTTGTGTGTATATATGTTGTGTGTATATATCTTGTGTGTATATATATTGTGTGTATATATCTTGTGTGTATATATATTGTGTGTATATATCTTGTGTGTATATATGTTGTCTGTATATATCTTGTGTGTATATATATTGTGTGTATATATCTTGTGTGTATATATATTGTGTGTATATATCTTGTGTGTATATATTGTGTGTATATATCTTGTGTGTATATATGTTGTGTGTATATATCTTGTGTGTATATATATTGTGTGTATATATTGTGTGTATATATCTTGTGTGTATATATTGTGTGTATATATCTTGTGTGTATATATATTGTGTGTATATATCTTGTGTGTATATATGTTGTCTGTATATATCTTGTGTGTATATATCTTGTGTGTATATATATTGTGTGTATATATCTTGTGTGTATATATGTTGTGTGTATATATCTTGTGTGTATATATCTTGTGTGTTTCCTCACCAGGTTGTCGTGGCTGGTGTAGTGAACCATCCAGCCCTCCTTCACCATCGTGGAGCTTTTCCTCTTGGTGTGTTTGATCGACTGAACCAATCGCATTAGAGGGATGTTGGTGCTGGTGGACGGACTGCAGAAACACACACACAGACACACACACACACACACACACACACACACACACACAGAAACACACACACAGACACACACACACACACACACACACACACACACACACACACATCAGACAGAGGCCCAATTCCAAACCACACCCTACGACCCTACACTCAGGTGGAGGGTGTAAAAACAGCAGCAAGATTTGGCAGAAAAAGGAAATGCCGTAACTTTAGGTAACAACGGTTTCAAATCAGCATCTCTTAGACAAAACATTTAAGTTCAAAACATCTTTAATGGTGTTTCTTTTTTGTAAAGCTCTTTTAGTTTTAAACCTGATGTTTATAAGCTTCTTAGTTTGTGCAACAGTCTGTAAATATACACAACTTTATAATAAAATGCACACATTTACCTTTTTCTAGACTGAACACAGGTATGATCCTAAGTATGAGGTAACCATGAAGTTGTTAACATCTGTATGACGATATTAAATGTATATCTTGTTGTGCAGTTTACTGAGGGGTAGTGTGTAGGGGGCGGTTTGGAATTGGGCCTATATCAAAGCATCTTTTAGGCCTTAATGGGCAATAATTAAAGAAAAGGTATATCAATATATACAAACATCAGGTTAGAAGCTGGCATTGGCATCCAAGTTTCCCCTCTACACTCTCAACCAGTATCCAATTAACGTAATTATTAATCTGACAACCAGATGCACATGAGTACCGCAGAGCATCAGAGGAGGGAAGTAGTGGAGTACAAATACTTTGTTACTGTACTTAAGTACATTTTTCTGGTACCAGTACTTTACTCCACTACTTATTTTTCTGACGATATTTTACTTTGACTTCTTACATTTTTGAACCCAAATACCTGAACTTTCTACTTCTGACATTTTGAACCCAAATACCTGAACTTTCTACTTCTTACATCTTGAACCCAAATACCTGTACTTTCTACTTCTTACATTTTCCAAACAGGCTGGTTCCTTTAGTTTGAATGTGTGTTTGGTGGCGTGATCATTATTATTTAGAGTCATTGCGTGCCTATTGATTTGAACACGATCCGTGTATCATCATTTCCTGGTCTTCTCTAAAGAAGAGGGACCAATGAAAACGTTGTCATGTTGCCGTTGTTCAGCATGGAAACATTCATTAGCTAACAATGACATTATTGTTCTATTAATATAAAGGGAGGTCAGGTACTCTTTAAAACAGCTGCTAGTTATGGGTACTTTTTACTGAAGTACATTTCTCTTTACTTTTACTTGAGTAAAGGATGTGTGTACTTTTGCCACCTCTGCTGAGCATCATGGGTAATCCAGAGTTCTTGTACCTGAAGGCTCTGATGGTCTCGTCGTCTTTCTCTCCGTCGGTGCAGTTTCCCTCGATGAAGAACAGCTTGTCGTCCGTCTCGTCGAGGCTGTGTTCGCTGTTAGCATCACTGTTAGCATCGCTGTTAGCATCGCTGTTGTCCACCTCCATCGTCGCCTCCGAGTCCAGACTGAGACTCGCTGGCTCTGAAAGAAACACACGAGAAATATGATGTGTATATTATGAAGTGTATTATAGTGGGTTTACACATACAAGGAATATGCATTGGTGTTTATTAGGACACACCTAAACGCAGTAGGAGAAATTAAAGATGGAAAAAGCCGAGGAAATATAACAAAAAAAGTGGAAAATTACAAATATTTATTAAATAAAAAAATAAAAGGAGTGTAAAAAGACCATTAATTTACAAAAAAAAGCCATAAATAGATGATAAATTATTGGGAAAGAAAGATCAGTATATATACATTAACTATTCATTTTTAAATATATTATAAAATGTGTAAAAGACACAAAAGTATACAAAAAAAAGGACAATTAAAAAAAAGTATATATGTATAAATCATTCATTCTAAAAACTATAACATTTTTAAAATAATAAAATACGTTTTTAATTAATATAATATACGGTAGATCTCACCTCCGTTGAAGTCCACCTCCCCGAGGCAGTCTCGAGGAACTTTAGCCGCACATCTCTTATGGCAGTTAAATTTACAATCTGCAGCAGAAGAGAAACAGAGAATTAAAAACAACAAATCAAACATTCATCCATTACAGAAGCTTCAACATCTGGGACGGCTGTGTCTAACGATGAACTCAAACACATGGTTTAAATTCAATCAAATAAACCTATTGATGTTCTCTTGCTCTCTCCCAACGAAACAGAAAAACAGAAACGATGGCATATCTGTACTCGATGTATTAATCAATTAATCAATCAATCAATACAAATACCAGTCTGTCTTCACCTGTCATGTTATAGCTCTTAATCACAACATACATAATGTAATTAATAAAAAGGGTAAAAGTACCTCTGTCTCTCTTCCCCTGTCACGTGATCACTTCACAAATTAATTAATACATTTAAAACATTTTTTTAATTAAATAATATAGCAACCGGATTAGCAAAAAATACATATATACATTTTTTTAAGTTAAAAGAATGTATTTAGAGAAAGCCTGATTAACTTGATATATATAATCCCTGAGTGTCACCTTTGCACTGCATGCCCTGCCTGAAGAGCCCCTTCAGCAGCCTCTTGCAGAGCTGGCAGATGGTGGGCCGGGTGTAGGTGTGCACGGAGAAGGTGTGCGGCACTTTGACCCGGCCCAGAACCATCTTCTCCATCCAGATGGGACGCCCGCTCAGCAGGGAGTCCCGCTTCACTGCGCCCAGCAGGGGGCGCTGGAGAGAAGATGTTCAATCAATCAATCAATCAATCAATCAATCATTCAATCAATCAATCAATGCTTATTTATATAGCCCAATATCACAAACGTTACTTGTTATCGGAGGTGGGAGAAGTACTAAAAGTAGAAGTACTCAGATCTGGTACTTGAGTAAAAGTAGAAGTACTCAGATCTTGTACTTCAGTAAAAGTAGAAGTACTCAGATCTTCTACTTGAGTAAAAGTAGAAGTACTCAGATCTTCTACTTGAGTAAAAGTAGAAGTACTTAGATCTTGTACTTGAGTAAAAGTAGAAGTACTCAGATCTTGTAGTTGAGTAAAAGTAGAAGTACTCAGATCTTGTACTTGAGTAAAAGTAGAAGTACTCAGATCTTGTACTTGAGTAAAAGTAGAAGTACTCAGATCTTGTAGTTGAGTAAAAGTAGAAGTACTCAGATCTTCTACTTGAGTAAAAGTAGAAGTACTCAGATCTTGTAGTTGAGTAAAAGTAGAAGTACTCAGATCTTGTACTTTAGTAAAAGTAGAAGTATTCAGATCTGGTACTTGAGTAAATACTCAAGTAAAGTACAAGTACCTCAAAATTGTACTTAAGTACAGTACTTGAGTAAAAGTACTTACTTCCCACCTCTGCTTGTAATTGATACATGTCAGCAATTGATGAAGAAACATCCGAGTTGTTGTGACTTGATGGTGCTGGAATGATATATTGTGCAGCCCTTTATTCCTTTAATATAACATCACCCTTCTAAGGCCTTTTTTAGAGAGTAAATGAAATGATTTCAGGCAGATTCCCCGATGTCTTTCTTTCCCCTGGTCACGTGTGTTCCTCCCTCCTTTAAAGCTGCCAGAGGGGAGTAAAGGGAGGTGGAGCAGCAGAGAGTAAAGTGGAGCACGGATGAAATCTCCTCTCTGCAGAACAATGGCCGTCCTTGTGCGGCGAGCAGCTCATAGACGAGGTAAGAGCAGGAAGCATGTGACACAATGGGCCTGAATTAGTCCAGAACAGTGAGAAACCCACCTTTAAAAACACGGGGGATTCATCAGGATCTGTGTGACGTCTCATCAAGAACTACAGAGATTTTAACACGAGAGGAGTGAGGATATGTTTTATTATAGAGCAGAACAATGGATAAAGTCACCCTGATGAGGACGTTGATTTTGTTTACATGCATGAGATGACTTTATCCTGATGAACTGCAGCATGTCAACAAGCTGATTTCCTTAAACAAACACACACTCTGGTCATTTGTTATTTAGAATTAAATCATTATTATAGTCCTCATTATTTTTTATTATTTAAGTATTTTTATTATGTTTAACTTCATTACTATTTAAAATATGTTTAACTATTATTATTAATAATGTATTTTATTTTATTATTAACGTATTTTTTATGTATTTTTATTACACGTTTATTGATATTTGTACTGTAAATTATTAAAAATAAATCAAAAATTAGATGCGATTTTGCATTTATGAGAATAAGAATCTTTCCTCTTTGTGTTTAGATGGTTCAGAGAGTGTGTGTGTGTGTGTGTGTGTGTGTGTGTGTGTGTGTGTGTGTGTGTGTGTGTGTGTGTGTGTGTGTGAAAGAGAGAGCCAGAGAGGGAGGGTGACTACTGGAAAGGGCTAATTGGTTGGTTGCACAACGTCATGCTGCTAGTGTGGAAAGTGTGTGTGCATGCATGTGTTTATTTGTGTGTGTGTGTGTGTGTGTGTGTGTGTGTGTGTGTGTGTGTTCTAGTCATTTACACATTTGTCTCTCTCTAAACTGACTCTTCTCTAACAGCTCATCAACATGCTTCTGTTTTTTGTGTGAAAAGCAGCCACAGAGTCTCAACTCTAAACCCTCTTTCCTATACTGCACTCCCAGCATGCATCTGGGCGAGAGGCAGGGTGCATTCTGACACACACACACACACACACACACACACACACACACACACACACACACACACACACACACACACACACACACACACACACACACACACACACACACACACACACACACACACACACACACACACACACACACACACACACACACACACACACCAATGAGTTTCCAGTTCACCCGACCTGCACTTGTTTGGACTCTGAGAGGAAACTGGAGCAAAGGAAACACAGACAGGAAACCCTCAGCAGAGAAGAAGAGTAACCGAGTACATTTACTCAAGTACTGTGTATTTATTAGTATTTGTACCTTGGTATTTAAATTGTACGCACTTGATTCTCTGCTCCACTACATCTCAGAAACACATATTGTACTTCTTACTCCACTACATATGACATCCTTTGCAGATTAGGTTGTTAAAAACCTATGATTATCTTTTAAAATAAATTAAGAGAGACAGTACCATTAGCCGTTCCTCAATTAAAATATTTAAATGTCATTAATAATAATAATCTAAAAGTGTAACACACAGAAATGAAATCACACACTGGTGTTATTACTACTTTTGACGCTTTTTCAGACATTTTCAAAGATTTCTTAATTTAAATCGTAACTTATTGATGAGGCAAAGCAAGAAAGACGTTTTTAACTCAAAGGAAAAAGTATTTGCAGTTGTGAAAGGAAGATTATGATCCAATAAGGATTGGCCAGATTGTGATAATGATGGTTATTTGTTCAGCCTTGTTTGCACTGCAACATTTCTCCAAATAAACTCCTAAAACAATAGTTATTTTGGTATTGAAAATGTTGAAATAATGACCACAAACAGAGTTATTTTACCTCATGAAATATAGATTAATAAAATATTTCTGAGACATGAAATACGCTGTCTGTATTCACCGTAAACCTGATTGAACCTGATGGTTTCTGCAGAGCGTTGTGAAATACAGGAGTTCACAGAGGCATTGATTTTCTTAAACAAACACACACTCTGTTCATTTGCTCTTTAACTTGACAAGAAATCTATCATCATTGTTATAGTCATCATCATTTTTATTATTTAGGTAAAATACGTTTTAACTTTTAAGATTATTTAATATTATTATACCTAAAATATGAATGTATTATTTTTATTATATTCTAATTTATTTTTCATATTTTATTGTTATTATTAATTATTATTATTATTATTATTTAGGTTTTTAAAAATATTATTATTATTTATATATTTATTATTAACACTTTTTTACATTTGTACTGTAAATGATCGGTAAAAGACTGAGCAAAGAAACCACATTTAAAATAAATCAGGAAGGATCCCACCCTCCTGCAGCTCAGGAATATTTCACTGTAAACCTGATTGAAGCGTTGTGAAATACAGGAGTTTACCGAGGCATTGAACTCACCTCCTCCTGAGGAGTGGGGGGTAACTCGTTGGACGGGGGCGAGCGACGGAAAGGACGCTTCCGGCAGCGACACGTTGGACAGACGTCTCTTCTTCGCCCCGCTGCAGTTGTTGGGGATCTTGAACGCACATCTCTTATGGTAGTTCAGTCCACATCCTGTAGGGAGGGAACAGTTTTAACATCATTTCATCCTCCTGTTGTTTGGGCAAAACTAAAAACAAAACACCAGAAGAACAACAAGTGAATATCATCAATAACAAGAAGATGTGTCATGTGATCAGGGTGGATATCCAGTGTGAATAGACGTGATTTGAGACGTGATTTGAGACGTGATTTGAAAACGGAGAGACAGTCAGTGTCCTTGGTTAAACAGACCTGACTCATCATGTTAATTAGTGAGTTTTAAAAAGGTGATAACAGGTTTATTTATCTACACCTTTGGATGGAGTCATGCCGAATGTTTCTGTCTGCTTCCAGCCTGTATGCTAAGCTAAACTAAGCTAATCCAGTGAATCTGTTATAGCACATTTTTGATAGAATATTGCCACTGCTGTTTCAGAATTGTCAACAGCATGTTTAGAAGGCATTGAACACGTGTTAACAACTTTATAAAATGAAATATATATATATATATATATAGCTTATGTTATACTCATTAAAGGTAGGGTAGGTAGGAATGGAGAAACCAGCTCGAGTGCGCAAGAATTTGAAAGTACACAACCGAAAAAAATCTGCCCCTTCCTTCAGACTTCCTTACAAAGCCCCTCCTCCAACACACACGAACGCGCACATGACCAATGAGGGCACGAGATAAGTTTGTGCACAGATGGAAGGCTGACAGGCAGGTAGGCCATCCAGTTACTTTAGCCGGGCCGGCTCAGATGATTGGTCGTGCTTTTTACAGCGCCACGGCTTCCACAGATGACATGTTTTTATGTACTTATTGTCAAAGCATTTAATGTATTCATTGCTATCGGGATGTTAAGAGCATTCCATGGAATATAACAACAAGTGTTTCTGAAGTGAATTACCTACCCCACCTTTAAAATCTGATTTCTCTTACATCACCGCAGAAACACTCGCTGCACATGACTTCCTGTCGTTAAGTTTAATTGACAGGAAGCTTGTGTGAATTGTTGTAAATATCCTGACACCTGTTTCACTGTATTTATATTCAGACTTCTGTATTTCAGGTGATGTAAGTCTCTGTTTCCTGTCATTCATTTTGTGTTTACATAACGTCAGCTCGCTGATTAGCTAATCATAGAATCTCTGTTCTATAATCACCAGGTGTGACACCGCTAAGCTTAAGGCGGCTAATGTTGGGCTATAAAGGAACTACAGCACGGTCACATGACATCAGGTCAGCACCGCTAAGCTAAAGGCAGCTAATGTTGGGCTCTAAAGGAACTACAGCACGGTCACATGACTTCACGTCACCACCGCTAAGCTAAAGGCGGCTAATGTTGGGCTATATAGGAACTACAGCACGGTCACATGACTTCACGTCACCACCGCTAAGGTAAAGGAGGCTAATGTTGGGCTATAAAGGAACTACAGCACGGTCACATGACTTCACGTCACCACCGCTAAGCTAAAGGAGGCTAATGTTGGGCTATAAAGGAACTACAGCACGGTCACATGACTTCACGTCACCACCGCTAAGCTAAAGGTGGCTAATGTTGGGCTATAAAGGAACTACAGCACGGTCACATGACTTCACGTCATCACCGCTAAGCTAAAGGCGGCTAATGTTGGGCTATAAAGGAACTACAGCACGGTCACATGACTTCACGTCACCACCGCTAAGCTAAAGGTGGCTAATGATGGGCTATAAAGGAACTACAGCACGGTCACATGACTTCACGTCACCACCGCTAAGCTAAAGGCGGCTAATGTTGGCCGTGAAGACGTTTAGTCGTCTCATTTAGACCGTTTTTTTGGCGCTATCTTCTGGTAAATAATAAAACCGTGTTACCTTCACACTTGAGGCCCTGCCTGACGAGTCCCCACAACATTTCTCCACAGTCGTCACAGAAAGCCGGAGCTTTGTAGGAGTGAACGTAGAGAGCGTGAGGTCGGATCTGGAAATCCTCCGCTGTGGCAAGAGCTGAAATAATAAAAACACAATACAGTCAAACAACAACAACAACAACAACAGACAACATGGGACGTTTCCTATCCTGAAACTGGTTTGGATCTTCTGTAAAAAGCCTTGATTGCTCGTCAGTAAAGCTTCTGTTATTGTGAAATGAGTTCTGCTTTGGTTATATTAAAATCATAACAACCTTTACTGATAAAATTCATTTGAAAAGAGCCGTGTTTAGAGCAAATCATGATCTTAATCTTTTGGTAAAACTCAGTTAAAGTTCCTTTTTGAGGGCATTTAAGAGCATTTTTAAGCAAATGTTTTGTGCTGTCGAGTTTTGTGACGTTAATGTCAGATGCATTTTGTAAATAAGGTTGTTTTCTTTTAAAGATGTCACCAAGTTTTGGATCAGAAGTAAAAAAGAAATGTATAAAGATTTTTTCCTTTTTTTAAATCCTGTTTTAAGACATTTTCACACCAAGAATTGTTTTCCCCTTGAAAGGTAACTTCTAACGTCAATCCATCAACTAGTGTAGATATTTCAGACGGTAACAGAGTAATGGCGCCACAGTCTCATCAAGATAAACGTATTGACCCTCAAACGAGATGACCTCATGATAACTTGTGTCCTGTTTGAGCCTGTTTGACTCAAAGATAATGACCGGTATTCCCCACAATTAACTTAATTAACTTAAAAACTGTGAGTCCATGAAGTTTCCCCTCATTCCACTTGTTCTGCAAACTCTATAATCAGATACATTGATTCAAAAAATGCATTAGCTGCATTACATAGATACAAACATACAATATATGAAGGTATTAAATATATAAAATCATGTAATTTAAGATAACACTAAAGGAAATAATTAAAAAATTAGAAGGTTTATTTAAAAAAGTATGTTTTATTTGTCAGGCTGTTGACGCTTGAGGAAAAACCTGACTCAAAGACAAAAATATTCAATGCATGTTATATTCAGGTAAGCGTTGAACGATGCCTTCACCGTCCTGCTAACGTGGGAGAAATAAACACTCTGATCTCTGCAGGTTTTTGCAGCAGCAGGAAGTGGTCGGGGTTTCATTTACAGTCTCTGGTTTGAACCTTTACACCTCTCAGGAAACAAAGAGCTTCATATTTATGGTGTGTTTGGAGAAAGATCTGAGGAGAGCTAACCGCTAACACTTAGCACAAGGAGGAGGAGGAGGAGGAGGAGGAGGAGGAGGAGGAGGAGGAGAGGAGGAGAGGAGGAGGAGGAAGCTGAGAAATAAACAGGGCTTTAAATTGTTAATTAAAAATATAAAACTCAATACAAGTTCCTCAATGTTAAGGCTATTACATTTTTAGATATAAGTTATTTTAGTTTTTAAGGAGCTATATTTATAAATATGACTATAATTTGTATTATTATTATTTTTTCTCTTTTACATGTTAATCATCCTATAGCTTAAGGTAAGTCAAATGTAAGACTTTAAAGGTCCCATGTCATGCTTTTCCGGTTATTACCCGTCCCCTTGTGTTATGTAGCTTTTTCTGCATGTGAACGGTCTGCAGTCACAAACCCTCAGAGTACACCCTGTAGGGAGTAAAACTCTAACACAGAGAAGACCTGTCTATGCTGCCCCAGAACGCCTCGTTGGAGATTTCTCTTTTTCCATTGTTTACTTCTTGGGTATAGTGACGTATTTCGGGTATAGTGACGTAACGTAACGTAACTTAACGTAACGGCTCCGCAGATTGGTCCAAATGGACAAATCCGCCGAGCCGTTACGTTTGGACCAATCCGCTGACTTCCTCACACACACACACTCAGCAGGACATTGCGAGGCTCGCTGCTGCGAGGAGCGGGACACTGTGAGCTGGCTCACTGGTGTGGGGTTGGCGAGACAGCGAGACACCGCGGAACTCAGCCTGAGCACACACACAAACCCCCAGCCAGGCTGCAGGTGTGTGTGTGTTTCGGGCTGGGTTTCGCTGTGTCTCGCTGTCTCGCAGACGGCCACTGGGCTCACAGGGAGGGGGGGGGCAGGAGCTCCAACAAGCCGTTTAGGACAGAGAGTGAATACACATACTATACAGAGATGCTGTATGAGAAACCAATGTGAGTTTGGAACATTGAACAATGTAAATCTATTCTAGTAGACCTCAACAATGGAATTATGATCAGTAGAAATGCCCATGACATGGGACCTTTAAATAAGGCTAATTGGAAAGGAAATTCATGACCTATTTCATGGGCAATTATTCCACAATCTGCCCGACGATTATTCAAGAGGCATTTGGTACAAATATTTAAAAAACACTAATATTTTGAAATGTTATAAATTAATGACATCTTTCAGCATTTACTCCCAAGTCTTAATCTGCACAAACAAAGGCCACAAGATGCTGAGCAGCACTAGAACACTGACTTGGTTTATGGAGGACAACTTTTGGACAATTTAATCAACTTTTTGAAATAAAAGACGAGCTAAACCTGCAGTTAATTCCTTCTTTTGGTAAACCTCTAAACTCTGAAGCACTGTTGTTGTTGTTGTTGTTGTTGTTGTTGTTGTTGCTCACCCGACAGCACCACCTCCACCAGGTCTCCTTCATGGATCTCCTCCGCTGAGCTCAGTCTCTGAAGAATGTTCTCCGAGGTCAGGTCGTGACGGAAGAGAAGGATCTTATCGAACATCCCAAAAAACCCACATTCAGGGAACTGAGGAAGAGGAGGAGGAGGAAGAGGATGATGAGGAGGAGGAGGAGGAGGAAGAAGAAAAGTTTGACATGTTGATTGAATGCAAGCAATTGTTTATATATTGATCTTGTGCTTTAGATATAAAGGTGTGATTTTGAACATGATGTTATCTGTTATGTTCGGGTATTATAAATGATGCAACACCATCATTTTAACATTTAAAATGGTTCCTAAAATAAAGCATTACCTCACCTTTTCATCAGATGTGTAAAGAAACACTTTCCGAGAAACACAAACAGAACTCTGCAGTTTCTCTTCTCCTAAACACCTTTTTTTAGGTAAAATAAACATTATTCAACCCCAAGATCAACGACTGAAATAACATTTATTCCAAGTTAGAAACAAAAAAGCTCTTTATTGTTCTCATACTGCAGCACCTCTTTTCACCCTCTGTCTGAAACCAGAGCCCAGTCTGCTCTGATTGGTTAGCTGGCCGGCTCTGTTTGTATTGTTCAACAGCTTAGAGATGTCCCGCCCCTTAGCCTGTCACGTACGATGTGTTGGAGCGCTAGCCAATAGGAGCGCGAGTATTACGTAGTGAAGCCTCTTGCCCAAACAAGTTGTTGTTTTTTTAGAACATGAGTCATGGGTTTTATTTGGAAGGAGGATTTCCTCAGTTCTGCAGAAAAGAAATAACAAAGGGATGTGTGTGTGTGTGTGTGTGTGTGTGTGTGTGTGTGTGTGTGTGTGTGAGCGCTGGTGTGTAGCCATGTGGATAATGATGCCCGGTGTCAGTGACAGGACATCAGATATTATTCATGATGTACAGTCCCTGTGTGTGTGTGTGTGTGTGTGTGTGTGGTGTGTGTGTGTGTGTGTGTGTGTGTGTGTGCAGCCTCATCACCTGTTGCTCAGGTTTCCTGCTGCATGCTAACTGCACGCTGCTAACATCCTGCTAACACAGGAAGCTGCTTCACCTGCATGTGTGTGTGCAGGCTGCAGAGAAATCCAGAACACACACACGCATACACACACACAGTCTGGTTTTTAGACACACGTGGGTCACTTTAAACACTGTCTTACACACACACACACCAACACAATCAAACCTACACAAAAACACTCTCACACATACACACACTCAGAAACTTTTAAAAACATAGACACACACCAACACACACACACACACACACACACACACATGGATGCACTCTCATCTGTGTCTGGTCATTTTTCTTCTTAAATGTTGAGTCACGTTGCATTTTCTCTTCTCTGTCCTGGTGTTTCACAACTTTCTCTCTGGCTGTTTGCTCCATTGTGTTCATTCTGAGACGCTTTCTAGTCTTTCTGTTCCTGTCATCTTTTGGCTTCTCTTCGCCTCGTTCATACTTCTAACCTCTTATCATATATCC
>CM062281.1:26844022-27004022 GCA_031216635.1 Dissostichus eleginoides | reverse complement strand
TGAGTACTTTGCTTTTAATGCTTGAAGTACATTTGGATAGTACTTAAAGTAGTACTTTAAGACCATACTATTTATAATTTCACTACAGTGACGGATCTGAGTGCCTCGTCCAACACTGCTCACAGATTAAGCAACTTTGAGTACCTAGAAAAGCACTATAAAAATGTGTTAATATTATTCTGCTTTTTAGGGTTTTCCCTTTCTCTAAAACATATAACACACGAGAGTCTAGTGTGTTATATGTTTTTTGTGCATGTAAATGGTCTCCAGAGGCTCAAATCCCTGTGTTCCTCTCCCACATTTTCAGTATAGTATGTAGTGTCTCTACTTTAAAGAGTCCTCTCCTGCTGATGTTCAGGTGTATATCAGTATGTATTGTCTCCACTTTAAAGAGTACCCCCTGCTGATGTTTAGGTGTATATCAGTATGTAGTGTCTCTACTTTAAAGAGTCCTCTCCTGCTGACGTTCAGGTGTATATCAGTATGTAGTGTCTCTACTTTAAAGAGTCCTCTCCTGCTGATGTTCAGGTGTATATCAGTATGTAGTGTCTCTACTTTAAAGAGTCCTCTCCTGCTGATGTTCAGGTGTATATCAGTATGTAGTGTCTCTACTTTAAAGAGTCCTCTCCTGCTGATGTTCAGGTGTGTATCAGTATGTAGTGTCTCTACTTTAAAGAGTCCTCTCCTGCTGATGTTCAGGTGTATATGAGTATGTAGTGTCTCTACTTTAAAGAGTCCTCTCCTGCTGATGTTCAGGTGTATATCAGTATGTATTGTCTCCACTTTAAAGAGTACCCCCTGCTGATGTTTAGGTGTATATCAGTATGTAGTGTCTCTACTTTAAAGAGTCCTCTCCTGCTGATGTTCAGGTGTATATCAGTATGTAGTGTCTCTACTTTAAAGAGTCCTCTCCTGCTGATGTTCAGGTGTATATCAGTATGTAGTGTCTCTACTTTAAAGAGTCCTCTCCTGCTGATGTTCAGGTGTATATCAGTATGTAGTGTCTCTACTTTAAAGAGTACTTTTTCGACTTTATTTCTGAGTTTTTCGACACTGAGATGTATTTGTTTTCTTTCACTGGTTTCATTGTGTTTGTGTTGGAGCTATTTGAAGTGATTGATCTCAGGTCGATGTGTGTTTCTCTCACACTGTAATGAGTATTTGAATTTGTGAATAGTAAAGCTGCACTAATTGATTTTTGATCCACTTGAGGAACTCCACTTCAGTCAGAATTGAAATCAGAAACACTGAGGAGGAGTTTCATTACACAATCCTCTGTGTTTGTGTGTGTGTGTGTGTGTGTGTGTGTGTGTATGTATGTGTGTGTGTGTGTGTGTGTGCACAGCAGGGGGGTCAATGTGGCGACCTACAGGGGAGGGGAACTTCCTCTCACACACACACACACACACCGCAGACAGACCTCACATCTCGTTGTGGACACAAAAGCAGGAAGGAGAAAATGACAGTGATGATGTCATTTTGTAGG
The DNA here is from genome assembly GCA_031216635.1 of Dissostichus eleginoides. Classification (NCBI taxonomy): domain Eukaryota; kingdom Metazoa; phylum Chordata; class Actinopteri; order Perciformes; family Nototheniidae; genus Dissostichus; species Dissostichus eleginoides. The sequence goes on along the minus strand of CM062281.1, from coordinate 27,002,536 downwards.
CAAACTGGAAACCGGTGACACCTTGACCTCCTGCTGGGATTCCTGCTATAAACCACTAAAGAAATAAGAGATATAGAAACATCCCTGAGTCATAAAAGTCCAAGTAGAAGCCAAGGTGAATAAGTTCATCTGACAAACTTCAGTTTTTAAACTCTCGTTTGACTCCACACACACACAGCTGTGAAACAGGAAGTGAAGATCGTTGACGCAGCAACGCTAACCCAAGAAGTGACATTTCCTCTGAAAATAAAACCAAACGTTTCCTCAGCAAGCGACAAAAGAGCCAACCAGGGAAAGTAGGGGTTAACGAAAACATCTAAACAACCACGGACTACATCACCAGCCCCAAAGAAATAAAGAAATGAATGCGGCGACGAACAAATCCATCAGTGAACGTTTAGAAATGAAGGAGAGAATCGTCGCGTTCGCCTCGTTGTGGTCATGCTCTGCAAAACTGGCAACCTGTTTGCTGCAAAGGGTGCAGAGTGCGTGTGTGTGTGTGTGTGTGTGTGTGTGTGTGTGTGTGTGTGTGTGTGTGTGTGTGTGCAGTAAACACAGGTGTCTTGTTCGGTAAAAACCAGTAGATGTTGAGAGATAAAGTGAAGATGAAATGTTCTGACGTGAGAGACGAGAATCTGCCCTGACGTTACCCTGAGAAAAAGTTCATATGAACTCTGCGTCCAATCAGATTACAGAATAACGACATCCATGTATATAGGTTAATGTGTGCATGTTAATGGTCTGCTAAGGCTAAAATACGGTGACATCACTTTAAATACATAATCTTTACTGTAGTTGTTGTTGAATACGTTCCTTTGTTTTGATTAAAATCGGTCAAATTTCACAGAAAAAAAGCTCTGTCTTTTGGTTCGTATAAGGCCCGGTCAAACCCTAAACTCTCGTCTATTTTGGCAATAAATTGTAGGAATGTTTGTGTTTGTGGGACAAAAATAGCATAGTAACATGTAAGCAATTTCCCCAATCAATCAGAGATCAGACGCTTCAATTAAAAATACCGTCGTAGCTTCCTTCCTTTGTTTCCATCGAGTCACTAGACGTCTTATCTTTCAATATATTTGTGTTGCTTACAGCTGTGAGTTGTGGAGTGTTGATGCTGTGCTACTCCCGTTTAATCAAAATACACACATTCAAAGAAAAGATACCTTTACAACTTATATGGTATTTCTTTTACTCTGTGTCGGCTAAGTTACCGGTTAGACACCGTGCTTCGACAGACAGGTCGCCCATCTCTGAAGAGGCTGGTGCCATGGGAACTTCCATGACTACAGAGGTCCAGATTACGTGACAACATTTGGCCTTTTTTACCAAAACAACAGTTTCTTCCCCTCCGCTACCGGCCTCAGCACATTAATGCACACAAGCTATATTTTACTATATTTTTTAATGTTATTTAAGAGTTTTCTTAAAATTGTTTTCTATCTGTGTTTTTGATTTTTGTTTTACCTTTACGTACGTATCAACCAACCTACATTTGGAGATAATTGTTGCATAAAGTAGTGGATTAAAAGTACATCATTTAACTCTGAATTCTAGTCGGGTAGAAGTACAAAGTAGCATACAATGGAAATACTCAAATAAAAAACAACAGCCTGGCTCTAAAGGCCCTGACACACCAAGCTGACTCCAAAGAACACGTCCCGACGGACCCGACTGTTGTGTCGCCTCACGTCTCTGCGTCTTGGCCATGTGTCGCACTGGAACACACCGCAAAGACTTCAGCCGACGGCCAAGGAGCACGTACGCACTGCGCATGCGTGAGTGGCAATAACTCTCCTTACCAGCAGGCGGCGGTAGTGTGTATTCGTCATTCAAAAGAGGCAACCAGAAGACACACTGCGTGATACAAACAACAAATAGCGTGCGTTCCATTTTCACTCTCGTCCATCACAGACTGTTTCACAAAGCGACTTCTAATCGAAAACATGTTTAGTGCGGTACTGGAAAATAAAAAATAATAGCCGTCTGTGTGCCTTCTTCACTTCCGTTTCGCTTCTCATGCACTGATTCGCTAAGCTGAACAGCCAATCAGAGTGATTTCTTTTGCCGACAGCCTGTCGGACGCTCATCGACGGCCAGACATCTATCGACAGCCGAAATCGTCCCGGTGTGTCCGGGCCTTAACACTTAAAAGCTGCAGTTCAGCAGAAGAAGAGAGGCCTCTGCAGGTTCTGTCCGGGAGGGATACTACGCTATGTTCAATTATAATAAATCCTAAGGATGTGGTTGTTTAAAGGTGTCTTTTGTGCTGTATTTGGGTCAGTGGTGGTGTAACAAATGGGGGCTCGTCCAAGATTGAATGTCCATGAGGTAAATGTGTATTCTTCTGTATCCAGTGGCCCTTTTCTGCTTCGTAGAGATTTTTTTGGTGAATGAATGTGTGGTTGTTGCCGTTTGTTTAGTTAGGGATTTGATTTGATGAGCATCCTGACTAGTTAGTCACCGGGCAGGTTTGAAGATCTTGCCACTTTTTTGTTATGCCTTTCTTATTTTTGGTGGTAACCCCGAGTGAGGTCCCGATTACGTGACAATATTTGGCCTTTTTTTAAAAAAAACAACAGACTAACACGTACCTTTTTATCCACGATGGAGCAGACGAGCTCTCGCACGGCGCTCAGCGATTGGTCGGCGGGGTCAAAGGTCACGCTCTCTCTCGTGAGTCCGATCTGAAGCAGGAAGGAAACGCCGTGGATGGACGAGCCTCGAGAGACGGAGGGACTGCGAGCTGATTGGCTGCTGTTAGAGTGCTGTGTGCAGAGGGTAGTGGGAGGACTGGGAGAGGGCGAGGGTGTGGGGGGGGCGGCGGGATGAGGGAAGAGCCGCGGGGAAGCTAACGGCGGCGCTAGCGGCGGAGGAGGGAAGTTATCCGTCGACATTTTTTTGTGTGTCTCTTCTGCTATCTGTGACGACATCCAGGCGGGAGGAAGGCGTCGCAGGTGAACGACATCCAACAAAAAAGGGGATGCTTTTTGTTCGTCAAACGAGAGATTTTAGTTCACATTCCCGACAGATAGAATCCTGAAAGAAGCATCTCTGAGGTAGAAAGAAAGAAGGAAATCCATGGAGTTCAAGCTTAAAGTTTGAGATCCTCAGAACTTTAAGAAGTTTTAGATCCTCAGGGCTCCTGCTGGGAGACACTGCAGTTTCTCTTCCCTGGTTTCACTGGAAGCATCTGTTGGGGATAAAAGACAGAAGAGATAATAGTTATCAATCGTAATTTTATCGGCTAGGGCAAAACAGAAGGAAAAATATCTGATCGCATGACGGAAAATACATGACACTTTTCTCTGTGTGCGGCAAAACAAGCTCGCCAAAATGGCTTCACCGGTCTGGCAGTATTTTAAGGTGTCCGAAAAAGACAGTAAAATAGCGGTATGCAACGTGTGTGAAGCAGAAATCCTGCAGCTCCACCCGCTGTGACGGACCGGTGAGCGGAGCAACACACACTAAGAGTTAGACCTAACACACTTAGCTATTTGATCTACCTCTGGAACAAGCTAAACTAGTTATAAATATATGTATTCTTCACTGTCGGGTCACTCATTACTGGATCAGTGAGCTGCATGAGATACTGACGGGCTGTCGAGAGAGAGAGAGAGAGAGAGGGAGAGAGAGAGTTAAAGAGAGCGCTTCCGCTCATCTCTCCCGTGTTATTTTCCAAAGTTAATGTAAACTTGAATAATGTACTTCATCTGAATGTAATAATTATGTTGGTTGTTGTTTGAGGAAGCTCCAGAGAATGAGCATTAACTGAGTTTTAAACATCACTTTAAATGGAAGATCCTCATAGGCCCCGCCCACTCGATCGGAATCGGCCGATACTGATTCCGGCGATCGGCGATCGGAGCATCCCTACTAAATATGAACCTGAGAATGAGCAGCATAGGGCCCCTTTAAGTATTTGTATAGATATATATAGATTAAGAAGTTATTTGTTACATTTATCAAGCCTGAGCTACTTAAAGTATAAACAAGTACTCATTGTGCAGCAAATGTGTGTTTAATTATATTTGTGACATTTTCTAGATAGTATTGTAGCATCAAGTAGCATTTTACTTATTTAAATAATTTGACTCTTGTGACATGAAGAGTCACTCCACTAGTTAAATGTTTAAAGATGCATTTTGATAAAAGCAGCTAAAGGTATTATATCAATGTAGTACAAAGTAGCATAAAATGGAAATATTCAATTAAAGTACAAGTACCTCAAAATGTTACTTAAGTAGTGTACATGTACTTAGTTAATTCCCACTTCTGAATGTGACTTTTTAACCTCGAAATTCTGTATAGAGTTTCTCCATGTTGCTCAATTGTGTTTGCTATAGGGAAACAGCAGAACAGATGCAACACAAAAACATAATTATAACAAAAATAATAATCTAATTTATTTTACACAGCTGTAGACAGTGGTGGAAAGTACATTTACTCAAGTATTGTAATTAAGTACACATTCTCTACTTGAGTATTTCCATTTAATACAAATGTATAGCCTACTTCACTACTATTTCTTTGGTAAGATTTATTTTTCAGTAACTTTATAAATTCAGTTTTTGACACACAACACTAAGGGAAAGCTTTTAAAACATGATTATTTGGTATAGATTAAACCATCCAACATCATATTGAAGGAACTAAAACCATAGAGAGGGCTGAGAGAAAATGTATATGAATTCAGATCGTTTTTGTTAAAAAATTATTTCACAATATTTTAAAATATTTTTTGAGTTTTTTCTGAAATTAGTACTTTTACTCCTAATACTTAAAGTACACTTTTCCTAATACTTTTACTTACATTCTCGATGCAGTACTTTTACTTGAAATGTAGTATTTTTGAAACGGTTTTAGTACTTTTACTCAAGAATCGGAGTACTTTCTCTATGTCTGTAGGTCATATCTGAGTGAGCACATCTGGATTTTAAATCATAACCAGATGTGTGTAACAGTATCAAGTGCAAATAGAAAGTTTGTTTTTAAGGCACTTACAAGGTTTAATACAAGAGAAGTTGAAGCTTCGTTACCTCTGAGAACAGGGCGGCTTTTCCGCTTCCATTTGCGGGCGAACCGAGGAGAAATGCTCGGTAAAGTAATCCAGCTGGTGCCGCTGAAAGGCTGAAATGAAACCAACAAAACCCAGATAAAGTCCGCTGTTGTGTTTGCTACATCCGGTCTGAGAGTGTGGAGAAAAGCAGGTTGAATTATAATAATCTCTGGTTGTGTCGCTTCTGTCGAAACTTTTCCCCCGGAGAAACCGAGAGGTCCTGACCGAGCAGGAGTAGCTTCAGGCGGATCTGATGATCAGAGAGACACGGGGAGCAGAGAGAAGAACCAGGAGGAGGTCTCACTCTGATGGAGATTCTGGAGACCGAGTTTATTTTAAACAAAACCGAACAAGCGACAGGGAAAAGGTCAAGGACAACATTTAATTATTAACGGAGGTGGGAAGTAACTACTTTACTCAAGTACTGTACTTAAGCGCAATTTTGAAATACTTTACTTGAATATGTCCATTTGATGCTACTGTGTACTTCTACTCCACTACATGTATTTAATCCCTTTAGTATTGTGAAAATACTTTTACTCAAGTACAAGATCTGAGTACTTCTACTTTTACTCAAGTACAAGAGCTGAGTACTTCTACTTCTACTCAAGCACAAGATCTGAGTACTTCTACTTTTACTCAAGTACAAGAGCTGAGTACTTCTACTTCTACTCAAGCACAAGATCTGAGTACTTCTACTTTTACTCAAGTACAAGAGCTGAGTACCTCTACTTCTACTCAAGCACAAGATCTGAGTACTTCTACTTTTACTCAAGTACAAGAGCTGAGTACTTCTACTTTTACTCAAGTACAAGATCTGAGTACTTCTACTTTTACTCAAGTACAAGATCTGAGTACTTCTACTTTTACTCAAGTACAAGATCTGAGTACTTCTACTTTTACTCAAGCACAAGATCTGAGTACTTCTACATTACTAAAGTACAGATCTACAGTCTAATATTAATCTGTGTTAATCTGACTCGTTATACCTCAGAGTGATTCATCCTTCATTGTCTGCAGCTCATAGAAGATCTTTGCCACGTCTCTGCCGCTGAATTGAATGATGACTCTGTGGCGCCATCTGCTGGTGGAAATACTGCATTACACTACAGCGTGTATGGAGGCCACTACCACACCGTAGAAAATACCCTGTTATAAGTATAAGGAAGGCATTTAAAATGTTACTTAAATGTAAAAATAAATGTACTTTTAATATACTATATATAATTAAAATATTATCACTCATGCATTAAAGTAAAATAATAATTTCAATGTTCTTTTTTAGTTGAGTTATACATAATTTTAACCTATTAACTAATTATGAATATGGTTTGATAGAAATGTGTTAATTTGTATCAATATATAATACAAAATAAATAATAATAATAATACAATTATATTAATATTGTAATACTACTACTACTAATAATAATAAAAATAATAAAAATAAAATACTAATAAAAAAATATTAAAAAAATTATACAATAATAATAAAATTAATAGTAAAATTAATAAATAATAATAATAATAATTCACAAAGTGCACTACGTGGTGGAAGCAGAATTAAACACTACAGGACTTAAGTGAGGCAAACAAAATCAAGGTGTTTAATACAAATAATACAAAAATAGAAAACAATAAAATAGAAAACAATACTATGACATGAAAAATAATATTACAAATATTAATAAGATAACGATATTTGTGCAGCTTTAATAAACACCTTTCATAAACACATATCAATATTATATATTATTATATATTAGTACAGTGCCTGAGTGAATGGATGTAAATCACATTAAAGGGAAATATAAAAGAGTCACTTGGTGTTTTTCAGATTGTAAAAGCGTTCATGTTGTTGTTGTTGTTGTTGTTGTGAAAGCGTCCTCCGGCTCTGCAGCGCCCCCTGCTGCCCGGCTGTGATGAGCGACCTCCTGAAGCAACAGGAAGTTACAAAGTTTCCACTTCCTGTACGTCGGCGCCGCGAGAGCCGGGTCGTTCAGAACCTGATCCAGAGTCTGCAGCTCACTCTGTTTCGCCTGAAGGACGCAGAGACGTAGAAATATCATAAGTGGAAAGTACATTTACAACGGTAAGATGTTGACGTATGTTTCCTTTACTTAAAGGTCCCCTATTATCCTCTTCTTCATCAATATATCACAGGTCTCAGATATATACAGAGCCTGTCTCTGATTGGCTGAAACACCAAACAGATCATTCAGCATCCCATAATCCCCTCTGTTTCAGCCCTGTTTCCAAAGTGCTGATTCTCTGTCTGTTACTTTAGATGAAAATAAGGAGCCCCTCCCCACGCCCCTCTGAGAGAGATTTGGTTACAAAGAACTCAATGGTGCTCTAGGAGGAGATTCAGGTGATAAGGTGGGGGGGGGGATTACCTTGGTTGCTGATTGGCTAATGGTTACACAAGACAAAACATCATTATGACATCATAAAGTGGCCAAAATCTACGGAGCCCCCTAGGGGACATGGAGAAGAAAAAAAAAATTATTTGAACAAAAAAAAAAAAAAATGTTTTGCGAGATCTCTCAAAACCCCGTTGCAGTTTGTAGACGGTCCCTAAGCACTCCTCCCTCCTCCAGCTGCAGATTGTGACCAATTCTTGAAGTTTAGCTCGGATGATGGCGCGTATCGAACTGTTCTGATAAAAACGACTCTGTAGCTCGTTGTCTACCTTGCTATGATTGTAAAGTCATGTTGTTTGCATTTTTACAACGTTATGTTCATGAGTTAATGATCCGCGAAATTCGTATCTGTCAATAACTCAGCTCAGAGTATGCTTTGCGACGTGCATGTCCCCTCGCTCTGAGTGTTCTCTTGAGGTGTCTTTCACGTATATCAAACCCGTGCCTATTGCCAAGCACTGATGTTATATCTTTATATTTAAGGCAAAGCTCAAAGTAAAATCGATGAACTTCTCCATTGTTGTGGTTTCTGTGTTGCCGAACTGACCAGGAAGGACATTGAGCTAAATGAAAAGGGTTGCGAGATCTCGCAAAACATTCTTTTTTTTTTTCAAATCATTTTTTTTTTTTTCTCCATGTCCCCTAGGGGGCTCGGTAAAAATCTGATCAGCTCATTTTCAGACCGGTTTTTATATAAATGGATCAGGACAAAAAGAGAGAGAATCTTTGTTCCTGAAACTTTCAGTCTCTTTCCACAGAGGGGACACATGTTGATGTAGAAGAGACATGAAGAAGAGGGGACACATGTTGATGTAGAAGAGACATGAAGAAGAGGGGACACATGTTGATGAAGAAGAGACATGAAGAAGAGGGGACACATGTTGATGTAGAAGAGACATGAAGAAGAGGGGACACATGTTGATGTAGAAGAGACATGAAGAAGAGGGGACACATGTTGATGTAGAAGAGACATGAGAGAAGAGGGACACATGTGATGTAGAAGAGACATGAAGAAGGGGACACATGCTGATGTAGAAGAGACATGGAGAAGAGGGGACACATGTTGATGTAGACGAGACATGAAGAAGAGGGGACACATGCTGATGTAGAAGAGACATGGAGAAGAGGGGACACATGTTGATGTAGAAGAGACATGAAGAAGTGGATTCTGCAGAATAGGAGACCTTTAAAGAGTGATTCTCCACTGCAGTGTTTCTGTAACTCACCTTCATCGTGCTGCTGAGGATCCTCAGGAGGTGAAGCTCTTCGTTGATCTTGTCGTCGGGACAGCGGCGGATGAACGAGGCTCTGAAGTCTTTCTGAGACGACTGACCAATGGGAGAGAGGCGTGCGGCCTGCAGGCGTCGGTAGAGCAACTCCATCTCGTCAGGAGGAGGATCTGCAGGAGACGGACCATTTAGTATTTTAAGTAAAGGATTAAGGTAGATCATTTGTTTATATATAATTTGTAAGTCAATCATATGTTTTGTTTATCGATTTGAAACTGCTTAAGTTTGAACAGTATCATAATTATCTTGTTTCATTTCATTATTATTGTTTTTTATTATTGTTTTACACGTTCTAAATAAATCGAATCAAATCAAATCAAATGCAACAGACTCGGAGATTATTGTATTTTCTATGAAACACGTTCTTCTTCTCTGTACATAGTGATGGAAGAAGTGTTCAGATGTTTTAGTGAAGTAGAAGTACTTATACTAAACTGAGAGAAGACTTTAGATCAGTGTTTCTCAAACTTTTTCATACCAAGGACCACCTAACTCCACAAATATCCAAAATCACATCGTTTTTCTAGAACAGATTACAAATCGCCTGAAAATGGTACAAACAAGTGGCAACATGTGTGATGAAGGTGTTTCGCTGGGCTATATCATGCAATCAAAAGTGAAACGTAAGCTCACTCCATTGCGGAGATATTCCCGCGAGAGTGCGGAAAACTCAAATTAATTAATTTATTTCAAATGTGAAATGTTACCAATATACTCATGGACCACTAGGGGGCGCTCGCGGACCACACTTTGAGAAACACTGCTTTAGGTGATGTTCCTGCTTTTATAACGTTATGAAAGTTAAAGTATGGAATGTATAATAACAATTATAATAATAAATATAAATAATTATAATAGCCCAAAAAAAACCAAAAACTATTACAAGAATAATAAATCTAATAATCATATTGAAAAACGAATTAAACTAATATTACTAATAATACAAAAACTAGTAATAATAAAAACAAACTACTACTACTACTACTAATTGCTAACAAAGCATTTATACACTAATAAAGGACTGGCTTATCTAAAGCCTGTTGAGTAGCACTTGAAATGTTTTGGCTCTATGAAACCTGATGTACTTATATGATTCTGTTTTCTTCAAGTTTGTATCTTCTTGGTCGAATGTAAGTCGCTTTGGATAAAAGCATCAGCTAAATGCAATGCAATATTGTATAATTTTTGTATTATTATTATTATTATTTAAAGGTGGGGTAGGTAAGAATGGAGAAACCAGCTCGAGTGCGCTAGAATTTGAAAGTATGCAGCCGGAAAAAATCTGCCCCTTCCTTCAGACTTCCTTACAGAGCCCCTCCTCCAACACACACGAACGCGCACATGACCAATGAGGGCACGAGATAAGTTTGTACACAGATGGAAGGCTGACAGGCAGGTACGCCATCCAGTTATTTTAGCCGGGCCGGCTCAGATGATTGGTCGAGCTTTTTACAGCGCCACGGCTTCCACAGATGACGTGTTTTAATGTATTTATTGTCAAAGCATTTCATGTATTCATTGCTATCGGGATGTTAAGAGCATTCCATGGAATATAACAACAAGTGTTTCTGAAGGGAATTACCTACCCCACCTTTAATGTCCAACTTCTATTCATCTTATTTCTTTTTTAATGATCTGCTTTTCATCGCGATTATGATGGCATGTATGGAGCGAGTTAAAACAAACTTTAATTTAAAACATTTTAAAAAATCCAACATTTTTATCACTCAGCTCCTGAAACACTGGAGGAGTATTTTAACAACAACAAAACAACAACACCTGTAAACAAACCAACGTGTGTTTACCTGTGACGGCCTCTCCTCCTTCTTCTTCTTCTTCTCTCTCTTCTGGGAAGTGCAGCAGAGGGACAGACGCTCCTCCTCGGCCCCCCCCCACTCTTCTTCTTCCCTTTCTGCTCAGAGGTCCCTCCTCCTCCTCTCTACAGGGGGAGGGAGGGAGGACCTCAGAGGGGGCGGGACATCTTCTCCCTGAGAGGAGGACACACGGTGGGTTTTCATATCAAATGTAAACGTCTGAAGGAATGAAAAATAAATGTTTATATGATTCTCACGTTGTCAGATTCTGCTGCTTCCTGCACCGAGGTCAGAGAACAGGAAGTGGACAAACACTCCTCGTTATCGTCCTGATCGCTGCCCTCACTGTAGCACTCTGTGCATACACACACACACACACACACACACACACACACACACACACACACACACACACACACACACACACCACACACACACACACACACACACACACACACACACACACACACACACACACACACACACACACACACACACACACACACACACACACACACACACACACACACACACACACACCTTTTAGGATTATTGGAAAACGCTCTTCTCCTCACCTTGTTTCCTTCTCTACTTGTTCCCTCTCCTTTCACTTAATTCCTTTCTCTCCTCTCCTCGTTTCCTCTCCTTTTCTCTTGTTACCTCTCCTTCTCTCTAGTCTCCTCTCCTATTCTCTTGTTTATTCTCCTATTCTCTTGTTACCTCTAGTTTCCTCTCCTATTCTCTAGTTTCCTCTCCTCTCCTATTCTCTTGTTACCTCTCCTTCTATCTAGTTTCCTCTCCTATTCTCTTGTTTCCTCTCCTCTCCTATTCTCTTGTTACCTCTCCTTCTATCTAGTTTCCTCTCCTATTCTCTAGTTTCCTCTCCTATTGTCTAGTTTCCCCTCCTTCTCTCTAGTTTCCTCTCCTATTCTCTAGTTTCCTCTCCTATTCTCTAGTTTCCTATCCTATTCTCTAGTTTCCTCTCCTTCTCTCTAGTTTCCTATCCTATTCTCTAGTTTCCTATCCTATTCTCTAGTTTCCTCTCCTTCTCTCTAGTTTCCTATCCTATTCTCTAGTTTCCTATTCTCTAGTTTCCTCTCCTTCTCTCTAGTTTCCTATTCTCTAGTTTCCTCTCCTTCTCTCTAGTTTCCTATCCTATTCTCTAGTTTCCTCTCCTATTCTCTAGTTTCCTATCCTATTCTCTAGTTTCCTCTCCTATTCTCTAGTTTCCTATCCTATTCTCTTGTTTCCTCTCCTATTGTCTAGTTTCCTCTTATTTTCTCTCACTCCCTTTCTTCACTCTTTTCTACTCACCTCACTTCCTTCCCTTCCCTCTCCTCACCTCTCATTTCCTCCGTCCTCCACTTGTTTCCTTCGTCTGTCTGTTATCACTGACAGCATCACTAAAGCTAAAGCTCTTACAGAAAGTGACTTGGCACCATGACAGTGAAGTTCATTCTAATAATAAAATGTTTTTACAGCAATGACTGGGCATCTTCTCTCGCTGCTCAAAACAAGAAGTGGATAAAAGCTGAGAGATGATACGAGGAAGAAGAGGAAGAAGAGGAAGAAGAGGAAGTGCTCAAAAGGATCTTCAGTGCAGAGATAACAGAGATAAATAACCACACAACTGTTAATGTGATCGACATCATGTCTGCTGTGGAGGTTCGGATCCTAAGAGGGGGATTCACAATCATTTCGATGACCTCTCACTTCTCCTCTAGCGCTACAAACAACACAAAACCTCTGATACTTCTGCAAATCATCCTGAAGCGAACTTGCACAGAAGTTCATGGCAGCACAGATGAGTTAGAAGTATTAATGCATTGCAACAAGACAACAAAAATAAATGTTAGAATAGATATTTGTTGGAGGAATTCAAAGTAATGGCTCTGGACAAATGCTACCAGAGTTAAGGAAATAAAGTAAACCAGAGTCAGAGACAGTTTCATCCCTCAGGCCATAAGACTATATAACACCTGAACTCTGTAAAGACACCCATAACATTCATCTGTTTGCATCTTGCACATTATTTATCTAATAATATTCCATGTACTTGTATATAGACTCTTCTGGCACTATTTCTATTTGATTTGTATTTACTTGCACATCTCCAAACATTCTCTTGTGTTGGGGAATAATATGCTCAGGTATTCAACCTTTGACCCAGTTCATCATTTTCTCCTCTCACTGTCTCCTTTCCCACGGCATAGGTCTCTACGGCCTTGGGTATTGCTGCTATCTCTCTTAAGGGGGAGGAGCTTGGGTATTGCTGCTATCTCTCTTAAGGGGGAGCAGCTTGGGTATTGCTGCTATCTCTCTTAAGGGGGAGGAGCTTGGGTATTGCTGCTATCTCTCTTAAGGGGGAGGAGCTTGGGTATTGCTGCTATCTCTCTTAAGGGGGAGGAGCTTGGGTATTGCTGCTATCTCTCTTAAGGGGGAGGAGCTTGGGTATTGCTGCTATCTCTCTTAAGGGGGAGGAGCTTGGGCATTGTTGTTGCCAGTCTATGACAGAGCACAAGCCGCCATGAGGTAGTTTACTGTTCAGGGACGAAGGTTCCCTGGCGCACATTCTTTCCTATGGACGAGAGCTCTAGTTAGATTCAGGGTCCATAATGTTTAGTCTCGCTGATGAAGAATGTTGATTATTACACTCCGAACTAGTTAAAACCTCGAGCTGCAGAAAGAGTTCTTCAGAATTGGTTTGGAAACAGCTGTGTCAACTCGTGACACACCACCTGTCTTGTCAATTCTCCGGCCGTAACTCCAAATAAACCGTCAGTGTTTACCATCAAAGCTCCAGCTCTCCTCGTGCCTCTCTGAGTCCTGTTTCCAATTGCTTCAGAAGTTTCCCCCACATCTTGCACTATTTTATCAGTTTTATTTGTTCTATGTCCTATATATATTCATGTTGCTCTGCTGGAGGAGCCTGGGACTTCAGTTGTTCATTGACATATCTACACTGTACGTAATGTGGACAATAAAGCCTTGAATCTTGAATACTCACTTGTTCATGTCTGTGAAGCTCTCTGCAGCGATGAAGATGGTCACAACCAGAGGATGACTGGCTGTCATGGAACTGAAACACAACACTGGGCGGTTAATAATACAGATAAAAAAATATAATACTTCAGTAATTGACAGGTGAGTTTCACACAGAGAAACAAACATGGCGTACTGTTTCTTCTTGCACTGTTGGGCCTTTTGGATGGTGAAGCCGGGCAGGTAGATGAACCCTTCAGCTTTTTCCGCCTCAAGAGATAAGATAAGAAGATAAGAAGTACTTTATTGATACCAATTTGAGACATTTTTGAGGGGAAGAGAGGAGGAACACCTCAGAGACTCAAAGACACAAGTAGGAAACAACTCAAAATTACCACAAAGAAACTACAGAGACCAAAGGTGCTGCACAGAAACTACAAAGAGACTCAAACAAGGATAAAAAGGGGCAAAAGAACTACAAAGAGACACAAACAAGGATAAAAAGGGGCAAAAGAACTACAAAGAGACTAAAACAAGGATAAAAAGGGGCAAAAGAACTACAAAGAGACTCAAACAAGGATATAAAGGGGCAAAGAGACACAAACAAGGATAAAAAGGGGCAAAAGAACTACAAAGAGACTAAAACAAGGATAAAAAGGGTCAAAAGAACTACAAAGAGACTCAGACAAGGATATAAAGGGGCAAAAGAACTACAAAGAGACTCAGACAAGGATAAAAAGGGTCAAAAGAACTACAAAGAGACTCAAATAAGGATAAAAGGACAATATTTGCATCTAGACTGAAAAAAATATGACAGAAAGAAGCTTTTCCAGTTTCTGAGACTCACCATCTTGTTGGAGTACCAGTACAGCGAGCTCTTCTTCAGGACGAACCAGTATCTCTTCCACCTGGCTCCCAGGAAGCTGCGCGCCTCCTTCCTGCGGAGGAGCCAGCCCTGACAGTCCGTCAGACCCAGGTCTCTCACGGAGACACGCCGCCGGCTCATTGCTGAAGGAGAAACATCACAACATTGTAAATATACAATACAACACAATACAAAGGGGCTTTATTGGCATGACCACATTTTACATTTCCAAAGCATTCCGCACAAGGCGTTATAACAGAACAAAAAGAAACACTACACATACATGTCAGCAATACACAAAACAAACTGTATATGCCAAATAAAAAGTGAAGGAAAGGAAATGAGAGCAAAGGAGAGGAAACGAGGTGAGGAGAGAAAGGGAAAGGAAATGAGCAAAAGGAGAGGAAAAAAGTGAAGGAAACAAGGTGAGGAGAAGAGAGTGTTTTCCAAACACAGAGTGTCTATTCTGTTGTTTGTTTTTGTGTGTGTGTGTGTGTGTGTGTGTGTGTGTGTGTGTGTGTGTGTGTGTGTGTGTGTGTGTGTGTGTGGTCACTCACTGCTCCTGAGGTTGTGGCAGGTAAAAACGTATTCTGCTATATAATATCCTGCTTTATATTTTGTTACTGTACATTTGTATTTTTCCACATTTTTACTTTTTTATTGCCATTTTATTTCTATTGAGATGTTTACATTTTGGATTGTTTATTTCTAGTCTTTTCATTTCTCTATTGAACGATGCCATGTCTTTTTATGCTGCAACGCAAACATTTCCTGAATTGGGATCAATAAAGTACTTCTTATCTTAACATACACCTTATGAGACCTAAAGTCAAACATCACAGCCCTCCTTCTCAGAGTCAGAACTCAAATTAAAGCACACACGAAACGCATGATTTAAAACCAGTTATTCCAACAAACACACAAAGGAGCTTCTAATAGTTCATACTTTTAATGGTGTTCATTTGCTGAAACACAACCAGAAATAGACCTAACACGTCGTCACGTGACGTACAAATACTCTTTAACTTTCTCTGGAATGCCATTAAATATAAAAAACAAATCCTTACATAAATAAACGAGGCATTAAACTCACCTTAAATAGACAAAAGGAGTTCTCTAGTTGTTTAAAAAACATACTTAAAATGCAATAAAATAATGTTTTTATTGAACTATATTGACTAACTGACATATTCACATGTAATCCTTTTCAACAAATATGTATTGGCTCACTTATATATTTCAGGGTTTATATCATAGCCACATTTAGAGTTTTGTATAGCTTATTAATGTAATATGATATTGAATTACGTACATAATATTCACAACATCTTCTTACTTGCTTGTCTATCGGTGTCTAACCATGTTTGTGGCTTTGTTTGTCCATGTATTTAAACATAGGCGTGCAAAAAAAATGCAAAAAATCGAAATGTCTTTGCAGTAAACAACGTCCCAGTTGAGCTTGATCATTCCTACATTCTAGTGATATCTAATTGTGGTTTCAGAGACTAAATACCACAAAACCCCCTAAAAGAAGTCGTCTTACCTGCAGCAGTGTGTCGTCTCTGCAGCTCAGCAGAGGAGGAAGCTGCCTGTGAGAATGTCTACATCAGACACAGACACACACACCACAAAGACCAAATCACACACACACACACACTTTCCACTCTAGCAGCATGACACACACACACACACACACACACACACACACACACACACACACACACACACACACACACACACACACACACACACACACACACACACACACTTCCCGTTTCACACTCAACATGACCCTTCAGTTTCTTAGAGCCTCACAGCAGTCACACTTCCTGTTTGTTGTCTAGAGAATAACACATTTAATGTCAGGCGTTTGGTTTGAGCTTCTTTCTGCAGTGTGGTCTTTTAATCACGTGAGAATTAAGATTACTCAACGCAAAGAAATAAGAAAAGTATTCTTGAATGTATAAATGAAGGGGCCATCTTCAGGTATACTGTAATCTAAAAGACCATTATCTCATGATTTCCAGTTTTACCTTAGTTTGAGAGGGAAATAACTCATATAAGAACAGTTCAATCAGTTTGTCTGATCAATGGAAATACAGTAATGCATTAATGAAATTAAAAAAAAGTTCAATGAATGTTCAATAATGCCCTCTAGGTGGTGCCATCACGCCAATCTTTTGAAAAGGTTTCAGACTTCAATGAATGTAATTAAAAAAGGTACGATAAGCTACTTTAAAAACATGATTTCTAGCGTTTTACCAAAAAACAATAAACACACTGTGGATGAACTTTACAGCCAAACAAATACAGATCCTGCTCCTTAGTTATATAATGATCAAACATTGTACACCTTAACTTATAAAGATTTCTTTCCTCATCTGAATTGAGGATGCAGGGGTCTCGGTTAATGCATGCTGGGTTTTCAGAATCAAATAAAGTCGAATTCTTTTGGATTTACATAAAGACAGACTGGTTTACAACAGAGCTTCAAATCTAAACAATACACAACAATTCAAATGAATTATTCAGGATAAAAGACTTGTTGGTGATGGAACAAGGGTAACCACTTCTCATAGCTCCAAAAAGAAAGTAACACAAACACTATGAGCTTTTTGGCTAAATATGTTCAAGGAAATAAAATGTGTGACACTTAATTAAACACGTTTCTGCAATATGAATAATAAGAAATCATTTACAGAAACACTACTTTGTTGTTATAAATAGCTTACAGGTTAATAATACCCACCACATTATTTACTCGATTTCTCTTTAAACATTATTGCACTTGGAGAGCTTTCATCTTCAAAATAAAATTCACTTTATTTTGTATATTTTAGTTACAAAGCGCAAGAGGCATCATTTCATACTGCAACTCTGGGAAAAATTCAGATGTACACATGTAGTTTGAAAACCAAAAGAGACTCTTACAAAATATTTTACAGGAAAATCAGATTCTTGATTTGCTGTTATGTTCAGAAACAAAAGTCTAAACCCTGCAGATCCAGCAAAGAACATGCCTCCGTGATATTTACAGCTTCATTACACTCTGATCATCTTATGTACAAGCGTTTATATCTCTTGCATAATGTTTTGTTAGTAAAAAAACACCTAAGAAACACTCTTTACAAAATGAAATAATCCTGTAGGAGACTTAAGGAGCTCCTTAGATTGTAAACATCAGAGGATCCAAAACGCCGCCCTGAGGAACTCCGTCAAAAGGATTTTCATAAATATACACAAGAGTTCTTCAGAAAACGTCAAGATGAACCACTGAAGTCGTTTAAGGGCAGTAAACCAAACTAAAATACTTTATATCAGCTAAATGTACTTGAAATGTTAGGTGGTTTTCGTCAAAGTCAATTGAGTCAATCAAAGTATATGCAAATGAAATGACGAATCAACTTAAAGGTCACCTATCATGCAAAATGCACTTTTTGATGTCTTTTCTACATAAAGATGTGTCCCCGGTGTGTCGGGGAACTCACGCAGCTTCAGAAAATAAAACCCTCTCTCTTTTCCTCCGTACCCAAATCTCTAAAAACGGGGGAACAACGGAGCTGATCCAGATTTGCGTCCGATATGACGTAATATCTGAAATGCGGACCCACGGCCCTATCAGAAAGTTGCTATCAGAAACAATGCCCGACTGTTTTGGACGTAATATGGTCGGTGTTTACATTAGCATCGCTAACACTCAGAGCTAACCTGTACTGGAGAGCATGTGTGTGAAGAAGCAGGAAATAAAAAGGAACTCACCTTGTGGTATAACCGGCAAGAGAGAAAGCCTTTGAGCTCCATACTGTTTCAGTATTTAGTTTAGACAGTAGCTGCCGGGTCCCGCATGAGCTCAGACCCCTCCTTTCTTATTTTTTTTAAAGCTTTATACCCAAAATCAGCACTTTAGAAACAGGAAGGGAAATAGAGGGATATGAGGCATGGCTAGAATGGGTGATCTGTTTGGTATTTTGAGCAAAACACTTCATTGACATGTTTTTTATATATTTGTATATATCTGAGACCTAAGCTGTTGCCTACAAATAGCATGATAGGTGACCTTTAAGTGTAGGTTTAAGATTTAAAATGAAACGGTAAAATCTCTTAAAGTCAACACAGTGTTTTGGGGATTTAACATTTTAAATTTCACTCATATCAGCAAAATATACTTTCAAAATGGAGCTCATTGTTTCTGTTAGAGTTCATAAGTTATTCCAATTGATTCTATTAAAAGGATTACATTTTTTCTCATATTACGAAGTCATCATTACGTTTTTTATTTACAAAAACGTTTAGACTGCTTTCTTAAAATGTATAAAAGTCATAAAAAACGGCAATTGGCAATATTTGTTTTCATTAAAATGTCATTTATGTTGTTATCTAGCATGCTCCACCTGTATGGTTTAAACAATCAGTTAATTATGTCTCCTAAAAAAACAGTTTATAATATTACTGTTGCAACTTTTAAGGCGTTTGTGAAGGTTCAGGAACATTTTGAATTAACAGTGTCGAGCGCTTTCTTTTGCCTTCTCATAAACTGAAAGGCACACATTTGATAAAATAAAAACGCTCTATAAAACATATTTACAGTCAAAGATAAGAGGCACCAGCGGCTCCTGAGACCGAGAGGGTAAGATTAGACGCAGCAGCAGCTCTAACATTTAGAAATGCTTCATCATTCTTAAACTGAAAACACTGAAGGTGGATTATTTGCTCTGAATCTGAACTTGTCTTTGAACCCCAAGGCCTTAAATGTTAATTGATTCCTATCCTGTTCATGGATTTCTGTATAAGCAATGCAAATAAACCAAAATCTGTTGAGAACAAAAACCAGCTTCATTCGCACAGATTAAGGCTGCCATTGAAAGACATTTGAAGGTTTTTGGAACGTTTACAGACTCATAACCAACAACTTCCTGTTCCTATTGTTTTGTCTTGAGTTTGACTTTCCGTACGGAAGCTCAGCAGGTCCAAACTTTGTGAGTGAAAGCTTGTTTTCAGCAGACGTTGAAAAGTGCAGTAACAGTTTTTATCAACATCAGAAACTGGTGTAGATATTCTCAGTGAAATGCTTAGTTATCAGTTTTATGGAAACAAAAATGTAATTTCTTTATGTTTCTTTGGGAGGCGTGTGGCGCAGTGGACTAGTGCGTTGTCCTTCGGATCAGGGGAGCACAGGTTCAAACCCCACTGCAGTCAGCATGTCATTGTGTCCCTGAGACACTTCACCCCAAATTGCTCCTGTGGGGATTGTCCACAGTATTGAGTATGTAAGTCGCTTTGGATAAAAGCGTCTAACATGTAATGTAATGATGTAATGTACAAGAAGGTTTCAGCAGCTAATTCCACTCCAAGTGTCTCTAAGAGAGGTTTGTTCCAGATGTGGTGGTTGCTTCATTCCTCTTTGCATATGTAGGATTTTCCAGCTTGGATAAACTTTGAAATGTCTTTTTAAACTCAACTCCATGTTTTCATTCAGTCTGTGGATCCTCACTGAGTCTTATGTAATGTTCAACGGTTTAATCTTCCATTAAAAAACACTTTTGCTGTAGAAGTCATCAACGTCGGAAGTGTTCATCCTGAGGAAGCCATAAATGTGAGTGCAACATGTCATTTAAACCCATCAGTGTACACTTTTATTGAATATAATAACCTTGGCTAAGGGGAAGGAAAGGGATGTGACGTAGAGGCTCCATGAGGCTCCAGAAATCCGTGCTCCATTTGAAGTATTGTTCTGTTCGGTCATAATGAAATAAAAAAAGGAATCACACGTAGAGAAGATGGTGGAGGATGGAGGGATGCTCCATGATGTATTTTTTGGTGGTGACTTTTTGGCAGTGGCGAGCCGTGACTTTTATACCTAGGACCTTGAGTTACTATAGCTGGGCCCTCTGTGAATGTACAGCAGGACCACCAATCAGCTCCTGTCTTCACCTCGCAGAAACGAGCTTCTTTCATTTAACCCTTCACCTTCAAACAGAAACTGAATAGGCAGATTCGAAGGGTTTATTTCTTTGGAAATTTTTTTTTAATTTTTTTTTTTTTATGTTTTTAAATATTATTTTGTAGAATATCTAGAGGGCCTCGACGGCTCGCCACTGCTTTTTGGTTTATTCCAGAAGTTGGTATTCCATGATCTGCTGTTATTTGAGTCAAACTTCGGTCACACCTCAGGTCAAGGAAGTGACTTGGAGCTCAAAAAAGAAGTTGGTTTTCAATGATATGTAGTCAAACTATTAGCTGAAGGTCTTGACCAGGCAGACATTTTAAAACAATGTTCCTGCGAGTATCCTGAAGATCAGATGGTTCTTATCAAGTGAATAAAAGTAAAGACTTATCAGTGGTCACTCCTCCTGTCAAGGAAGTGACTTGGAGCTCAAAAAAGAAGTTGGTTTTCAATGATATGTAGTCAAACTATTAGCTGAAGGTCTTGACCCGGCAGACATTTTAAAACAATGTTCCTGCGAGTATCCTGAAGATCAGAGAGATGGTTCTTCTCGAATTAATACAAGTAAAGACTCATTAGTGGCTGAGTCAAACCTTGGTCACACCTCCGGTCGAGGAAGTGACTTGATGCTTGAGGCATGAAATATAAAGAATGTGAGAATGTAGATTTGATGTTAATGGAAAAAGGATTCTCCATTTTGTGTTATTCCAGAAGTTGGTATTCCATGATCTGATGTTATTTGAGTCAAACTTCAGTCACTCCTCCGGTCAAAATGTTCAATGATATGTAGTCAACTATTTGCTGAAGGTCTTGCCATGGCAGACATTTTAAAACAATGCTCCTGCGAGTATCCTGGGGATCAGAGAGATGGTTTCTTCTCTAATGAATGAAAGTAAAGACTCTCCTCCTACTCCTCAGTGGCTGAGCAGCCGGAGGCGAGCGAGCCAGCCTCCCAGCAGCGAGGTGGGCTTGGTGTTGGACATCGGAGGAGGGGAAGCAGCAGCAGCAGATGATGATGGGGGGGCGGAGGGCTTCTTGGACACCCCCTCCTGGTAGGGGATGGTGGAGGAGTTGTGCAGGTTGGCGTTGATGAAGCACTGGCTGCCTCGGATGTGGTCGACGCCGCGGACAGACGGGTGTCCTCGGTACGGCAGCGGGAAGCAGGGCTCCTCCTCTGGGATGGAGCTGACCCCCTCGTTACTCAGGTACCGGTGCAGCACCTCCTTGTGACCTGGGGGGAGGGGGGGAGAGGGGGATGATGAGGATACAAGTCTGGAGAAAACGTTCCTTCTTGTGTGAGTGTCTCTAATGGGAAAGATAGCCTACTGCAAGAAGCTTCAGGAAATAACATTTAAATGTTTTGCCCTGTTGTGTTTATTGGTGTAATTTATTTAAACTGTTTCACAATGTGATCACAAATACAGTTTAAAAAGTCATGTGTAAATGACTCATAGATGTTACAGCTGCCGGCAGTTGAGTTCATTTTATTGTTAGCGGCTGTTTGAGCATCGTTCGAAAAAACTTTTAATGTTTCTTTGTTTAACCGCTCTGACTTCCATTAGCAGCCTGATATCACACACACACACACACACACACACACACACACACACACACACACACACACACACACACACACACACACACACACACACACACACACACACACACACACACACACACACACACACACACACACACACACACACACACACACACACACACACACACACACACACACACACACACACACACACACACACACACACACACACACACACACACACACACACACACACACACACACACACACACACACACACACACACAGAGTAAGTTCCTGAAGGTGAATTTGCTGAGGTTAATAATCTACGAGGGAAAAATCTGAGGCACGCAGCGGCGGTTTGTCCCGGCTGTTAATGAGACAGACAGGCGACACGTTACTGATAACGCTCAGATTACAGATTACAGGTGAGGCTCACCTTTCCTCCCCACAGGCCGGCAGGACGGCTCTCCTGAGGACGACTCCACCGGCATGGAGACCGGACGAGGTTTACCTGTAGGAGCAGACACAACAAGTTTATATATGGTTAAAAACTAAGATATGTTTTAAAACTGGTGCCTGTTGTGATCAGATGCATGTTTTGCTCTTACAAGTATAGAAATCTGTAAGTGTGTGCATGTGTTTGTGTGTGTGTGTGTGTGTGTGTGTGTGTGTGTGTGTGTGTGTGTGTGTGTGTGTGTGTGTGTGTGTGTGTGTGTGTGTGTGTGCTCACAGCGTGCAGATGATCTCTGTCTGAGGCTCACAGGGATTGGTTGGTTGTGTTCCGGCGGGCTGACGGGAGTCCTGTTATCTTCGGCGAACGTGAAGCGTCGCCTCACGTCTGCGTCCAGACACGAGTTGGGAGACTTCGGCCTCATTTTCACTCCCGAAGTCACGTTCATGTTTCCGTCTCTAACGAGGGAATCAAAGCGATTAACACTCACTTTATAACACCTGAACTTTAGTAAGAACATCCATATTATTAATAATGTTCTATAATAACGTGCAATTACGTATCTGCCACTACGTTCTTTTGCACTACTAAATACTGTTAATATTTACATTCATTATGCGACCGTCTGTTTCCTGTAGATATTTAATTGCTTTTTTTGCTGCACTGTTAGTGTACAGTTTCATTATTATGCTGCTGTGTTTATTGTATTTTTGTAACTCTGGCACAACATAAATAAATAAATAAATTATCTTATCTTAACATTCATCTGTTTGCAACTTACACATTATTTATCTAATATATCATATTCCAATTACTTGTATAGACTCTCCTTGCACTATTTCTATTCTATTTTATTTGTATTTTCTTGCACTGTTTTATCTGTTTTATTGTGTTGCTCTGTTGCAGGAGCCTGTGACCTCAGATTTTCATTCACATAACTACAGTGTAGCTATGTACGAATGACAATAAAAGCCTTGAAATCTTGAATAACGTGGATTATGATTCTGTGAGGTGTGTGTACTCAGTGTGTTTCTCACATCGGTGTGTAAGGCGCTGCAGGAGGAGGAGGGACGTACGTTTCAGGCTGTCGAGATCTGTAAAGACCAGGAGCTCCTTGAGAGGTCTGCAAACAAGAGAAACAGAAATATTAAAAGGTCCCCTATCATACTCTTCTTCATCAATATATTACAGGTCTCAGATATATACAGAACCTGTCTCTGATTGGCTGAAACACCAAACAGATCATTGCAGCATCTCATAATCCCCTCTGTTTCAGCCCTGTTTCCAAAGTGCTGATTCTCTGTCTGTTACTTTAGATGAAAATAAGGAGCCCCTCCCCACGCCCCTCTGAGAGACATTTGGTTAAGAAGAACTCAATGGTGCTCTAGGAGGAGATTCAGATGATAAGGTGGGGGGGGGGGTTACCTTGGTTTGATGCTGGCTAATGGTTACACAAGACAAAACATCGTTATGACATCATAAAGTGGCCAAAATCTGATCAGCTCATTTTCAGACAGGTTTTTATAGAAATGGATCAGGACAAAAAGAGAGAGAATCTTTGTTCCTGAAACTTTCAGAGTCTCTTTACACAGAGGGGACACATGTTGATGTAGAAGAGACATGAGGAAGAGGGGACATATGTTGATGTAGAAGAGACATGTGTCCCCTCTGTGTGAAGAGAGAGTCTCTTTACAGAGGGGACACATGTTGATGAAAATGGACACCGAGCTTTAATCAGTGTTCTTTCTGTGGAGTTTTAACAACGTTTCCGTCTCACAGCAGAGGAGGCAATGATTGATTTATGGGTGTTTATCATAAAACAACAGTAAGACGTTCCAGCAGGAGACGAGAAACCGCAGACGAAGCTCTTTCGTTTCCTTCCTCGCCTCTAAAAGATTCTGTATTTTTATAAACACAGGAACTTCACTCAGCTCCTTTTCTGCTTCCTCTAAAGTCCCCTAGAGTCCTGAGAACACGTCTGAAGGAGTTAAAGATGCAGAGAGGAACGAGTCCTGCTGATTTAAGATCCGTGCTGATCACCATGAACACACTGTGGTTTGTTTTGACAACGTCCTGCTGTTACAAATACTCACAGAAGCACCAAAGTCCGGCAGTGGCTCAGTCCGTAGGGGCTTGGACTGTGAGCTGTAGGGTCGTGTGTTGCATTTTGGTTCTCAGCTCGTTCGTGACATTAAGGACATTGAATTGAACTGATACAAAAATTAGGCTTAGATTTTGTTTGTAGTTCCAGTCTCAACTCTGAATCCCTGTTTTATAACAGGAGATAGATGTTGCGTATACAGAATAACTATAATATACAATATAAGGCAAGGTTTACTTATAAAGCACCTTTCAACACAAGGCAATTTGAAAGTGCTTTATAACTTTTTTTGAAACTCTAAGCATTAAGAGAAAGTGCAATGGAAACCTCTGCATATTTTCTGTAAATAAATCTCCAAATGACAATATGTGTTGTTTTAAATGTTGTTGTCTTAGTTTATAGATTAAATCTCACGCGTCCACCCGGCAGTGGCTCAGTCAGTAGGGGCTTGGACTGTGAGCCGTAAGGTCGCCGGTTCAAGTCCCCGACCAGACCTGAATATGGAGTGTGGACTGCTACTTGGAGAGGTCCCAGTTCACCTCCTGGGCCCTGCCGTGGTGCCCTTGAGCAAGGCACCGGACACCCCCCTTCCCCCCTCACTCCCATTGCTCCCCGGGCGCTGTACAATAGCTGCCCACTGCTCCTAGTACTAGACTCCTGGTACTAGGATGGGTTAAAAGCAGAGAACACATGTCACTGTGTGTGTTGTGTGCTCTGCATGTGTGACCATTACAGAGGGTTTTATCCCTCCCAATTCTATTATAGTATATTATATTCATCCGCTGCTGGAAATAGCCCCCGACAAATGCACTATTACCTGCTTGTTTGGTTAAAAACTTCAGCTTCTTTAGGAAATGATTTAGTTTTTAAATGATACTCTGTGGTAGAAAAAGTATTCGTTAAAATGGGTGTTTGTTCTGACAATTGCTTTGGTCACCTACAGCTTTTAAAGGAAATGTGTACATTCTTTCAATGTTTTTTCTACCATTTATACTTTTAATAAAAGGTACTTAAGAACAAACAAAGTCAATGGAAAGCATCATCAATTCCTCTTAAACCTATACATGAGAGTAACACATGCGTCACTTCCGGGCAAAAATGACGGCTCCGCCCACTTTTGGGGGAAAACAAAGCTGTCATTTGAATGGCGGTCAATTCAAATTCGGAAGTTTTTGCCAATCCGATCAGAAATGTAAGAAAACCGTGGATTTTTGGATCTTCAAAGAGCCCGATTACGATGGCCAGTCAGGCAAACAATTACATTCAATCATTGGAAATGGACGATCGGGCTCGATATATGGTTATACGGGCCGTACTTTTCGTCCTGAAGTGACGCATGTGTTACTCTCATTTATACCACTTTTAAAAATGATTCAACCGTGAAAACACGATAATGTACTTTACATAAGAAGGTAGTGATGGGGTCGAGTATAAGTACGGGGAGAAGTACTGCAAGCGTTGATTCAAGATGACTTGTGTTCTGAATGGTGTGAGGGACAGTGAGGTAAAGACAGACTGACTTCAGGTCTGTTTTGAAAGCACAGATTAGAAACAGTGGAGAGGAATCTAAGACTCCTATCTTCCCTAAACACACACATCCTGGACTCCTGTCAACACGAAGCCCTGAAGGCCTCCCGCTGGATTCAGAAACGTCAAGTTGAGTGAGTCACCTTTCAAAGATGTCTGACACGACGTTCGGACTGTTTCCTGTCTGTTATTATTTCCAGGAAAAGGGAAGAAGGGATGCATTGTTCCCACACACCTCAGTGGCTGCTGTGTTTAACGCTCGCTCACAAACAGAAAAGCTTCGATGACAGCAGGAGAAAGCAGCAGAGAGGAGCTTTATTTACCCAGAAGTCACCACGGCCAACAGCTGCTGGTTGTTTTTGTTTATTTCCTCAGTAAAACACTCTGCAGGGGATTTTTTAAGCTGCTTTAATAATATTTTGGTCACTTTGGGGGGCAGATCTTCACAACAAGCTATCCATCACACTCAGGTTAGGCATACAGCTGCCTTTATACACAGCCAGCCGACACAGAGCAATATAAGCATTCATTATCTGTGTCCAGTGTTTTATTCTTTCACTGTATTCTCTTGTTCTGCTGCCCTTTCTTTCTATAATAGTGATTTTTTTGGGATTCAGATGAATATAAAGAGGTCACAGCCCAAGTTCTGGTTATTGTGTTTGGATAGAATATAACAATTAATTAATTAATTAATACATTCATTAATAAATAAAGAGAGAAAGAAAGGAACAAAGACGTACAGGTTGCATGTCTGTCTGTGTGGTGCATTCAAGTGCAGCTGAGAAACGGACTTATTGACAAACAAATGGACATTTTAGCTCCTTACTGACACACTACAGCAGCGGTTCCCAACCTTTTTCAACTCAGGGCCCACTTAAAAACCCACATAAACAATAAGGAGGCTAAATAAAGTTCTTAGATTACTTTTTATTTTAATTAGATGGAGCTGGCCATCAGTAACAAACAGACATGAGAAACTAAAAAGTGAGGGGCTGTCTGCAATAGGCAAATTCATAATAATAATAATAGCTATCCATTTTTATTACACGGTTCAGTTGAATACTCGATTCTGATTCAGAACATGTGACACGTTGTTAATCCAGTAGTACAGACCGCTGTCAAGGACTGTAATGACCGTTGCTAAGGGCTGTAATGACCGTTGCTAAGGACTGTAATGACCGTTGCTAAGGAGGATCAAGAAAGAAATCTTAATAATGAAATGTTTCCACACAAATCATAATGTTTTGCAAATGATTTGATGGCCCACTAGGGGGGGAACCGCTGCACTCCAAAACCACAGACCTACCTTCTGCTGTTGGTACTTCTATTATTTTTTAAAAGCACAGGTGTGGGGGGGCTCACCTGTACGAGCGGAGGCCTCCAGCGCAGGTTTTTCAGCGGAGCGGGGGCGAAACATCCCAATGTCCTGAAGGCCTCTTCTTCAGCAGCAGCACCACGCCTGACTCCGCCCTCAAAGCCTCCACCAGCGGCTTCAGCTGCCAGCCCACCTGGAGAGAGACGGTACAAGTACACACATCGAGTAGAAGTACAGATACTCGTGTTTGAAAATACTCTGGTGAAAGTAGAAGTACTGACTAAACTTCTTTACTCAAGTAAAAGTAAAGAAGTATGGGCTTTGAAATGTACTTAAGTAAAAAGTACCCATAACTACCAGCTGTTTTAACAGGGTATATGCAGAATCCTGAAGTCAAATGTAATACCTTTCAAGACCTTTTTTAAGAACCTTTCCATACATTTTAAGACCTCATCGCCACTTGGAGTTTTAACCGGTTACATTGGCGACACACTTCACCTCATATTTACTATATACACACAGCAAATTTCTGGAGTAAAATAATTGGTAGTTAGACAAAAAAGTGTGAAAGGGTTAGATTTTGGGAGTTTATTTCGAATTTAGACTACCGTTTGAGTTAAGGGATACTCTTGGGCGGAGTAATATTTCGGGGTTCATTCACTGGGTGTTCAGGAACGTGACACAACACTACCCTGGTGTGTATTCACAACTTCTCTGCTGCGCGACCACGAGGCTTCACTTTGACTCCGTCCGAGGAAGGTAAGTCCTGTTTTACATCTCAAACTATATTTCTGTCATTGTAAAGTTAATGTGTTTATTTTCGCTAAAACGAACTTAGCAAGTTTAACTAGCTGCTGAATTGAATGCCGTTGAACATGGACATGATTTAGGCTAATGCAAATGAACTTTATAGTAGTCATATCTGTTTCTTTTGTTAGCTTAAAGTTTAGTTTGTTGTTCTTTCAACACCGAAAATGCCTTTTCCTTTGCATTAAACGTTAGACTGAACGGCTACGACGGTACCGGACGAGTCCCGCGAGCTACATTGAGGGAATGTGGACGAGGTGACGTACTTCCGGACATTTGTGTTGAGGTAACAGCTGGGTGTGATTCACATTTTTATGTTGTGTCAGAGAGTTGTATTATTTAATTTGCCAGTATTGATTGTTTAATGGAATTTGTCCTTTCCATTTGTTCTTTGTACATGTCTGTATATGTTCTGTAATGCAATGTTTTGTACACTGAACCCGTTTGTCTAATGTTTGCACTTAATGCACTGAGTTTATGCAGCTTGAGGATTTCAACACTCGAATGTAAATTGAATGTTCGCTGTAACATGTTTACACTGTTTGTAAAAGCAACAGCACTTTATAAAATGTCCATCAACAATGGATTTTAAGAGTTTTCAAATAAAAGAAACACATTTGTATGAATCAATACGTTGTTTGTAGTCATTTTTATTGATTTTTATTTTAACTCCATGAGTGTTGAATATACACCCTTTCAAGTGTTAACTATTAACACTATTATAGAGTTCACATTCAAATTAACTCTAAACTGGTAGTTGTATTTAACTGTACTTGGGAGTAGTTTTTGACTCCCACAAGTGTTCAGGTTTAACTCCTGAAAAGGGTTAAAGATTAACTCCAAGAAAAGAGTAACTTTAACTCTGCCGTTGAGTTTATTCGATGGTCTCACATGTACACTCAAATGTAGTTGATTTTAACTCTGAGGGAGTTTATTCAAAAGGCCAGAATTTGCTGTGCAGTATTGATTGTCCTTCCTCCTTATCTTCCAACCACTTGGACGCAGACTTGCTTTCCCATAACGATGTTGTTTAACAAGGGGCGTAAACGGACCTTCGCGCGCTATCAAGCAGTGAGCGTGCGATGTCCTGTTCAGATGACGTCACATCCAACGGGGTGCCATAAATAAACTACACAGAATCACACTACACACCTACGCAATGATTACATTCAGGCAGACTGTAGAATACAACCTCTTTGGACAATTGATATACTTATTGAAAACAAGCTACAAAATGTAATACCTTGGGAAATGCCTTTATATACTTTTTAATAGCCTTCATTTTCGCTAAATTGATTTATCAACTTTTAATACTTTTTAAACACCCTGTTTAAAGAGTACCTGACCTCCCTTTATATTAATAGAACAATAATGTCATTGTTAGCTAATGAATGTTTCCATGCTGAACAACGGCAACATGACAACGTTTTCATTGGTCCCTCTTCTTTAGAGAAGAGCAGGAAATGATGGATACACGGAACGTGTTCAAATCAATAGGCACGCAATGACTCTAAATAATAATGATCACGACCAAACACACATTCAAACTAAAGGAACCAGCCTGTTTGGAACATGTGAGAAGTAGAAAGTACAGGTATTTGGGTTCAACATGTAAGTAGAAAGTACAGGTATTTGTGTTCAAAATGTAAGAAGTAGAAAGTACAGGTATTTGGGTTCAACATGTAAGAAGTAGAAAGTACAGGTATTTGTGTTCAAAATGTAAGAAGTAGAAAGTACAGGTATTTGGTTCAAAATGTAAGAAGTCAAAGTAAAAAGTCGTCAGAAAAATAAGTAGTGGAGTAAAGTACTGATACCAGAAACATGTACAAAGTACAGTAACTGAGTATTTGTACTCCACTACTTCCCACCTCTGGACCTAGACCAATCACAGAGCAGAACACTGAGCTGTGCTGAACACTTACCTGTAGACTTGCAACTTTAAATGTATTTCTTTAAGTCCTGTATGGTCACAAAATATTTTTATCGGTCAAAATGAAACATATAAAGGATAAGGCGATTATTTGCTTTCTTAATAGCTGTCAAAGGGTTAAGAAATTCTTACTCTCACTTGTTCACCTATTAGAAAAACTGAAGTTGCCAATTAAGGAATAAGCATATTTAAAGAAGGGGTTTGTTTTGATGGAAAAGTGACTTTAATTTATGTTTGTTTTCGACAATATATTTAAAAAAATCACTGTTAAAATGAGACACTGACTACAAAGCACACAGTCAGAATCAAAAGGAAAACGTCTTAAAATGTCATCCTCATAATTATATCTTATGAGACATTTGTGTGATGTTTGCACTTGGAAATTGAGTTATTTCTAAGTGTCCTTTGACCACCAAATTCAGGGGTGTCAAACCAGGCCCGCAACTTCATTTTCTGTGGCCCACAAGAGCTTGCAAAGAATATAATATGTTTATTATACGGTTACATGCCGCTTTACAGAAGCACGTTGCCCATAAACTACATGTCCCACAATGCATCTCAAATGTGACTTTTTTTTTAAATCATAATTTGACAGTTTTTCTTCAAAATATGCATTTTTTTTCCAGAATTGGGCTTTTCTGTTTAAATCATTTTGTGACATTCTCACCGAAGAGACTTGCAATTATTTGCCCTAGACTTCTGCTTTCAGACTTAGTGAATTATGAAGTTATTACCCTATCCATAATAATCCAATGCAGAGACAATAATGTAAAATAATAAATCATTTTATATATATTAAATATTCAGTGTGAGAAAAAGTTTTTAGAGAGTACTTGTCCATGGACAAGTGAGTTTGGCAATTTACTTGTCCGAATACATTTTTCACTTGTCCAGAATGGACAAAAATTGGGGCCACTGGAATCTTCTTCTTCGCCATCGTATTTAACATTTTCCCAGGGTTTTTATGACACCGCCAACGTAAGTGAGCGGTAAGATTTTACTGCATCACACATAGGGCAGGGTATCGTTTGGATTTTAACGATTCCGGTTCTGCTTTTCGATTCCGGTTATTTTCGGTTCTCGATTCCAGTTCTTTGAGAGGGTAAAAATAATGACAAACTGGGAGAAAAATATATTTATGAAAACATTAAGTCAAATCTGTATTCCTATTTACAAATCACTTCATACTGTTTAATTTCTTATGGTTATTGAATGAAATTATATAAAAATAATCTCTGCATTGTTTGGTTAGTTCTAAGTGGTGCAGTTTGAGAATGTACAATTGGCCCAGTCTCCCCTGATGTTACACTGCAACCTGCCTGTGAGACAGAGTCCAACCACACATGTCCAACAGATAGGCCTAATAATAATAATACATTATATTTATAGCCTATAGGCCTAGCGCTTTTCTACAACTCAAAGAAAAAGACGAGAGAGAGAGAGAGAGAGAGAGAGAGAGAAAAGAAAAAGACGAGAAAGACGAGAAAGAAAAAGACGAGAAAGACGAGAAAGAAAAAGACGAGAAAGAAAAAGGAGAAAGACGAGAAAGACGATACGGAGCATGGAGAGAGAGCTGCGGGGCTCGGCCTCCGCCCCCTGTCCTCACAACTCTTATTAATCCCTGGACCGGACCATTTTTATTTGTTCCTACTCGGAACCGAGTTTAGCTTCCCAACCCTGCCACTGTGCTACACGTCCCGCCCCGCCCCCGTCTAACTGTACAGAAAGCGGCGAGATGCATTTCCTTAGGAATCGACAAGCAGAACCGAAACTAACATTTCTAAACGAACAATGGTGGACACGTACAATTTGCGAATGAGTTCTGCCTTTTGTAAACTGAATTTATCAATAATTTGTCAATAAATGAGGGCGAAAAATGTCACTTGTCCGCCGGACAAGTCAATTGAAAGATCTACTTGTCCGATATTGTAAATAACACGTCCCGGACGGTGGGACGTGTGCTTTTTCGCACACTGATATTGATATAGTCTTCAAGTTACAACCGGCCCTTTGAGTGCAACCATAATTCCAATGTGGCCCGCGATGAAATTGAGTTTGACACCCCTGGTCTAATTGGACAATGAGTCCAAGAGGACAATGGAGCCAAATATGATATAATAATTTCCAGTTATTCTTGAGATATCACAAAAATAGGACAGACATACGCTAAATACTACAGTCAGAAAGGTATCAGAGTGAAGATAGGGTCAGTAATCATGTTCATCATAACAAAGCTAAAGGAGTTTTGCCTCACCACTGTCTGTCTGTTGACCTGAACCACTTCATCTCCAGCATGAATCCTCTGAGTCTTATCTGCAGGAGACTGAGAGGCACAATCCCAGTTATACTCTTGTTAGAAGGTCAATTAAAGAGATGAAATGTCATTATAAACGTCTCCTCTCTCACGTTCTCTGTAGTTCCTGTGATGACGTGCAGCCCGTCGTAGGTGGACTTGATGTAGATACCCTGAAAGAGAATGTAAATGTGAATCTTCTCCATGAATAACTCCCCGTGGTTTCTCTTGATTCCTCCCTGCAGTGGTGGTTTCTCTTCTTGGATCTACATCTGGATCTGTTTGGACTCGGTGCTGATTGTGGTTCACGGGGCAGCTCTAAAGGACCTGTTAGCGTTTTCTCGGAGGAAGTTGGGGTTAAACTGTGGGATCTCTTTTTACAGTGGCTGGCTGGTGTGTAAATCTGGCTGTGAATAAAGATGTCTGAACTGTCTTTCTTTCTTTTGATGTATTGCTCACCAGTCCCTCCCCAGGCTTGACGTTGGGGATGTGAACCTCCTCCAGGCAGGACTGATCGCTCTTCGAGGGGTCAGAGGTCGCCTGAGCCGTCTTCTCACAGACGCCGTTCAGAGCTCGAGACTGAAACACACAATAGAAAAATAAAAACAAACCGTTTAATTCACAAAATAAAATGTAGTTACACACAGAGCTGAGAGGATTGGATGATCCATAGAACAGATGATCATCATTAAGGACAGACATGGGGTCCCTTTATTACTAACTGCATGTCGTTATAGCTATATGTAAAAAAATCAAGATATGAGATTGTTCCAGATACTTAAATGAATACATATTATTAAAAACAGTATTATATAAAATATGCCATTTTTCTTGGTCCTCTGTTAACTTAATACTTGTTTGTTTAGCATAACTAACGACTTTAAGAAATATGAGCCTTTGATACACTTTCTTGCTATGTTTTTAAATATTTAATTGATTATTTGCTGCACTAAAGTATGTAATATGACATTATCTGAATAAAAAAAAACAAATAACAGACATGAAATTGTCCATATTATTATATTAGTAGAATATTTGTTATATGTTTAATGTAATCTCATTATATATATTGCAATACTTAGAATTTAACTGGATCCTCATTGTGGTGGGAAAATACATTTCTTCAAAATATGATGTTTTATCATCCGTTCATTTTCACTTCTCATTTTACTGGATCTCTTCCCACTAAGCAAATTTCACATCCTCAGGAAGCCATTAAACACTCTTTAAAAAGTGTAATATTAAACCATACAGATGCGTTTCTATTTCCTGTGATGGCGAGCTTCTGGTTTAAAACGCTGAATCACAACCTGCTGTGGCGCTAAAGCCATCCCTGACCTCTCCGTGGAATACGGAACCGTGACTACTGAACCCCCGAGTCAGAGCAGCGTCACTTAAATGATGCAGCATTTACTTATTGTGTATTTCTAATACACAATAAGTGTTAAAAAATGTACATATTTCCAAAAGAAAAACTCAAATATTCTCGGAAATTAAAGTCTTAAATGTAAGGGAAAAAACTTAAATATGTTCTTTGTGCCAGAGCTTTTCGGGCATTCCTGTGGAGGTTGGGGACATTGAACCAGAGTGGGCGGTGTTCAAAGCCTCTATTGCCGAAGCCGCGGCGGGGAGCTGTGG
The DNA here is from genome assembly GCA_031216635.1 of Dissostichus eleginoides. Classification (NCBI taxonomy): domain Eukaryota; kingdom Metazoa; phylum Chordata; class Actinopteri; order Perciformes; family Nototheniidae; genus Dissostichus; species Dissostichus eleginoides. Next base: position 26,968,558 of record CM062281.1, on the reverse strand, counting down.
TCTCAAGGTCTTAGGTGCCTCAAGGGGCGGTAACCCTCGAACCTCCTGGTGGACACCGGTGGTCAGGGAAGCCATCTGACTGAAGAAGGAGGCCTTCAGGGATTTGTTATCCCGGGGGACTCCCGAGGCAGTTGCAAGGTACCGACAGGCCCGAAGGGCAGCAGTCTCAGCCGTGGCCGAGGCAAAGCAGCGGGTGTGGGAGAAGTTCGGAGAAGACATGGAAAAGGACTTTCGGGCGGCACCAAAGTTGTTCTGGAAAACTGTCCGACACCTCAGGAGGGGGAAGCAGGGAACCATCCAAGCTGTGTACAGTAAGGATGGGACGTTGTTGACCTCAACTGATGGAGTGTTAGGGCGTTGGAAGGAACACTTTGAGGAACTCCTGAACCCGACAACTCCGCCCTCTATGTTAGAGGCAGAGCTGAAGTATGACGGGGGATCAACACCAATCTCCCGGGGGGGAGGTCACTGAGGTCGTCAAACAACTCCACAGTGGCAAAGCCCCGGGGGTGGATGATATCCGCCCAGAAATGCTGAAGGCTCTGGGTGTTGAGGGACTGTCATGGTTGACATGTCTCATCAACGTTGCGTGGAAGTCGGAAACATTACCGAAGGAGTGGCAGACCGGGGTGGTGGTTCCCCTTTTCAAAAAGGGGGATCAGAGGGTGTGTGCTAATTACAGAGGCATCACACTACTCAGCCTCCCCGGGAAACTTTACTCTAAGGTACTCGAAAGGAGGGTCAGGCCGATTGTCGAACCTCAGATTGAGGAGGAACAATGCAGATTCCGTCCTGGTCGTGGAACGACGGATCAGCTTTTTACTCTCGCAAGGATCCTGGAGGGGGCCTGGGAGTATGCTTATCCGGTCTACATGTGTTTTGTAGACTTGGAGAAGGCGTATGACCGAGTTCCCAGGGAGTTACTGTGGGAGGTGCTGCAGGAGTATGGGGTGAGGGGGTCTCTACTCAGGGCCATCCAATCTCTGTACTCCCAAAGCGAGAGCTGTGTCCGGGTCCTCGGCAGTAAGTCGGACCCATTTCCGGTGAGGGTTGGCCTCCGTCAGGGCTGCGCTTTGTCACCAATCCTGTTTGTAATATACATGGATACGATTTCGAGGCGTAGTCGTGGGGGAGGGGGTCTGCAGTTCGGTGGACTAAGGATTGCACCACTGCTTTTTGCAGATGATGTGGTTCTAATGGCTTCATCGGTCTGCGACCTCAGCACTCACTGGATCGGTTCGCAACCGAGTGTGAAGCGGCTGGGATGAGGATCAGCACCTCCAAATCTGAGGCCATGGTTCTCAGCAGGAAACCGATGGACTGTCCACTCCAAGTAGGGAATGAGTCCTTACCCCAAGTGAAGGAGTTCAAGTATCTCGGGGTCTTGTTCTCGAGTGAGGGAACAATGGAGCGTGAGATGGGCCGGAGAATCGGAGCAGCGGGAGCGGTACTGCAGTCGCTTTACCGCACCGTTGTGACGAAAAGAGAGCTGAGCCAGAAGGCAAAGCTCTCTGTCTACCGGGCCATTTTCGTTCCTACCCTCACCTATGGTCATGAAGGATGGGTCATGACCGAAAGAACGAGATCGCGGATACAAGCGGCCGAGATGGGTTTTCTCCGCAGGGTGGCTGGTGTCTCCCTTAGGGATAAGGTGAGAAGTTCAGTCATCCGGGAGGGACTCGGAGTTGAACCGCTCCTCCTTCGCGTCGAAAGGAGCCAGTTGAGGTGGTTCGGGCACCTATAAGGATGCCACCTGGGCGCCTCCCTAGGGAGGTGTTCCAGGCACGTCCAGCTGGGAGGAGACCGAGGGGTAGACCAAGGACCAGGTGGAGGGATTATATCTCTTCGCTGGCCTGGGAGCGCCTTGGGATCCCCCAGTCAGAGCTGGTTGATGTGGCCAGGGAAAGGAACGTTTGGGGCTCTCTGCTGGAACTGCTACCTCCGCGACCCGACCACGGATAAGCGGGAGAAGATGGATGGATGGATGGATGTTCTTTGTGATTTAAGTGGTACATTTATGAGAGAAAAAAGCATTTCTGATATTAAAGCAGTAAAATTACAAGAAAACTACAATATTCTCTGAGATTAAAGCATTATATTTACAAGACAAAAACTCACTAATTCACAATAAAAAAGGTAATATTCTTTATGATTAAGTAGGTCAATTTACGAGGACAAAAATAAGAAATCTTTGAGTTTAAGTGGTACATTTACAACAAAAAAACTCAACACTTTGCTAGAATAACACCCAAATATTCTCCGAGATTCAATTGGTAAACGTACAAGAACGTTTTTTTGTTTTTTATATACATGTATGTATGTGTATGTATGTGTGTGTATATATATGTGTATGTAAATGTGTGGGTATGGGTGTGTAGGTATGTACATAGATATATGTGTATGTGTATATGTGGGTATGCATATGTGAGTATATGGGTACATGTATTATTGTTATTATTATTTATTTCCTTATCTATTCATTTTTTTTAAAATATCTTTTACATTACTTTATTTTTACCTATATATGTATTTATTTACTTTACTAGCTAGGACGGGGAGAGGGGGGGGGGGGAAGGAAAAATATAGACCATATAAATGTAACTCATTGTGCCTGACTCAATAAAAAAATATATTAAAAAAACAAAACAAAACAAAAGTGAACCCAGCCTCACAGCGGGGGGGGGCGAGGTCATGGGAAACATTGAGGTGATGAAGAAAACACAAACCTGCAGGAAATTACAAGTAAACCAAAACAACATGCCCCCCCCAGGAGGGCTCCGTCACGCTGTCTTTGAACATGTTGGTGAGGTCAGCTGCTTGTTTATAAGTTACTGGGCATGTAACGGACAAACATGTAAAACTACATGTTTTTTGAACGTTTTTAACCACACTGAGGGGGGGGGGGGGGGGGGGGGTTGTTTTGTTCACAGGCTCTCTCTATCTAGCTTTGCAGTGTTTCCCTATCTGTCACCTGGATAAACAACGTGAACAAAAGCCCTTCACTGAGCCTCTGTATGTGTCTCTGCTGAAAGAGCCTGTAATGCTGTTAGTGGTGGGAGAAGTATTCAGATCATTTACTGCAGGAAAAGTACTTTTAAGACGCTGTGAAAATACTCCAGTCACATTAAAAGTCCTGCATTCTTAAGTAAAGTATGTATGAGCGAAACGTAACAAAAGTTAAAGTGTTGACTGTGCAGTAAAATGTTCCTTATTTAAAGTTCCCGATCTTGTAGACGGGTTTATCTTTTTTCATATGTTATATTTTTTAACAATTTATATATTCCACTAAGGATTAGATTACCATTTGTTATACTGATGAAGAATTAATGGTACCACTTTACAATAAGACTACCCTTATAAAGGATTCATAAAGGGTTTCTAATTAGGTTATGAATTAGGTTGTAAACACTTTATTAATCATTAAGAACCATTTATAAACCAGTTCTAACATAGTTTTCATACGTCAACACAGGCTCACTATTTGGCAAGATGACTAAGCCTTATATTGGCTACTTAGCGAGAATCAACTCAGTGAGCAACAGATACCAAGGATGCTGGCTGATGAAGTAAGCTAAGTAAGCTAGGTAGCCAATATAAGACTTAGCAGTACAGATAAATGTGGGCTCACTATTTGGCAAGCAACCGGTCACAGTTGCCCTGTTTATCTCATGTCTTATAAAAGCTTATTAATGATTTATAAAGTGTTCATCCATCCATCCATCTTCTCCCGCTTATCTGTGGTCGGGTCACGGAGGTAGCAGTTCCAGCAGAGAGCCCCAAACTTTCCTTTCCCTGGCCACATCAACCAGCTCTGACTGGGGGATCCCAAGGCGCTCCCAGGCCAGCGAAGAGATATAATCCCTCCACCTGGTCCTAGGTCTACCCCTCGGTCTCCTCCCAGCTGGACGTGCCTGGAACACCTCCCTAGGGAGGCGCCCAGGTGGCATCCTTACTAGGTGCCCGAACCACCTCAACTGGCTCCTTTCGACGCGAAGGAGGAGCGGTTCAACTCCGAGTCCCTCCCGGATGACTGAACTTCTCACCTTATCCCTAAGGGAGACGCCAGCCACCCTGCGGAGAAAACCCATCTCGGCCGCTTGTATCCGCGATCTCGTTCTTTCGGTCATGACCCATCCTTCATGACCGTAGGTGAGGGTAGGAACGAAAATGGCCCGGTAGACAGAGAGCTTTGCCTTCTGGCTCAGCTCTCTTTTGGTCACAACGGTGCGGTAAAGCGACTGCAGTACCGCTCCCGCTGCTCCGATTCTCCGGCCCATCTCACGCTCCATTGTTCCCTCACTCGAGAACAAGACCCCGAGATACTTGAACTCCTTCACTTGGGCTGAGGTAAAGTGTTCACAACCTAATTAATAAATGAATTACAAACTATTCGTAAACCCTTTATAAGGGTAGTCTTATTGTAAAGTGGTACCGTATTCATTTAGTTTTTTTCCCTTTTTGTGTCAGTAAACTCAGTAACTCTGTGATGTGATATGTATATGATATGAATGACAAAGGTTGTATGTGATGTGGTTAAATTAAATAAAAATACATATAAATATAAACTTGTTTTTTGTCCTATTTTTAACTATTTTAGATACTGTTTGGCAGATTAATCTACGGCAATGCATCGTATTTTATAAGATGATCATATGTTTGTAGCTTTGCAGATATCACTGCTGCAGCAGAATATTCACCAGGAGCCAGGAAGTCGTTTCTAACACAGCGTTAAGTTAAAAACTCTGAATAGAGGAGGGTCAGGGGGTCACGTTAGAGACTGATATTCAGGAAAGTGATTCAACATCAGCTGATTTAGGATTCTGGGAACAACAGGGCGACCAACAGGAAGTGTTATCTAAGACAGGAAGTGGACGGTCCTGAGTTGAATAAACAAACCTGCAGGTCACACACCACGAGACACTGGGTACAGGACAGGAAAAGGAAGTGTGTGTGTGTGTGTGTGTGTGTGTGTGTGTGTGTGTGTGTGTGTGTGTGTGTTTTTCTGAACAGCATCTCTAAACATCCAAACTAGAGGAAAAGTCGAGGCGTTACTCACCACTTCCAGAATCTTCTCCTCGATCTCATAAACAGTGCAGTTCTGTAATTAAAGAGACACACAGACTGTTGGACGTCACACTGAAAAAAAACGTTTAAAAATGAACTCCAAATGCAAAGAGAATGGAAGCTGAGCAATTTGGTTCCACAACATGTTTTTAAAGCACGGATAGATGCTATCCAATGGGAAACTGTTGGAACCTGTAAATGTCCCTAGCTGTGTAAACTGTAGTCGCTGTAGCTATGCTGTCCTTTTTGATTTTCTGTTGTTTTCTGTTTTTGTGTCTTCATGTGGAACCTACTTGCAGCAGGTCACCCTTGAAAAAGAGATCAATGATCTCAATGGGATTCACCTGCTTAAATAAAGGTTTGAAATGAAATGAGGGACACAGACTAGCTGCAGGTTTCAGGACTTTACTTATTATAAAGCTTTATATTCTGTAGCTTTAGGGGGAAACAAGGAACACATTGAATAGAATAACTCGATTTTAAGAGGAATTTAAAGAGAATAATGGGAACATTAAAGTCAGAGAGTATTGAGAGACACGTGTATGTTCATGGGAAAATAAGAACAGTTTAAAAACACCAGGCTCATCCTTTAATAAAGCTTTTTTTGAACTGTAGATATGTGCTACAGCACAAACAGTATACAGATGAAGACCAGAAACAGGTTTGGTTTGTTTCAAAAAAGGCAGAATTTCAACTCCGTCATATCAAATGAGACCGTTTGGCTTTTCCGTCTGTGTGAAGAAGAACTGAGCGTGGGTAAACAGAGAGGGAAGAGAATCAGAGGGAAAACAAATATTTGAGCAATGACAGCCTACAGGAGAGTGAAACCAGAGGGAGGGACCCTGAACGCCTCACAGAGAGGATTCCTCCTGCGGTGGTGACACGATGACAGGATGATTGCACGCCTCAGCGCTGCAGAAACACTGCAGAGACACTGCCGTCACACACAGGGAGGTGACAGGAGATATCCAGCATGCATCCTCAGAACTACTAACCCGACCTACTTTAAAAGGGTTTAAACTACTTCACTTGTCTCACAATAAATGTCTCGTTAAAGATATTGTCATTCGCAGACTTGTGTGGTCAAAGATATTGATTTGAAATGGTTTCAACCATGGATGTATAATAAGAACTGGATACAGCTTGGGTGGCGGGGTCTCGTTCTTTCCTATGAGAGCTGCTCATTGGCGCATGAGGACAAAATGGCCCAACTTTTGAGAGAGCGAAACGTCACAGATTACCCGTCATGCCTAGCTGTCAGAGCAGAAGTACCCGTATGTGCGCTCACAGAGCATGCGCAGTTGAGTTGCCCCTTAAGCCCCGCCCCCCGAGCTCCCACTCTCAGATCCGCGTTCATAATGCCGAGGAAAATAACTCTCAGAATAACGTTATTAGCACATTTTACAACTTGAGGACCGAATGTTTTTAATAAGGGCAATACAAATGTTCATACTGGGTAGTTTATTTGGTAAAAAAAAATTATCCAACGATTTACAGACGTCTCTTTCCCCATGTAAGTCAATGGGAAAAAGTCTTTCCGGGCCCAGGGACGTCACGGACTGATACGGAAGTTGCAGTACCGCCGTTTGGACACAACGAATATTTTCCTCAGAGTCCGGCGCACTTCCTGGGGGCTTGGGTTCAACACCTCTTTCCTGCACTTTGGATTCTCTGGTTTTCTTTGTAAACAAACACTTGTTGCAGACGCTCTGCAGCTGGCCCTCTTTAATGAGCTTCACAAAACACGCAAATGATTATATTCACCCGAACTGAAAGCCTGTGTTCGTTCTTGGAATGTATTGCCTTTTACACGTGTGAAAGTCTCAGAAGCTTTTGGACATTTGCATGACCTGAAGAGCTATATTGTTTTTTCAATAATGTATATTTTTGAAAATGATTCTTGATATTTACCACCATCATTCGGCTGTTCTCTGAAGAACAGTAAAGTGGTTGTTTATGTTATAGATTTGTTATTTATATCTTTTCACAAATATATATATATAAACAAATATAATAAATCAAATACAAATAAATGGTCATGAATAGATTAAGAATATAACATTTTAAATCTCCCTCTTGTTCTTGCTTGTTTTGGTAACGCTGATATCTGGAAGGGGATCATCTTCAAAAGGACTTTGTACTTGTAAACAGAAGTCATTATCAGAATCAAAGCCTGAGAATAAACAGTCCCGGGGGGTGAAAACACGAGAGGTCAGGAGCTTCTCTCTTACTCTCTCTTTAACACAGGAGACATCAGAGCATCAGATGTTGATGAGGTTTATTGGAGCAGATGCACTGACCTTCTGCACGGTGGAGGTGAGCTCCAGGCACAGCTGGATGATTCGACTCTTGGTGGAGGTGAAGTCTTTGGAGCTCGTCAGAGGAGTTCTGGAAACACGGAGACAATGTTGGTTTGGGGAGAGATGAGGTCGGAGTCCAGACGCCAAAATAAACTAAACGCAGCTGCTAATAAACATCTCAATTTGCTTCTCAATGTGACAGTTTGATTAAGAAGCTGTAATGTTTGGAGCAAGTTGGTCCAATTCTGAACCTAGTTAAGTTCTTATTGATCTGGACATTTTATTGCTCATTTTTACTTAAAGGTGGGGTAGGTAAGAATGGAGAAAGCAGCTCGAGTGCGCTAGAATTTGAAAGTACGCAGCCGAAAGAAATCTGCCCCTTCCTTCAGACTTCCTTACAGAGCCCCTCCTCCAACACACATGAACGCGCACATGACCAATGAGGGCACGAGATAAGTTTGTGCACAGATGGAAGGCTGACAGGCAGGTAGGCCATCCAGTTACTTTAGCCGGGCCGGCTCAGATGATTGGTCGTGCTTTTTACAGCGCCACGGCTTCCACAGATGACATGTTTTTATGTATTTATTGTCAAAGCATTTAATGTATTCATTGCTATCGGGATGTTAAGAGCATTCCATGGAATATAACAACACGTGTTTCTGAAGTGAATTACCTACCCCACCTTTAACTTCTTATGTTTATATCAATATTTTTGTATATTGTATTTTTGTTCATGAAACCCAATTCCCCTGGATAAATGGAGTATTCTGATTCTGCTGATTTGCAACTAGATTCAGGTTAAATGTAATGCTTTTGAACCCCAGCTCAGGTGTTAGGTGTGCTCTGCCACACGACAGATGTCAGGTGTGTTTTAGGCGTCAGTGCATAAAGTTGTCAGTGTGTGTGTGTGTGTGTGTGTGTGTGTGTGTGTGTGTGTGTGTGTGTGTGTGTGTGTGTGTGTGTGTGACAGCTGCAGTGAGCAGGAATGTTCTTCAAGCTGAAACAAGCCGAGAGAAACCTGCAGGAGTCAAACAGCAGACAGAGAGACTGACAGCTGACACACACACCACGCATGTTAACAAGATATCTGAGTGTGTGTGTGTGTCTGTGTGTGTGTGTGTGTATGACGGTTTATGGGACAGTGCAATTTAACACCTTCTTGTTTTTCTGTGAAGCAGGATACTCACTTCAGAGGACACAGGTGTAATAATAATACTACATAATATTTACATAGTGCTTTTCCCAGTGCTCAAAGACGCTTTACAAGAAAATACAAGAAAATAAATAACAACAAAAACAGTCCTGAGCTAAGTAGAAGAAGGGGGGTGGGGTAGAGGATTATAGGTTGAAAGCAACAGAGAACAGGTGAGTTTTGAAGTCTTTTTTGGAGCTTGTGATGGAGTTGTTGTGATATAACCTGCAGGACGGAGTGTGTACCTGTCGAGCCAGGACAGCAGACTCTTGGCGGCTCCGATCAGCTCCACCACGGCCGTCAGGAACTCGTTGGAGGGCTGATGGGAGATCTTGCTGTGGTAGGCGGGGTTCTTCCTGCGCTCCGACACCGCCGTGTTCAGGTTGCTGTGCGCCGCTCGCATCTTCCCCACCAACGTCTTCAGGGTGTCCTTCTCCACACCCAAGTTCTGTACAACATATATAAAGAAAACATGCTTTAAATTCAATCAATCACATTTTATTTATTGCACAATTATCTCAGGGGGCTTGTGTACAGCATACACCACCCTCTGTCCTTAGACCCTCGAAGGAAAAACTCCCAAAGAAACCTGGGAAAAATGTAATAAACCTCGGGGAGAGCAACAGAGGAGAATCCCTCTTCCAGGACGGACAGACGTGCAATAGATGTCATGTGTAGAGATTAAAAAGATAATACATCTACAACATAAACAGTCTAAATGTTAGAAAAGATAATGTGATTAGGTGCCAGCAAAAGAATTGAGAGGATGCTTCAATGTTAGAGCTTACATTTAATATCTACAGTACATTATCACAATATAGGAATCTTATATGTTAAAGCAGGGGTGGGGAACCTCCGGCCCCCGGGCCGTATACGGACCGCGAGACCATTTGGTACGGCCCTCGAGGTAATTTATAAAACACACGCAAAAAAGAAAAGAATTAAAGAAATCTAGACCGCAAAAGAATTAAACAAGCGAGTGCCTGTTTTTCCTGGCCAAGGTCAGGGTCCTTGAACACAACACGAGCCTAACGTGTCATCACGTGGTATATGTCTGGTCTGGCAGGGGTCCAGTTCTGACGGAGAGCACCAGAACGCGGCTCCAGCACTTCAGAAATGTCAGTACCCATAAGGAGCCGTACACATGCCGCAGTTTCTGCGTGGCTGAGTCTTTAGCTGAAAGCCCAGCGGCGATCTGTTCATCTGTCATACTGATCATAACTTTGTCAATAACTTTGTTGTTATTAGCATCTGGTTAGCTAGCTATGCTAACGAATATAAGAAGCTTCTACAACCAGTGAGGTAAAGGCACATCTTTATATGACCATTATAGTTATAAAAACACAAGAGAATAAAGTAAACAGGTATAAAATACTATATGACAGTAAAAAAAAGTTGTTATTAATAAACAAGAATACAGTTTGAAAGGGGAGTGATTTGTAAAATATCCATAAAGAAAAAGAAAATCTGCTTCCAGTTCTGTTTCATATGGGTGTTGAGAGATGTTTCCATAGAGCTCCTAATGTTGCTCTCAAAGTGCACCAGATTGATGCTTTTAACTTCAACATTTAAAAAACAATCTTCCTGGGGGAGCATGCCCCCCGGACCCCCCTAGAGGAGTCCCTCCCCCACTTAAATCATGTCCACATGGATAGGAAACTAAATACATTTGCACACATCTTGTGTCCATATCTTTCTGTTTGGTGGTCATGCCACAACCGTGCACATGCATGCATGCGCGAGTCATGGTGAGATATCTGGATTAAGAGGTTGCTCTTTCTTTGCACAGCATGAAAGAAAGGCCAAATGAATGGGCTGTGCTTTTAGTTTTTTTAAGCAGAGATCAATAATTTGTACGGCCCTCGGAGGATGTTGAAAAAATTTGAAATGGCCCTTGAGAGGAAAAAGGTTCCCCACCCCTGTGTTAAAGCTTTAATAAGAGAAGCTCTAGACAGGAAGATCTGGCTTGCAGTAATACTTATATCTCAAGTACTTTTCAATATGTACAGTTGATTCTTGATTATCCCAATGCTTAGATTTGTACAAACATATTTAGCAGCTTATTCAATCAGGATAAAGCAAACAAATATATAGAAATTCATCTGTATAATATCTGGATTCGTACTTAGTACTACAACATGATGGGGTGTTCTCTCTCCAACAACCACTAAGCTAAATGCAAATGAATGAGTCATGAAGTCCAATATGCAAATGAGTGCATGACATCATCCGAGGACCTTTGGAGCTAATGTTCGGTACTTTCGTTTTCAGGGTTGGCAACACTGCACTTAGTTTCCAAGACTTTGTGCCATAAATGGAGCCTACATTTTCACAGGCAGCTGCAGCCAGTGGCTAAACATATTACACAGTGATGCTTACAGGGTGTCAGGCTGGTTTCATTATTCTACAGACATTTGTAGTGGATCAATATATACTTCATAATAACTTCAACAAAACGTTTCCATTTCCTATATTTGTTTTTAGAACATTTCTCCCTGATCAGAAACACACACACACACACACACACACACACACACACACACACACACACACACACACACACACACACACACACACACACACACACACCACACACACACCACACACACACACACACACACACACACACACACACACACACACACACACACACACACACACACACACACACACACACACACACACACACACACACACACACACACACACACATTCCTTAAAACCAGTCACCATAGCAATGATGGGACTGAGATATTCCACACCGACCACATCACTCAAATTAGATCCAAACCCAGAGTGAGCTTATGTGACATGAATAAACAATAATTATGATCAATAAAAATGAAATATAATGAAGCAGACTATAGTTACAAAAATTAAAATGAATGGTTCAAGAGGTCCTATTCTGCTTTTGGGGGTTTTTCCCTCTCCTCCTGTAGTTTTAGTGCATGTAAATGGTCTGCAGAGGCTAAAATCCCTTATCAATCCAGAAGGAGTTTCTCTCCCTTGCCTGAAACGCCTCCATTGGACTCCTTTGTTTACTTCCGGAACACAGTGACATCACTATGGAACAATAGCGCTCCAACACATCGGCTAAGGGGCGGGACATCTCTAAGCGGTTAACCAATCACAACAGAGCCAACCAGCTTTCAGCCTAACCCGAAGTTTAACATTATAGGGCTTTTTAACACATTTCACCCTAGCTGCAAAGTAACAAGTGCTGTACTTAGGTTCAGTTTTGAGGTACTTTATACTGTTTTATGTATACTTTTATTCTATCTGGAGCATCTGATGCAAAATCCAATTTCTAAACCAATCTGTCAATCAATCATTCAGTCAATCAATCAATTACTATCTGAACTCTAAAAGCAAAAAAAGTCCTAAATGCATGATAACTTTGTGATGAGTTATTCCAACGTATTAATAATGGCAGCAGATCAGACTCTCTGCACAGATCTGAACAGGATCTGTAATTACTCTGCCAGATGTTTGAGGCGTTGTGACGCTCAGAGCCAATGAAAACATCTGCAGCCAAACTGACATTACCCCTGTGGACTCAATTCACGCTAAAAAAACATAGATCCACTTTAACAAAACATGCCACCTGGCAGAGAGTTCAGAATCATGTTTCAGGTCGACTGTGAAATCCTATTTGATGTACAATGATCAAATGTGTCAATCAGAACGGAAGTTAGACCTTTGCTGGAGTGAAACTGTCAATAAGTCTGACTCGGAATCTCGCCTTACTAATGAACAATTGAAAGTAAAACCCATAACAAGACAATGATCCTCTCTTCAGCTGGGATCAGCAAGCATGTTTGTTCAAAATAAACACGTCGTTTTTACAATTGATTGATAGGAGTTGAATTATTTTTAAATAAATAAAAAAGCACTGTTATAATATCGAAGGTGACATGTTTAGATGTTTAGTTATTTCCAACCAACAGTACAAAACCTAAAGATATTCAGTTCTTTAACATTTATTACGCAGAAAATCATCAAATCTTCAAATGTACAGATCTGGAATCAGCAAATGTTTGTCATTTTTGCAGGAACTGTGACTCTGAGACATGACCTGTAGTTTTGAAGCTTATTCAGCATAGCAGATAACGGTAGCAAGAAGATTATTATTATGTATCTTCTTCAACACTTAAAACAACACAACATGGCCCTGTGCTGCATTCTGGGGTCCATTGTTAACGACTGTAAACAGCATGACTGTTCTTTTATCAAATATATCTGAAAAGTATTTCAGGTGGAAAAATGATCATCTGAAAGCCAGCGGAAACTGCTGCTGGAACAATACTTGACTGTGTGTGTGTGTGTGGTGTGTGTGTGTGTGTGTGTGTGTGTGTGTGTGTGTGTGTCAGGGGAAGGGTGGGGGGTCTGTCTGACAGGTGGGAGGGGTCACATCTGTTTCCTGTTGCACACCAGAGAGCAGTAAACTCAGAGAATATCCACAGAAACGTCCCTCGACCTTCTATAGAGTCTGACAGGAAGCTAGAGCTGCTGCTGATGAAAGATTGTATTCATGTTGGCTCTGATGTCATGTCCACGATCTGCACACGTCTCATAACGACTCCTCGGGTAGTTCAAGTTCCTGAGAAAGCTACACAGACCTTGAAAAAGCCAGCGAGGAAACCTTACGTTTTATTTTGTCACAGATGAGTAACGTTTTTTCTGCCCTAACTTTGGTTATGAGTCAACGAACTTCACCAAAGTCTCCTTCACGGCCCACGTCAAAAACAGAGTTGTGTGTGACGCTGCCTTTCTTTTGTGACCTGGAGTTTCTATCAAAATGTATGAAAGTCTTTAAACTGGCTCGTCAAAAACAGAGAGAGAAAAGAGAGGAAGAAAGAGAAACATTTGAATGTATTTATCAAATCCGAATTCACTTGCTGTTCTTAAGTACACATTTTAGTTACTTTTAATATTTGTAACTACATATCACATATCCACTCACAAACTTTAACTTGTAATGTAGTATTTCCTAAAGTGTGGTTTTAGTACTTTAACTTAAGAAAAAGGTCTGAATACTTACTCCACAGCTGCAACAATATGCACCAATCAGAGTCAGTTAAAAATGCAAATACAGAAATGAATTTGAAATAACTTAACCGGTGATTTTGGAAGAATATATTGGGTTAATGCAGATCCTCCGTACCAAACAGGCTACACATTACACTTCAGTAAGAACCAGAAGACTTTAAGTATGAGTTTCTCTGTTTTACTTCAAGATAACATGGACATTTGATTTCCAACCAACTGAGTCATATCAGACACAACTTCTTTCACCTCATCAGCACATTTTTCATTTACTGATTAAACGATAAGTCCCACACAGCTAAATAATCCCCTCGAAACCATCATTTATTCCCTACACCTAAAATAGATATTTCTAGGATTCTGATTCCCTGGAGCAATCTGCTTCTGCTCACAATGTCAAGAAACCTTTTAAAGGTTTAACATTTTAAAGCCATAGAAATGTAGAAACCAAATTCTAACATTATCTGTTGGTTGTCAGATAATCTGCCTTGGACTTCTCTGGAGTTCAGTTGATACTGGAGTAAATGATTACCCAAGCTTCACTGATACAACTTTAAACAGTAGTAGAGTGTCTGATAACAGCAGAGACTGCAGAGAGTCTGGATCCCATTCAGTTTCTTTACAGCAGTAGAGCTCAGCACTGACTGTAAATCATGCTCACACACACACACACACACACACACACACACACACACACACACACACACACACACACACACACACACACACACACACACACACACACACACACACACACACACACACACACACACACACACACACACACACACACACACACACACACACACACACACACACACACACACACACACACACACACACACACACAGCTGACTGAGGGCTCTGTCTTTGCTCTTCTTGTTGATGGTTGGCTGCAGCTGTGGTATAATACTGCATCTTAAAATAAAGAAATTCCTCAGTTGCTTTTTAATTTGCAACTTCATTTAGGGACAAATATAGTTATTCAACAGTAGATTGTTAAGTTTGACTCTAAAATGTAGTTATTCATGTTTTCATTCAAAGGTCATCTAGTCTAATCTAAGCTTGTAAAGTATTGTATATGTATTAAAAACATGTACGTGTGCAATGCCACTTCCAATGATTGTCAACATAATTTAGTTTCAGTTCTAACACTGAAACACAATATTTAAAATGTCTCTGAATAGAGTGCCACAGTGACGCGTCCTAAAACCCGGGAGTAAACTCCTTCCGGTTCCTTTGACAAAAAACCAATGCAATTTCTCCACAGGATTTAGGAAAATAGCTGGAAATCAGGTCTGTGGTTGAGACACATTGAAGAGACGGATCACGTTTTGTTCAGCCGGATAATCTCCACATGTCTACCCTACTTTTATCATTTTCTAATCATAAATCTAGTCGCCAGAAGCGTTATGCTATAAACGAACTACAGCAGGGTCGCTGCTTCAACGTCACGCCAACTTAAGATCCATATTCAAACATACAGATTCTAAATGGAACAAGTTGAAGCGTTTGTTTGAACACTTTGCAGGAGGCAGGTACTTGCTTTCAAGCAGAACAGGGCAAACAAACTTAGAGGAGAGTTTACGTGTTCGGCGTAATGACGTACAACGTCCTCCACGACTTCTGTAGTCCTATTCAGCCACTTGTTAACAACCATCGTTTTTCAGACACGTCAACTCTTCAGAAATCACCAGTGGGGTCACTGCTGATGGATTTAATGTCCTTGAACAAAACGTGATCCGTCTCTTCAATGTGTCTCAACCACAGACCTTATTTCCAGATATTTTCCTAAATCCTATGGAGATATCCCATTGCTTTTTTGTCGAAGGAACCGGAAGTGGTAAAATGCTAACTTACTTCCGGGTTTTAGGACGCGTCACTGTGGCACTCTATTGTATTGGGACATCTCTTTTAAACTCTCTTTCCAACTAACAAAACAAATCTCCATGCAGGAAAAAGTGCAGGAACCACAATTTTTGTTCCTTTTTCACAGTGAAGCAGTATTGGAGCCAGCAGTGTGGGCGTGTTGCCAGATCTGATAAAGATTTAACAGCGTGCATTTGATTTACATCAGCACATTCTCTGGCAGCAGAGCCAGGCCTGCTGTCAGACAATGTGACGGACATGAAGCTTCAGGGGCCGGACGCTCACATTCAACATTTCTTTCACACTTTTAGAAAGAGCTTCTCTGCAGCTGCACGTAACATGTTTTGTGTTATAAATAAAGAAGAATGTCCCTTCACTTGAGTTTAGCTATAATAACGTGACCGTACAGACTGCAGCTTACTGATATATAGGACTTTTATTAGCTTCTGGAATCTAAATAGATTCAGATAACATGCTAATACTTGAAGTCGTGAATGTGCGAAGCTGCTTCTGATTCCTCACATTTTTTGGGGTGTAACAGAAGACAGATGTTAGGGATTGGTATGGCACTAAGAATAACTTCTCGGCAGGTGGTGAAATGAACTGTGGATTTGTCAGTCTGTCAGTTTTTGACTTTGAACTAAACCACGTTAGTCAGGTGATCCTAGCTCCTACACGTCGAATCATCAGCACAGTGAGAAACCACACAATTAAAGAAAATCATTGGAAACTGTTGAAACCAAGTTATGAAACAGTATTTGTCTGTAAACATCAATCCTATTATTAACTCATTAATGACGGCACTACAGAGAGAGTCCGCCTCTGAAGAAACTACTAACAACCACAGGGGTTTTCATCACTGTGGATCTGATGCAGAGAACATAGTTAAAGGGACACTTCACCACAAAAGAAACAGGATGATATTAGTGGGGTTTTTGGTCTTTGGGTAAACTGTTCCTTTATGCATAATACACATATTTAACTTCTCTCATTGCACATTTTTCCTCCGTCAGTATCAGAAGTACTCCGGTGACTTTCTCTGTGTTTACAGTGCAAACAAAAACCGCTAATAGCTGATTTAGCATGTTCTTTCATGGTGCAAATGGACCAATATGTAAACAAATACAGGCTCCATGGCAAAATATGCAAACAGAAACATACTGAGCTGTGAGACGTATTCACTAACACCCATCCTGATGAAACACTGTGTGTGAAGCTGTGTGTGACTGACCAGTGCACAGAGCAGATCCACAGCCTCCAGCACCAGCTCCTGGTGTCCGACCCGCGTCAGGCCCAGAGACAGCAGCTCCTGGTGGGACAGCCTCAGCAGCTTCTCTCCGTCCACCTGCTGTCGCTGGAGGGCCGGCATGTACTGCTGCAGGCTGTCGTCCAGACCTGGAGACACGGAGACTCAACACAGTGAGAGGGGCACCAAGCAGACATTATGTTCAGAAATCTCCACATATTCACACCATTTTATGAATCATTTTTGGTCACAAGTCTTTACTGCACCACCGCTAAGCTAAAGGTGGCTAATGTTAGGCTATAAAGTAACTACAGCACGGTCACATGACTTCACGTCACCACCGCTAAGCTAAAGGTGGCTAATGTTAGGCTATAAAGGAACTACAGCACGGTCACATGACTTCACGTTACCACCACTAAGCTAAAGGTGGCTAATGTTAGGCTATAAAGGAACTACAGCACGGTCACATGACTTCACGTCACCACCGCTAAGCTAAAGGCGGCTAATGTTGGGCTATAAAGGAACTACAGCAGGGTCACATGACTTCACGTTACCACCGCTAAGCTAAAGGTGGCTAATGTTGGGCTATAAAGGAACTACAGCACGGTCACATGACTTCACGTTACCACCGCTAAGCTAAAGGTGGCTAATGTTGAGCTATAAAGGAACTACAGCACGGTCACATGACTTCACGTTACCACCGCTAAGCTAAAGGTGGCTAATGTTAGGCTATAAAGGAACTACAGCACGGTCACATGACTTCACGTCACCACCGCTAAGCTAAAGGCGGCTAATGTTGGGCTATAAAGGAACTACAGCAGGGTCACATGACTTCACGTCACCACCGCTAAGCTATAGGCGGCTAATGTTGGGCGTGATGACTTTTAGTAGTCTCATTTAGACACTTGTTAAAGAGCAACTTGCAGGTTTTTTTTTTTACTAGATTTATGCTTAACCTTGCCGGAAAATTACAATTCAAAAAGTTAATGCAGGATTTGATGTTTTACAAGACATAAGGGCAATAATTCAGTGGGGAAAGGAGCCGTTTTGAGCTCTGCTACTAAAAACTGCTTTTTTTAACGTCATACGTCAAACGCGTCATATACACGTCACATGGGGGAGCAACTTTCTCGGACTCGTTCTCTGTCCAATCCGCGGTAGTAGTTTGTAGTTGGTTTGAGCAGTTGTGATTTAGTGAGCTGGTATTTTTTCGGTAATTTTACATTTCATTTCACCATTTGTAATCATGGTGAGCTTGAGTTTGTGCAGGTTGCACAAACTCCAGCGTGTCAGGACATCGAGTCCACAGTTTCCCTAACAGGAAAAGGACCGGAGCTAGCTTTCGTTCCTGGGTGCGTTGTGCGAGGTGCATCCGACTCCCTGCAGCACATACTCTCCACAGCTGAGGCCTATCAAACAAAACGTTTATCAGGAAACCGTATTACATCTCTCTCCCCCCCTTCGTTCCTCTCTTCCCCATTCGTTCCTCTCTCTCTCCCCTCCGGTACGCAGCACCGTAAGACGTAGTGTGGAGTTGCATTAGGTAACGCTGTGGTGGCTGTACTCCTCCAGCCGTCTCCTTTGTGTTTGTTTGTTTCCCCTGTCTGGTTGTTTGTGTGGGCGTGGTGGCTGTCACTCCTGGCTCCCGGCTCAACCTCCACTCACCTGCTGCAATCAGCTGTGCACCCTCCCCGACTACACACCTGCTTTCCATCAAGCCATTTACAACGGCATATCAACGGAGGCTCCACAACCTTTCTCCGCCAGATCGTCCTGCCAGTAACGTTACTATATTATCAATACTACTTTAGTTATAGCCTGATATATGATAGCTAACTTTACAAATGTTGTGAGTGACCGACGTTAGCTAACATTAACTGTAGCTAACGCCGGTCACTCACCAAGAGCTGCCCTGTTCTCCACTGGTTCTCCTCACACCACAGCTCAATTTCTCACCGATGGCCGTTATTTCTTCTAATCCTTGGCTGCTCCTGGTCTCTTGTAAGCCAAGCAGGCTCATAATTATATGGTTGTGGTCCGTCATATGCATTCGAATATTTATTTTCAACCTCTTCTGTGTCAAAACTAGCATTGTGATCCATGTTTATTACTACGTTAGACCGGCCGCTCTCCCCCATGTGACGTCACACACGGGAGGTCACATGGGGAGGCTTTTTTTATGCGGAAGTAAAAATGTCTTACAAAAACGACGCCAGATGTCACTGTAGTGTATATTTATGTATATTTTTTGGAAATCTAGTGTATACATCATTTTCCTACACATTTATTCACTGGTGTCTCTAACCTGCAAGTTGCTCTTTAAGTTCACCAGTGGGGTACTTACTGATATACTTTACATCGTAGAGTTAAAATCTCATCAGCTTGTGTTAACCACAGACCTTATTTCAGGCTAACAACCAAAAACACACAATAAAAAAAAACTTCCAGACGAGGATAGAGGAAGTGCAAAAATTGGGACTCATTTCAGGGTTTTAGGACTCATTCCTGCACCACTCTATTGGAGGTTTGATACAAAAATCATATTTACAGGCCACGGGGAGAATATGTCTGTGCAATGGGAAGGAGAATAGACGATACCGGGACAGAGTTTCCTGACTGAGTTTCAGTGGACGTCGTCTCTGTTATGATCCATTCAAGTTTGACAGCAAACACAACTGCTGAGTCAACACGGGTCCATCGCAGCTCACACCACGCTGCCACCTCACCACACTCTGCTCAGGACATCTGCACACAGCAGGCCGCCGGTTTGATGCCGCACATTCATCACCGTCCACTGTACTACGCTGCTTTCATTCTGTCCAAATATTATAGCAAACTCCGTAACTATAATCTTTATCATAAGAAAAACATAATATAGTTTACAAAAAAAGTAAAACTGACCAAGATTAAATACTGAATTGCATGTCTGTGGTTGAAAATGTTCATATAAGTCTAGAGTCAAAACTATACATCATTTTTAAAAGCAAACTTTCAAAAAAGATGACAGAGGATGGGATCTGGACCCTTCTGGATCCCATGATCTCATAAGATCGAGACACCGACAGCACCAGCGGCGCCACTCTGTGCCCGACCCTGAACTTTGACCCCTGACCCCTCTGTGAAGGCAGCAGCGGGAGACCACATAAAAGAGTTCTCACACCGGATCAACAGAGGAGCTTCTGCCTCATGACTCTGCTGACCCACAACCGTACGCAGACTCATGTTCACCTCCGGGAGTCTAGGACGGACAAGAGGCTAAAGAATAAAACTGTGTAAAATCAAAATAACATGGTGCACCTTTTCTCCCCAATTGTAGAAGGTCACATTGTTGATATAAAGGATTTACCTATCTAACTAGAACTATGATTAATTTATTTCTGACATTCAGTGATTCTCAAATTAATGTTTTAAAACTTCGTTAAAAGTCAGGCTGTGGCAACTAACTTTTTTTCGGACATTTCACTGACAATAAGAATAATCAGGACAATAATAATCAGATCATACAACAATGAAAATGTAAAAAAATTGCAGTCATTGTTTTGCTTTTACTTCATAATGCAGCAAATTATTTAAGGGTTAGAGAAACTGTAAGGAGATTAGGTTTAGACACCTAAAAAGCTTTACAGTTAAAATCATATTGAATGAATCACCACGTAATCAGCTAACATGTGTACACTTTTAACTGTAAGGCTTGGTGTTTGTCTCCTAAACTAAAAATACTCGTCAGTTTGAGAAAGCTTTTGCACCGAGCGTCCACCAAATGGTCGGTGTTATAAAGCTGTAAGCACCGAACAAAATGCCTGAGCTGGTGTGAACAGGAGGAGAAAACAACTGGCCCTGCATGAGGTCATTAAAGAAACTCCAGGCAGGAGGACAGATGGCCGACTCCACATTCCTCTGCCTCTAACCGCTGATGGGACACCTCTGCTGTCACACCTCTGACACCCACAATGCACTGCGGGAGACTCATCACAACGAAGAGCAAAAGCATTTCAATAAAGTTCACACCGGGCAGGGCTACAAGCACTTTGGCTCCTAACAGTGTTTCCGCCAGACCAGGGCTGAGAGGGCGTCCAACCCGAGAGCCGGGGGGGGGTGGTGACGTCACGTCGTGTCACATGACTTGAATTTTGAATTGAGCCGTCCCTTAAGTTATAGATACTATCTCTTTACGTATTAGTGATGGGAATTCCGGCTCTTTTTAGTGAGCCGGATCATTTGGCTCGGCTCACTAAGAAGAGCCGGTTCTTTCGGCTCCTAAACGGCTCTTCATGTTACCACAGTTTACCACGGAGCCTCAGTTTCGCCGCTGCGAGGCTCCGGCGCTCGCAGTTCACGCGCGTGCTCCACTAGCACCCCCCGCCAAGGCTCGCCGGCAGTACACATTACGTCACAGGAACACGCTTTGCTGGCGGCGAAAATAATCCCACCAGACTCCTTTGTCCCTCCAACAGAGGGATGTCCTTGTCCTTTTTCCTTTTCCTCATTTCAAGCGATAAAAACTCGATCTTCTCTCGAATTAATTATTTTTTTGGACGCCCTCGGCTCGAGTTCAGGGCGTTCCGAGCTGAATAAGGGCGTCAAATGACGGCAAGACGCCCCCCTGGCAGAAACGCTGGCTCCTAATTTTGAGACCTTGAAATTAAGAAATCATCATTTTGAATGCTGAATGATGAAATGAAATGCTTAATGCACTGAATGCACTCCTGCAAAAAAAGCAAGATGGCATGACAACTGTCAAATCAGACGAGAAAAAATGACTGCGTAATAATACTAGCAGTTGTGAGCTACACTACAGATGTCCTGCTTTAGTTATTTGTTTTTTCTGCTCCAGTTGAGCTGCTACAAAAAAAAACAGTGACAGAAAACATGTCGTGCTCCTACATGTTCCCGGAATAATGCCAAGATGCAAATCCCCATGACATCCCGAAACCTCCTCAGATAAATGATCACAACATGCAGACATAATTCAAATAACCCCTCCTTCATGTTGGCCGGCGGCTGGTGAGAGTGTGGT
This sequence comes from Dissostichus eleginoides, assembly GCA_031216635.1. Lineage (NCBI taxonomy): Eukaryota > Metazoa > Chordata > Actinopteri > Perciformes > Nototheniidae > Dissostichus > Dissostichus eleginoides. The sequence goes on along the minus strand of CM062281.1, from coordinate 26,946,824 downwards.
CACCAGGAATGTGTTGGTGACAGCCGGGGTCACGTTCCTGACAGCCGAGGAGGCCGATAATCTCTCCGGCTGCGTGTCACGCGACAGTCAAATCAGCTGCTAATGAAAACATGACAAAGAGAAGCCAGCCTCCTGCAGAGAGGAAACCTGACGCAGCACATATGAGCTTCTGTTGGGCATTTTCATGGAAGTCAAAGTCAACTGGGATAGAACTGATGGTTTCAGGTCCAAATTTACCAGCCTGACTGTTTGCTCGAGTCATTGGGGTTTGTCCACTGAGCCCAAGACATTCAGATTTACAGTAGCTTCAGACTTATGAGAGTAAATACATGCATTTATCTTCTTACTAACACTTCTGCTGCTTCTAATTTACAGATATTTTCTCTACATTCATTTCACATGTTGAATATTTTCTATTAAACCAGACCGCATGAGGGATAACAAGAGCCTGGCCTGAAGAGAAATGTCTTGAGGCTTTAATAATGAGAAGATAATGGTACATCTACGTGAGACTGGACATTTAAGACATCATAACCACTGGTCAAATGTGGATCAAGACTAAATAAAAGGTTAAGACGTTGATTTACATTGTGGAATAACCTGAAATAAAAACACTTCCCAACACCGGCATATTGCCAACATCCAGATCTGGATCCAATGTTCTCGTGAGAAATAAAACGTCACAGATTTATGTGACAGTTGAGACATTTTTGTCATTTTGCACATTGCAATCGGGTTTGGCACTCGACCCAAAACCTTTGGAGAACGTCTTCAGACGGCTGACGAAGGAGCCGGATAAGCGCTCTGAAATCCTGCTGAGCCGAGCTTGTGGCTACGGAAATGCTTCTCAAGTAGCACGTTTAATCAAACACAGAAAAGTGATTACGTGAACGCTGCAAAAACTACTGACTGGTTATGTGATGGTTTGAATAAACTTTCATTAGAAAATGCGACAGTGTATATTTAAAAATGGTTGTCTCTGGCCATATTGAGTCTCAGTTTTGACACAAGAACCACAGATGTTCCAGTAATGTGAAAACAAATGTCATACATTCTATTTAGATATATTTTTACCAGATTGAACAACTTTTGTCAACATCCTTGAAAACATCCCATCACATTTTCTTTCTGCACAGTATAGACTGAATGTCATATATGAACAGGACTTATGTTTAGCAGCAGTCCCAACCTTTTCGGATTGACCACAAAAGTAATCTAATCAGCTGAGAGGTCACAGCAAAGTTCACACTGGAAACGGCCTGATTTAATCTTTGCTCTTTGAAAAGCACTTTGAAACCTACTTGTTTGTTGACAGAATAACTCAACATGAGAGAGACTGACTATACTGAAACCAGTGTTAACATTGACAACTTTCTCACTGAACATAGTTGTCTTTTTTGTTAATGATTAATGATTTTTGTTAAGTTGTAAGAAGAAAATGAGAATTTCTGATATATAATGGACCTGTAAGGATCTGTCCACGGTGCTTTTCTAGAGGCACGAGTTTCCACAGTTTACTTTAGACACAAACGTAAGAAAAGTTAATTTCTCCGTCAGTGGTCTCGTCTCGGACCGGTCTAATATTTGCAGACGACCCCGGGCCTCCTCCTGTCACTCAGCAGCTGCTGGGAAACTCTTCAGGGTGGGAAGCTCTTACTTTTCACTGCATCGCCAAAACCTCTGACAGTCTCTGCTTCACCCAACCGATGCTCAGTTACCAGCGGGAATGCTCCTTATTGGAAAAACAACCCATTTACCAACTGGTCTTGATGTTCTTTGTAAAAACTAGGAATGGTTATCAGAAAACCCTACAACGAGATAGAAGTCTTTACTGATGAATTCATTCTTGTGGCTTAGGTCCAAACACCAGATGAAACTCTTTCAATAACCCGGCCTTTGTTGACATGGTAATAGTTTGAACCATCTCCTAAATTCCTGAACTGACAGCGACTCAAAGTAGTTTTAAGGCGCGCTGATGATAAAGTGGGTTAGGCTGCAGGCAAACACGTAAAGAAGTCCGTAAAAAGAAAGACAGAAGAGGAGCAGGTGAAACTCCAGCTGCTAATAAACAGTCCAGTTAATCACTGGACAGAAAGAAAGAAACAAGAAGTCGGGACTCGTTTTACAGAGGGCCGTGACGAGAGACCCACCTCCAGAAATCTTCCTCACTGAGAGATGTTTGTGGTTTAGTGCTCTGAAGGCCAATTGGAGGAAGATGTTGACATGCTGTGATAATATCAGACTAGGGGAACGTCTACTTTTTACTGAATCTAAAGATATTCAGTTAACCAGCATGTTGAACAACCATAAGCATCAAATCCTCACATTTGAGAAGCTTGAACCATTGCGTTTTGGCTTGATATTATTCCTAAATGTAGTATTCGATTATATTAAATGTTTGTCGACCATTTTCCTGTTCATCGATATTCAAGAATTGTTGCAACTGTGGACAAAATGAGGCGGTGGATTAATAAATGGATTAATATTATTAGATTTGACACAAACAACTGGAGAATTATCAATGATAGTTCTCTGTTTCTAAATGTAATTCACCAATGATATTTAAAAGAGCTGCTTTGAATCGTTTTGATCCATGGGGAACATACTTCGTTAAACCCCAATCATCCCTGTAGTCTGACATTCCTCAAACCACAGATAACCTTTCCCTGCATTGAGAAACTCTCCCGGTTGGACTATAAATCTGCTGTTCATTCCAACAAATGGCACGCGTTGTTCAGTGGAATCACAAAGACGGACCTCGGACCCGACACTCCCCAGCTGGGAGCCACAAAAGGAATATTTACCCCACCTCCATCACAACAGGACGAGGGTGGAGAGGAAAAGAGCGCTGCGGCAATTCATAGCTTCACTGGGCCTCTGTCAAACACCAAACTATCACACACACACACACACACACACACACACACACACACACACACACACACACACACACACACACACACACACACACACACACACACCACACACACACACACACACACACACACACACACACACACACACACACACACACACACACACACACACACACACACACACACACACACACACACACACACAGGCCATTCATCTCATTGGTACGAGGCAGCGGGAGGAACACACTCTGTTGAGCAAACACTATTCAGGAGGAAAAAGGATTTCCTTGAGCAATGTGCAGATCTGTGCTCAGACGTCTTGTGAAATCACACTGAACAGTCCCCTGTGCTGAGCTGTAATCCCACTGTAACACCAGGAGAAGCACTGTACGTCCAACAGATAAGCTGAGCTGAAGGGAGTGCTGCTGGTCATTGTTTTCTCAAAATTGCATATTCCACACATTCTTTATCGATACACATTCCTGCTGCGGCTTACTGTTAACGTGCAATGAGGCGTAGCATTGGCCAAAAAAGGAAAGTAGGAGACTACAGGTTTAGGAAAATGGATATAAACATGTCATGATGTACTTTTTGGAGGTTAGATGATGGAGCAGTATGTTTGTGAGACACCAATGAAATGTGGGCAATGTATTCACTTAGAAATATAATGCCTTATCTAAAGGAATATGGAGTTTAAATATGTTTTATTGGCATATCTCTTTCTAACAGCAGGATGATGCTCAACAGTGTAAAACTCTACTTTCGATTAACTTTTTGGGGAATTCAACTTGTCTTTAAACTGAGCAGAGCGGTTAGGTTTAGAGGTGTTGATTATACAAATGACAAAATCTCACCAAATCGCAACTTCTTGTGAACAGGGCAGGGGGCATTAATCCGGCGCAAACAAGTGATCAATGGCATGTTTCTGCATTCAAAATTGTTTGATGATTTTTACTTTTAACATTTGTAAGAGGAAACCTCACAGAAATAATTTTTGGGGATAAAAAACTAGTGCTTCCATTACATAACTTGTTTGTTTACACACAGGGAATGTTACAAATGTATTTTGTTATTACGATAAATGCAAAAATTGAGCAAGCTGACATTGTTAAGCATGTTAATGTTAGCTTTAGAGGGTTGGAGAAGTAGACATTCTGAGCGTATGCTGGCACTAAAGGATGATCCCAGAGTCACCGAGACAAAGAGATTCACCCTCTGAGGATCATGAATAATGGGACCAACTTTCTGTAATCTTTCCAAAAGCAATAACATTTTATATAGGGGAAAAATTCCTGCTGTACCACAGTGACATCACTAAATGCGGCTAGAATGAAGACCAGTCATGCAGGTTTTAGTCATTCAGTTGTTCACGCATATGACGCAAGCTGATCAAATCTCACAATCTGCTTTAGGATCTATTAATAAATCATTACGTGAGTCACGGTGATATTCCTGACTAACACAGCTCAGTTCCCACAGAAACACTAATGTGTGTCTGACTCACAGAAGCACTAATGCCATTATTTTGGACATCTATGGACACGTGTATTTGTGACTTGTTGTGTATTTTACATCAATATATTTGAGGCTGAGACAATAAAGGATTTAGTTTTACAGGTAAATAATAAAACCAGATTATAGCTAGCAGAAATGTCCAGCTACGTACGCCTCTTCACAGATAAACAAACGCACATTGTTTGATCATTATATTTCAAATATGTTTCTCAGCTTCCTTCCTTCCTTCAAAGACCATGCAGGCAGGAAGGGCTTTGTTTGATCAAATTCCTCGAACTGATGTTCACCATTTTGAGGGATAAAACAAGTTTATCTTGGCAGAACAACAGAAGGGAGGAACGGTCAACAAGTCAAAGTGCAAGATAGAAATCTAAATTGTATGAAACTGAAAAAAACCTGATGAAGATGATAGGATTTAAAAAATTGGACAATCATCCAATGAGTCGGATAAATGTCAAAGGAAATGCTGTGTCAAAGGGTTATAATGTAAGTTGTTAAGTTACGAAATGGGGTGTAAATCCAGGCCAGGGTTATCAATAAGATATTTCTTTTTGGTGTTAGAATTCTTGAAAAAGGTTCACAAAATGTAGGCTGGTGAAAATAGATTTGTCCTCACCTATAGTTCAAGTTCTATATTAGATCATAATGACCCATGCATTAACATAGGTTTAAGTAGGTATTGTTTGCAAAAACATAAGTAAAAGTACTATATATACCCCTCAACTTAAGTGGAGAGGATGTAAAAATGGCATGAAAAGTATAGCTAAAATTAGTCGTCCAAAAATATTGTTCTCACCTAGTTCAAATTCAACTGAATCAAACCCTACTGTTTTGTATCTGATGCATCACGATATGCATCGCCCGGCTCGTGGATTATGCTTCTTGTTCATTCTTATTTTTTCTCACAGCCCTTCTTAAACACTGCATGTGTCGTGTTATTTGTTCAGTCGTCATCTCGCTGCCATGTGTGACGGCACCTGTCAGACGAGCAGAGGGAAGTATGTGATCCGTCTGAACACGCTGAGCTCCATCGCTGTTTACCTCGAGACACAGCTGAGATATAGGTTAGCTCTAGCTACCAAAACATGAATGACCATGAAAGCCATAAAAAGAGACTCTCACTGCTACATTATAGTGTGTGTTGTTTCAGTATCGACTCAAATGTGTTCAAAACATTGAAAAGCTCAGATTTAAATGACCAGATGTGAGTTAGGAAATTAGGTTATCTTAATGACTCTTTCAAGTATTTTTTTAATGCATTGTATGTGTCCTCCTTAATACTTAAAAACTACCTTGTTGATTATCAATTTCAAACATATTTGATTTTTTTCAATCCAAATATCTGATTCAATACTAGAGAGTTATCTATCTTAAATTAAGATTCAAGAAACACATTGTCTGACTTTTCCCCCAAATAAATGATGGAATTCCCTGACTTTTCCCTCTCTTAGAATGCACCTGCATCATGCCTATGATATTCCAGGGTTATTCAAGGAATTTGTGTTAAATGTTTGTGGTCAGCTGAAGGAGCTCGGTGACAGCCTGTGAGAGACTTTAACTAGACTGACAAAACCTTCCATTAAAATAACCTGTTGCTTGAGTTGTACACTAAAAAAAACACACACAGACACCCACTACACACACAGAAACACACCACACACACGCTCACTGCCTACAACCAGAGGCAGCAATCTGCTCTGCTGTTTCACTGAAAACACTGCCACAACTACAACCCTAAAAGTGGATTGATAAGCCGCTGAAAATAGTCCCCAACCAATGCACTTCCTTCTCCTGTTCGTTGGATATAAACTACAGGAAACAGCTGTTTTAGAAAACAACAGTACATTCTTGATTCAGATTTCCTGGATCGGGTTATTTAGGGGCATTGCGTCTTAATCTGACCCCAGAGTGGATTTACACTAAGTAAAAGGGAGAGAACAAGCCTAATTGAGCCCTCCAGGTCATGTGACTGACCAGTGTGTGTGTCACTCTTTCATGCAGAACAAAAGTGTGATGGTCAGTGAGATGTGGTAAAAGTGTCCGAGCGACCTCCTGACCCCGAACACGACAGGAGGCCGACCTTTGTGAAGAGCGGCTTTTGTCCGAGTCTTTATGGACCCCGCTCTGCTTTGTCTGTGGTGATAATGACGTGTGTGTTGGTATGTGTGTGTGTGTGTGTTTGTGCTGTCGGGGGACAAGCTGGGCTCAAAGGACGCTCACTTTCACTTTTATCTGGTACAAAGATGGGATGCACTCGGACACATTACGCCTTTTTTTTGTTAATTACATGTTTTCCTCAGTTCAAAAGTCAAACTCGAAGTCACAGACAATAAAGCAGTCCTTGTTTATGGTGGCCATCTTTGTCATCATCAACAAATGGCAGCACATCATGCTAAATATTCCTAAAATCTGAGGGCTTATTTACAGGACACTTGCAAAGACTCACCCTAGTCTACGTCAGTGTAATAGAAGAAACAAATGCACCATTTAATTTCAACTTGCTTCAAAAACATGCCCAGAAAGTATTAACTATTTTCTATTTGTTCCTCAACACAAACTAAATCTTCGCACTAATGCACATACAGCATCCTCATAACCACTTATATGTTGTGTCGATGCACATCTGAAGTTTCTAGGTCACCGGTTTTCTAAAAAGTTTAAGAAAATATTTAGTTTTCCAGGTTTTTCTAGCCCAAAATTGAAATCTTTAAAATATGCACTGATAACAAGCTGTTCTTTTTAATGTGTTACTTACAAGAAGCAAAAATCTCAAATGTAAAAACAACAATTATCTCAAAAAGACACAAATGGTGACTTGAAAAGTGCCACAGAAACAGTTTTCAAACTACAATCATGAGCCTGTTTGGCTTTTTATGGATGATGTGATTCCTGGTATGGCCTGTTATGGCTTAATGACACTCTATAATGCAAATAAATACACGGCTCAGTGCTGTGTGCAGATCTATCTGCCTCTCAACAGCCAAGTTTAACAACCAAGCAGAAAAATTACAGCCAGTAAAAAATGTTTTAAAAAAAAGGGTAAACAAGGCAGCAGCCTGCAGCCTGGTGCTGAGTCAACAGAGCCTAACAACCAAATGTGTGGACAAAAAGCATGGACAAAAAAGTCTTATTTGGCAATTTAAGTAAACCTTTTTAACTGTTTCAATGCTGCTTTAATGTACACCTCTGAAAAACAACCCCAGGTAACCATAGCAAGTTACAGCTTTCATAAACTTCTAACTTTATAGCATAATGAAACAGAAAACACCACATAAACTATTACATATAAACTAATTGTGGAAAGTAACATTAAGTACATTTAAATATATATATATATACCAAAGACAATATCGAGTACCTCCAATGTTGGTACTTTAACTGTATTATTTTGCTAATACATATGTACTAATACTTCAGTTAAATATTTAATGCAGAACTTTTCATTTGCACCACAGAATTTATATTTAAAGTACAGAATGAAGGTACTTCTCCCACCACTGTTACACGGCTATACTTCAAATGACTGTTATGTGCTTTAAAGTAAGATAACAACAAAGTACTGAAAAAGACAATACAAATATATTCAATAAAAGGTCAGGAAAGGTAAAGATGCAGCTGAAAAAAACTTAGAATTTGTAATTAAACCGCAGTGAACTAGCAGGTATTTATTCCTAAGCACACAATGCAAACTAAAATCTCAATTGTTCACTTCAATAACTGCTAACTGCATAGACTGTTTGCTAACAGAGTGACCGTTAGCTTCGTTAGGTCCGGTTATCGCTCACCTCTCATCCAGTCCACCACTTGTTGCGGAGTCCACTTACTCACAGCCTCCATGTCTCACAACGGGATGTATTTCAATCTCCCCCTACTCCAAAATACCGAATTAACCCGTTTAATTGGACATGATTACCGGAGGAGTTTCCGTAAAAACGCAGAGACAAAACACAATACAAACGGTCCCACGGTCAGCGACCAACTGACGGAGCTCGAGGAGAAAGTTTACAGTCAAAGCAGAACACACGCGCGAGGGGCGGGTGTCGGGTTACCGTTGGCTTCAGACCGCGCCCCTTTCTCCCTCCTCCTCCAATCAGATAAGGGTGCGCTGATGATGCGTGACCATTAGCTTTAACCACGCCCCTCTCTCCCTTCTCCTCCAATCATATACGGGTGTGTGTTAATGCTGCGTTCATTTGCAGTGGGAACGACTGAATATGTGTGGTTCATGATAGGAAAAATATAAATAAGAACTTTTCAAATAAATACAAATACTAGTACAGTAATTAGACATAAAGGAGTGAAATGGGACATTTCTATTATATATCATTCATACATATATAATTGAGTTCATGTATTATTCAGAAGCATCACAACCTAAAAACCTACCCAACACCAACCAAAAACCCTCAAATCTAAACGACTCCCTAACTACTTAATGGTCTAAAACAGTGGTTCTCAACTGGTCAGGCCTCGGGACCCACTTTTTCCTTAGTCAATAGATCGCAACCCGAAATTTTGAACCACTCAAATCTATTCAACGAAAAATCGTACAGTAATATATACGCTTTTCAGCATACATTATTAATTAAAGTGAAGTAAAGTGCATCCCTTATATCCCTTCACAGAACTAAAGTATGCTTTAAAAAAGGTTTAATGAGATGATGGAATCAAAGCTGAACTGTATAACATAAAAAGGCACACATGCTGAAAACCCAACCCCAGCAGGGGGTCTGGGGGGATTCTCCCCCAGGAGATTTTTAGAAATACTAACTTATAAACTACGCATTCTGGTAAACTCTGAGATGAAAATAAATACATCTATTACTACCCGACATATTAATAATATGTTATGCCATTGTTTGTTTGTCACTTTGTTCTGACAGCTTGCTGCTCCACACAGAGAGAAGAGCAAAGAGGAGATAGTCTGTGTGAATTACTTTAAATTGTGGGTAAGGGTAGATAGCTCCCATTGTTCTGTGACCTGTCAATCATCAAACCGGGGGTCATATTTCATTATGTGTCTATTTTTATCTGAAGTTGTACCCATGGATGTATAAAGAATAGTTCTACTGCAAAGTTATTCTCCGTGGGGACTTTTATTGAGAAGATGATCACTACGTGACAGAAGTTTTCAAAACCGTTTATGGTCTCCGGTACTTCCAGTCCAACGCCTACTGCATGCACAGCGTAAAAAAAATGTCTTCACTCACACATCTGCGACCCACCAGTTGAGAATCACTGGTCTAAAATATGTATTTCATCAGTCTAACATTTGTTAAAAATAGGTAAGATAATAGACATTATATAGGAAATGTATGGTACATATACAGTAAATGCATTTCAGAGGACAGTGAACTTGTGTATTCAATATCTGACATATTTGATTGACAAGTGCTTTTTTTTGACAGAGATGAAGACATGTTTAAATAGTTATCAATCTCATTCCACATTTAACTTCATTAATACAAAAGAATATGGAACAGGGAGAAGATCAATAAAAGCGATTTTGTAGGAATAATATGGAAATTAGTAAATTGCCAAAAATATCTGCTGCTATTTAGATACCGAGGTAAAAGTTTGCATCATTGCTAACGAAAAAAATCTTAGCATTTGTCCGTTCCAGCTTCAAAAATATAAAGATTTGCTGCTAATTGTCATTTTTTTCTTTCTGTTTTCTAAATATGTTTGGATTTCGGACTAGTTCTCCAACAAATCCAGTGTCATGTACATGGAAAATGTTATTTCTACAGCGAAAACTGATTCAGAATACTATTGTTTGTTACATTTACATATAATGAAAATGTGTGTTTGGTAAGGGCAACTAAGATGGAGTAACCCTCACCATATAGACATTACAACGTACATTGTAGACACACAAAGAGGGAAGTGACAAGTCCTAATAAGGGTGGTTTGTTCTTCCACTGTCTGCACATGTTATTAGTGTTTTATTATTTTATTACATTTCAGTTATTTATTTATTTAATCGTTTATTTGGCAGGGACATTGCACATTAATGAACACTTAAAACATTAAATGTGCCAAGCGTAAACATGCCGGATTTAGCTTTGAGCTACTTTCCATCCGCAGTCCCTCACATCAAACATTTAAGAAAATGAAATTTACAAACATAGCAGTACAAATACAAATACATGAAATGCATGAAAAGTGCAAAAGAGCAAGAGCAGAATACACAAGTATTTATGACATGGCAATACAATATAGCACCATCGATACCTAAAGTGCAAGAGGAGATGCCCCTGTGTTAAAGTGCATTTAGCGGTGATTGCACATCTGGTTGTTTCTCAACCATTCTTTGAGTTGACCTTGAAGCTATTGAGAGTGGGACAATCCCGTATCTCAGTTGGGAGGCTGTTCCACAACGAGCTGCCTTTAATGGAGAGGACATTTTGTCCAAAAGTGGTCCGTCTGCGGTGGACTTCACAGTCTCCTCTGGTTTCTGACCTAGTGCAGCGTCCAGTGTGCTTTTTTGTGGATGAATTCCCTTATGGGAGGGGGGGGGGGGGGGGGCAGTCCATGTAAACATTTATAAATAAAACACATACTTTTAAAAGACTTAAAATTGTCAAAACTTAAAGAAATTGTGTTTTTCAAGGATGGTACAGTGTGGTATGAATATGGCTTTCTGTCAAACACCTTGATAGCTCTCTTGTACAGCTGTTCTATGGGTTTCAGGTTTGTGGCACAAGCAAACGACCAGTTTGTCAAACAGTATTCAATGTGGGATAGAATCAGACAGTGGAGGTATGACTTTGCAGCATTGACAGTTAAGAAGGGTCTAATTTGTTTAAAATGTTGCAAGTTGATTTAATAGTATTTGATACTTTCTTAATTAGGGATTGGTATCGTTAAGGTTTTAACGGTAGGCCTACTACTACTTTTATCGATATCGCTTATCGATCCGGTCTTTTAACGGTACTCTTATCGGTTCTTTTGGAGAAAAAAATAAACAAATTGTGAACAAAATTAACATTGCTTTTTATTTAAATTAAATAAATAATATTTCACATCAAAAGAAACAACAATGTTTGAACAAATCGTATTAAATAATGTGATGACAGAATTGTAAACAGAATAGCTGAAACTTTAACAAAATAAATAACTCAGTTACCTCTAATCATTAACCCATGTTTGTATAATTGAGTTAACTCTGTGTGTTGTTGCTAGCATACATAATACCTGACGTATTGGGCTACAGAGCCACTAGAACAGTGTTTCTCAAACTTTTTCATACCAAGGACCACTTAACCAATAAAAAAACACTCGCGGACCACCTAACTCCACAAATGTCCAAAAACACATCGTTTTTCTAGAACAGATTACAAATCGCCTAAAAATGGTACAAACAAGTGGCAACATGTGTGATGAAGGTGATGCGCTGGGCTATATCATGCAATCAAAAGTGAAACTTAAGCTCGCTCCATTGTGGAGATATTCCCGCGAGAGGGCGGAAAACTTTAATTAATTAATTAATTTCAAATGTGAAATGTTACCAATATACTCACGGACCACTAGGGGGCGCTCACGGACCACCAGTGGTCCGCGGACCACACTTTGAGAAGCACTGGTAGATGATGGTACAGTGAACTGAGAAAACATCAGACCTCCTGATGGAGGATATGCTTATAATCTGCAAATAAATAATGTTTCTCTTAGTCTTACCCTGTGTTCTGTGATTCCTCCGTGTATTTCCAGTGTTTTAGTGGACAGTGTTTATGTACTCTGAATGTCCTTTACATTACATCTCATTCAGACAATAAGTGCAAACAACTTCCAAGACGAGCAAGCATCCTGCATTAGCTTTGAATCAGACCAACCATTTTAAGGTGCTTTATTTTGACATTAGAGCAAGTTAAATGAAAATGGACGGCTTCAAATAAAAAAAACCTCCAGCTCTCATGAAATATGATGTGAGAAATTGCAATGTTCACAGCAGCCTCAAACCGGACTGACCACAGATCAGATTAAACCTCGTGCAGCACTCTATAAAGTGTCTTATTTTAGGGACATGTTCTTTCCCGCCTATGAAATGTCATGTAATCCATGCCTAAAATGCTCAAACATGCACTAGTTGTGTTAAAGGTACTTTTTGTAACACTTTATATTAAGGTACACAAATTAACCATCAACTAGTTGTTAATTAACATGCATATTAGCAGTATATTGGCTCTTTATTAGTCATTATAAGACACTTATTAATGCCTTATTCTACATGACCCTATTCTACAAGTAATAAGCCATTAGTTGAGAGTTTTTCCTCAATAACCCTCTAATTAGTGCTTATTTATTGCAAGTAAGGAAGGTGTTGTACATGAGTTTTGGTCTTAATATGCTCTGCTCAATATGGAGCTAATAAGGCAGTAGTACCACAAGAATAGTAATTCTACCATAATAACACTTAACAAATATGATCTATTGTAACAAGACATGAAACTATAAGTGTTAATTGTGTCTAAATAACTCAAAAATAGGTATTTCTATCTAAGAATATGTTTTGGGGTATTGACAGTTCAGCTACCAATAGCAAGGTGATATTGACCTGTATGTTTCATATTTGCACATTTATATATTTGTAAAATGTGTACTGAAGGTTAGACAAGAAACCGGGTAGCCTACAGGAAGAAGGAGAAAGTGAACTGAATAGCATGGCGGTAGACATCCATGAGTACTACTACTTATTTTCCCTATGCTACCTGAAGAGTAAAAGGGTCAAGTCCGTCAGAAAGCAATGACTGTAAGTGTAAGTGTAAGCCTTACACTACACTGTAAGGATTAGTAACATGTATTGTGTTTATGTGATGACATTTGGAGATGTTTAAACACAATGAGAAAATGCATTAGCATTCGCGCTAGCGTTAGCATACACGGTAGCGTTAGCATACATGCTAGCGTTAGCCATACTAGCCTGTATACATGCTTATTGCACAGCTAGCATTAGCTATATTTACCTTGTTTACACTTAGCGGTCCTATGTGTTAATCTGTGTATGTTACACTTGCATGTATGAGATCATTAAGTGCCTTGTAACTTCTTTTTGTATAGTTTCACTCCGTTTGAATGTCAGTGGACTGCAAATAAGTCAATAAAGGAGCATGGCTGCTCATTCCTGGCTCTCAAAAGAGTTTGGCTGGCTGTTTAATCTATGTTCACACTGAGACAGTACAACACATAGAGAGAACAGTAGGCTACATCTATTGTGTAAGTACATACAAGCAGGTCACACAGCATGATCACAAATACATAACATCTGTTAAAAAAAATCAGTTTTTATTAAAAAGTACAGGCTGCATGTGTGTTCTCAGCCTTGGAGAAACTTGACATGTTTTGGTACATGTGTCTGAACCTCTCTTTAGTGGTTCATTAATAAAACAGATATTTCAACATGTGCCTACTTTGTTCATGTACTGTTGAGGTTAATTTCAGTAGTTGTGTGCTATAATGTATTTACAAGTGTAAAGAGGCAACTTTAGAATAGGGAACCTGTTCAGGTCAATTAGAGTCAAACTACTAGCTTATTGGTTATGAACAAGACTTCACTTTAAAATAGGGGAACATGTTCTTAGATATAAATACCTAATTTTGAGTTTAGACTTAATTAACACGTATAATTTCATGTCTTGTTACATCAGAATAGATCATATTTGTTAAGTGTTATTATGGTAGAATTACTATTCTTGTGGTACTGCTGCCTTATTAGGCCCATATTGAGCAGAGCATATTAAGACCAAAACTCAAGTACAACAACTTCCTTACTTGCAATAAATAAGCACTAATTAGAGGGTTATTGAGGAAAAACTCTCAACTAATGGCCTATTACTTGTAGAATAGGGTCATGTAGAATAAGGCATTAATAAGTGTTTTATAATGACTAATAAAGAGCCTAATGAATAATGTTAATGAAGTAATCAAGAAATGTAATCAAGTTAGTTGATGGTTAATTTGTGTTCCTTAAAATAAAGTGTTACCAAAAAATAAAAGAGACCCTTCAGCTTTCATGATGTGAGAATCTGAATGTTGACTTATGAACATTTGTAACGTTCACTGCCTTATCGTGTCTTTGACAAGGCAACACCCCCTGATATATTTCATCATCACTGCAGCTTCATACGGGACTGACCACAGATCAGATTAAACCTCGTGCAGCACTCTATAAAGTGTCTTATTGTAGAAACATGTTCTGTCCTGCCTATGAAATGTCATGTAATCCATGCCTAAAATGCTCAAACATGCACTAGTTGTGTTAAATGTACTTTTAAATACAGATGTTAAAAAAGATGTTGCAAAATGTTCTTTAAAATATCAAATATCTCTCATATCCCCCCCCCCATAAAATGCCCTTTTTCTCTTGTTCCTTCTTCTTGGAGACCAGCTTAGATGTCAAAATAACATTTAAGATAGGCTTTTTATTGACTTGTTTTGCTGTTATTGTGATGAGACAGTATATGCCTCCTGTAATGGTCAAAGCAGTTTGTTAAATGATTATCACATTTAAATAACAGCACTTTCACACTGAACGTGTGTCCGACAACATGCAGTACTGTTAGATTTGTCAGTTCTGCTTAGGAAGGTTCCTAACGGATGATAGGAAAGGAGCTTTGAAACTTCCTTTAGAATCTCCTTAAGCTTAGGGAACACTGGACCATCCTTTAGGAAAGGAAAGGAGAACATTCTGTCCCACAATGCCTTGCGGACGCAACCGTGACTGAACATTCGGTCGTTCACAGAAACAACCGACCGTGACCGAGTTTCAGGTTTCATGTATGTTGCATTAGATTGGATCAATGCATGCAGGAACGTTCAACTTTAGAAAAACACTTCTCAAAAATGTTTTGACGTCTACGACAAATTCAGATATACAAAAATGTAAAGTCACTTCTAGAAGCTGGGGTCCTACTTATCACAGGAAGTGGGTGCAGCATCTCTCAGATAAAAACCACTTTTTTAGAGACATCTCATCAGAACAAGAGATAGAGGAAGCAGAGAGACGGAGAATCAAGATGGATGAGTTCAAACGGATTAAAATGTCTTTATTTCTCGTTCTGCTGCTTCAGTCTACAGGTAAGAGTACAGATGATGTGTATGAACAACAGGAATGTTAAAATGGCTAATTTATTAATTTAGTTCCTTGCGTATTAATAGCTAACCTTAATTTGAACATGACAGTCAAGCAGTTAGTTTGTTTTCCAGGAGGTAAATAGTGAGTCACTTCTTTATGTTTCTCTGGTCTTTACAGCAGCAGCAAATAGACAGCCTTCCCACTTCTTCACTGTCAGAGTTGGAGAGGAAGTCTCTTTGCCTTGTAGCGGTGTGAGAGATGATCAGGACGGATGTAACGGTACTGACTGGCTCGTCACTAATTCAGGATGCACAACAGTAAAGCTGGTTGAGCTTGGACAGATTGTTGAAGAAGCTAGAGCTGAATCAGACAGACTGAGAATTACAGAGAACTGTTCTCTGGTTATAAAGAATGTCACAGAGGAGGATGTTGGTCGTTACTTCTGGAGACAGATCAGATCAGGACAAGATGAAGACACTCTGGTTCATCTGTCTGTTGTCACCAGTGAGTATATTGACATCATAGTGTTTTAAACTGTCTCTTTAGAACAATAAACTGAGACATTACAATAATTATGATCACACTGATGACGTTAATTTGACTCCTATTTTCTTTCTCTCACAATATCATCAGTGACTGAACATCAGAACAACGATGAGGTGACGTTACGCTGCTCTGTGAAGGCATCTGTACGGTGCAGACACACAGTAAAGTGGCTGTTTCGAAGTCGGGATGTGGATGAATATCAAGAAGATATGAAGACATCAAAGTCTCAATACGAGGCCTCGGTCACATTTCTGACTTCTCGTGTTGACTACAGATCAGGGTTTCATTTATTTACATGTGAAGTAACTGAGTACATGGGAGAAGTACTTCTGTTTCCCTTCAGCACTCCGTCTTCAGGTGAGAACATGTTGAGATGTTCAAAGTCAAATCAAACTGACCCATTAATTACAAACAATATTTGTATTTTATGGATTTAAAGTATTCTTATTAAATCACAACAGATGGTTCACTAAAGACAGTTTGTTACTGAAGACTTCATTTTTAACTGCACACATTTTGGGTTCTTTTTAAGGAACACATCTGAAAAATAATGATTTTATGAACTAATTTAGTTCCAGATAAAGTTACTCCATTTAGATCAAGTTCATTTAAATCTGTGATACATCTCTCTTTGTCCTATATTAGAACTCTAAAACCTACAACATGAATATCTTCTATGTTTGTATTCTCTCTCCAGGTCTCTTGAGGCTCATCGTGGTGTCTGTGGGTTTAGCAACACTCATTATGATCGTTGTAGCGGTCAACATATGGACAAGAATTAAAGGTGAGAACATTCACAGATGAAACGTAAATATATTTTATATTTTTAAATGTAGAAACTCAAGTCGACTTTCTCTTTACTTTTCAGAGAAGAAAACACAGATGGAGGAAATCAGTGTGAGTTTTTACAACAAAATACTGAACTGTTTTTACAGTTGTTTCTTTACACTCTTCATTATAATCTGTATATAGACAGAAGAGAGGGAAACAAACAAAAGGCTGATTTACCTAAATTACATCACATCGTACAGGATTTTCCAAATGTAATGTTTGGATCTAAAACCAACTCAGTGTTGTTGTTGTTGTTTTCCTCAGGTGCGTTATGATGTAGATGATGGTACAGTGAACTGAGAAAACATCAGACCTCCTGATGGAGTTTGAGCAACACTTCTGCCTCCATCAGACTCCACTGATCAACAACGTCTACAGCCATCATCGTGTTTCACATCAGGAAGACTTTAAGATCATTTTGAGTTACTCATTGTTCTGTTCTAAGTTAGATTCATTTAGGTTGGTTTTAACTTCCTTTAGCAGGAAAAAGCATTTCTCTTTTCTTTTTTTTTTACTTCCTTATATTGCCTGACGAGTTCAGAGCTCATTTAAATATGTACTGATTGTTTTTGAAGATACAGCAGCTTGAGGTCAGTTTAATATCTCTGTGTGCAGAAGAGTCATTTGAACCTCCTTTCATTTAGCTTTGCTGTGCTGGGATGTGTTTGAGGGGTTATCACCCTTAATGAAGTCAGTAACAGTATTTTCTTTATAACATGTGATGACCTTATAATCTGCAAATAAATAAATGTTTCTCTGAGTCTTACCCTGTGTTCTGTGATTCCTCCGTGTATTTCCAGTGTTTTAGTGGACAGTGTTTATGTACTCTGAATGTCCTTTACATCACATCTCATTCAGACAAGAAGTGCAAACAACTTCCCTGACGAGCAAGCATCCTGCATTAGCTTTGAATCAGACCAACCATTTTAAGGTGCTTTATTTTTACATTAGAGCAAGTTCAATGAAAATGGACGGCTTCAAATAAAAAAAACTTCAACTCTCATGAAATATGATGTGAGAAATTGCAATGTTCACAGCAGCCTCAAACCGGACTGACCACAGATCAGATTAAACCTCGTGCAGCACTCTATAAAGTGTCTTATTTTAGGGACATGTTCTTTCCCGCCTATGAAATGTCATGTAATCCATGCCTAAAATGCTCAAACATGCACTAGTTGTGTTAAAGGTACTTTTTGTAACACTTTATATTAAGGTACACAAATTAACCATCAACTAGTTGTTAATTAACATGCAACTAGTAACATGCACTAGTTGTTAAATGTACTTTTAAATACAGTTGTAAAACAAGTGGTTTCAGTGTGTACTTTTAAAGCCCCCCCCCCCCCTAAAATGCCCTTTTTCTCTTGTTCCTTCTTCTTGGAGACCAGCTTAGATGTCAAAATAACATTTAAGATAGGCTTTTTATTGACTTGTTTTGCTGTTATTGTGATGAGACAGTATATGCCTCCTGTAATGGTCAAAGCAGTTTGTTAAATGATTATCACATTTAAATAACAGCACTTTCACACTGAACGTGTGTCCGACAACATGCAGTACTGTTAGATTTGTCAGTTCTGCTTAGGAAGGTTCCTAACGGATGATAGGAAAGGAGCTTTGAAACTTCCTTTAGAATCTCCTTAAGCTTAGGGAACACTGGACCATCCTTTAGGAAAGGAAAGGAGAACATTCTGTCCCACAATGCCTTGCGGACGCAACCGTGACTGAACATTCGGTCGTTCACAGAAACAACCGACCGTGACCGAGTTTCAGGTTTCATGTTTGTTGCATTAGATTGGATCAATGCATGCAGGAACGTTCAACTTTAGAAAAACACTTCTCAAAAATGTTTTGACGTCTACGACAAATTCAGATATACAAAATACATTATAATCTGTATATAGACAGAAGAGAGAGAAACAAACAAAGGATGATTTACCTAAATGACATCACATCCTACAGGATATTCCAAATGTAATGTTTGGATCTAAAACCAACTCAGTGTTGTTGTTGTTGTTTTCCTCAGGTGCGTTATGATGAGACGGATCAGATTAGACGGAAACTGATGGTGCGTTCAGGGTCTGCTGATTAAACTGTGAACTGAGTTTTACTTTGAAATCCTTTGTAACCAACTCAGTGTTGTTGTTGTTGTTGTTGTTTTCCTCAGGTGCGTTATGATGTAGATGATGGTACAGTGAACTATGAAAACATCAGACCTCCTGATGGAGTTTGAGCAACACTTCTGCCTCCATCAGACTCCACTGATCAACAACGTCTACAGCCATCTTCGTGTTTCACATCAGGAAGACTTTAAATTCATTGTTTTGTTTTAAGTTATGTTTATTTAGCAGCTTGATGTTAACTTCCTTTAGCAGGAAAGAGCAATTTAGTCTTTTTTTACTTCCTTATATTGCCTGAAGATTTCAGAGCTACTTTTAATATCTACTGATTGTTTTTGACGATACAGCAGCTTGAGCTCAGTTTAATATCTCTGTGTGCTGTGTCTGCTGTGCTGGGATGTGTTTGAGGGGTTTTCACCCTTGATGAAGTCAGTAACAGTCCTATCTTTATAACATGTGATGACCATATCATCTGCAAATAAATAAAGGTTTCTCTTAGTCTTACCCTGTGTTCTGTGATTCCTCCGTGTATTTCCAGTGTTTTAGTGGGCAGTGTTTATGTACTTTGATGTCCTTTACATCACATTTCATTCAGACTGTCTTACAATAAGTGCAAACAACTTCCATGACGAGCAAGCATCCTGCATTAGCTTTGAATCAGACCAACCAGCTTTGAATCAGACCAACCATTTTTCTTTTTACATTAAAACAAATAAAATGTAAATGGATAGTTTCATCAAAAACAGAGACCCTTCAGCTCTCAGAAATAAGATGCGAGAATCTGCAATGTCGACTTAACTATTAGTAACGTTCGCTGCCTTATCGCTCCAGAAAGCCAACACCCCCCTTACTGGATATCCGTTATTGATCTCTGCAGCTGATCTAATACATTTCAACATCACTACAGCTTCACACCGGACTGAACATAGATTACAGATTGAACTCACATTAACCCCTCTAAAGGGTTTTGTTTGAGGGTAATTCCAGAATTGGAAGACATTTTCTGTAGCACCTGAAATTTCATATA
Source organism: Dissostichus eleginoides (assembly GCA_031216635.1). Lineage (NCBI taxonomy): Eukaryota > Metazoa > Chordata > Actinopteri > Perciformes > Nototheniidae > Dissostichus > Dissostichus eleginoides. The sequence goes on along the minus strand of CM062281.1, from coordinate 26,926,838 downwards.
ATCGATGCCCTAGTTGTGTTAAATATACTTATTACACTGCTTAGTTGAATACTAGATGCTGATTGGTCAATTTGGACATGTCAGAGGTTATTTAGTTAGATGATGTAATAACTCTTCAGGCTGATCAATTAAATACTCTAAATATTTTTAACTGAATATCTTGATGGATCCCAGCTCGTGTACTTATTATCAGTGTTTGATCAAATCAAAAAGATATTAATACAAAAATATTTTGAGTATTAATATGAAATAAAAAGAGTTGTGTCCTATGCAACCAGTGTAGTCTTTGACCCAGCACTGATTTTGAGTCTCTGGTTCACATGACCTGTAAGCTATTGAAGAAATATTCTTATTTTTCCATTAAAAAATGTAATATACAAATATTTAGAGTATTAAAATACAATAAAAAGAGTTGTGTCCTATGCAGCCAGTGTAGTGATTTGATCCAGCACTGATATTAAGTCATTAGGTCACATGACCTGGGAGCTATTGAAGAAATATGCTAATTATTCGATTAAAAATATTAATTTATAATACTTAAGAGTTTTAAACTGAATACAAGGAGGTGTGTCCTATGCACTGCAGCCAGTGTAATAGTTTGATCCAGCACTGATATTGAGTGATTAGGTCACATAACCTGGAAACGGTTGAAGAAATATGCAAATGTTTCCATCAAAATATCAATATAAAATATGATTATAAGTATAAAAATCCAATAAAAAGAGGTGTTTCCAACAAATGTTTGCTCTAGAGTGGATTTTTTTCACATTCACATGACTGGGAAGCTGTCAATTTATTGAAAATGAACATTGTTCTTGTGTCATTGCAAGAGTAATTAGTTGATGGTCCCCAAGTGAAAGCCTTGCTACCGGTCTCGACTCCCACTGACACTGACTTTTTATCCACCCCACAAACATTATGCATTACATTAATGCACATCGTGTGAAAAACATCTTGTTCCTTTTCTCCTTCTTAATACTGTGAGACATGTTCATGCTCAACTCTCTGACTGCTTTTTTTGCACACGTCTGCACAGCCCTCCACTTTAAAATATAATTCACTGTAGTTTGCCATTTACGGACTGTCCTAGGTGTTTTTAGCTTTTACGGTTCTTTACATATTTAAATTTGGTGTAAACACTTGTCTTTGTGTTAACGTATCTGGCAATAAACTTGATTCTGATTTTGATACTTCTTGTATGGCGGAGAAGAGCTCACCATCGAAATACAGCCAGGATAAACTGACGCTGAATATCCAACCTAAAACCTAGCTTCACCAAATATCCAACCTAAAACTAACCTCACCCCGGTACAGAACCTCACTACAAACATAGCTAACGGACAGTTCAGTAAACAGTAGCGTCACACAGAGAAAGGGGGTGTGTATTTCACTCACCCTTATTTGTAGAGGAAGGCCATTATCCTTTCTTACCTTCTTTTATTATCTTCTTCGTAGAAGTGAAGTGGTCAATAACCGTTGAATTCCCGCCAGCCTTTAGGTCCTCCACAACATTAGAGTCAACTGATATTTAGCTAGCTAACTAGCTGCTGAAGTTTTGCGCTAAGCTAGCCACTTTGCCCGGACATCATTTTCGTTATTAAAAGTCAGAATTCCTAATTGTTCCTCTCCGTACGAAGCTATGGTAGTCCGGGAGTTGTCCTGCCATACCATTTAATTTAGAGTTGATGGTTAATTTATTAAAAAAAAAGGTCGTTTTCCTCAAACTTCAATCTCCGTAACTGCACTTGCGAATGTGGTTGCCTGGTAACGTCGTTGATGTGATGTGATTGGTCGGGAGTCAGAGGCCGGTTGGCTTCCCTTGACCCTGACCTATCACAGGATGGCAGGGCCCGACGAAGGCCTCTTCTGATTGGTCAATTCCTCAAAAAGAAAATCCCTTTAAAGAACATATGAACATCATATATTTTATATACAAAAAAATTCACATCAGGCGAAGGGATGTAAAATACAAAATGACATAGAAAAGCAGTGTTACTATATTGCTTTAATTCTTGGTAAAGATGTAGAAAATTAGTTTTGGAGGCAGCCCATCTCTTTATATGAATTTCCCCTAGAATTAAAGTTAACTGTACAAAAGAAACCAAATCTGCATCCATACTACTTATCCCATAGTTGTATTGTTTGTCCTGTTTTTCATCATTCCAAAACATTCTACAACAGATATACATTCATTGTACTTCTTGTAAATTAGGAAGAAATTAGAGGATGAAACCCTCTTTATTTGTCGAAATGTAACCTCTGCATTTAACCCATCAGCAGTGGAAGTACAAGAACAGGAATATTCAATATCAAGTCTAAATCTTTGCAGTGTATATAGTGTGTACAAACATGGATTAAATAAAGCTCCTTAACTTTGAGCAAAAAGTGTGTTCCAATTGATTTCTCCGTAAATCCAATTTCTTCTGGCCTTCCACAGTGAGTGTAATACCGCGTTTCACCACAAATTCAGCATCACATTTTAAGGGGCGCTGTTTCACTCTTTGTCTAATACCCAATGCCAAAAGGGGAGAGATGAATTAACCTTACTAAACGACGTAGTACTTTTAATCAAAGTTATAACTACTGTCTGAAGAAACAGAGGAGGCGTGGCCATATAGTTGTTACAAAGTGGTATCAATTATTTAAATATCAACTAGCTCTCGAGCACCCCTTAGTGACCAACTTGCATGTCAAATATTTCAAATCAGGTTTTATTTATATAGCACATTTTTAAACATTTTATTTACTTTTTTCCCCCAAAGTGTGTTGATATGTATTTTGTAATGGTTAACATGTTAAATAACTAATTTTACACTGGGGGTGTGTCCCACAACATCACCCTACATCAAGCCATGCACTACTGCTATGGGTACACCAAAGGAAAAACCTCTAATTTTTCCATCTAGAACAATTTATCAGAACATTTAGTTATCCTTTAAATATCCAAGTTTGCCCTTGCCTGTATATATACACATTATTTAACCAGGTTTCATAACATTCTGCTGCTAGCATTAATTCCTGAGCTAAAAGCTAACATTGATTTGTAACCTTTTTAGTATCATTGTAACAATTACAGTCACAGGGTTGCATTTCCTACAAAACAATTTAACATATTTTGTGAAATTAAATGTTTATGTATGATTTGGAAAATGTACATGTTTAGTGTTCTCCCAGAATATATATTGATTTTGTTATTGGCACCAGGGAGCCTGAGCATGATAGGGTGCAACAATTGAAAAGAGGTGCTGCAGCACAGGCAGTATGAGAAAAATAAAGAGCTTTTTGAACATTAAATCATGGAGACATGTCACAGTAGATCATGGGTCGGCAATAGGCGGGAAAATTATTTTGAGAATAAATGTTTGTTTTTTTTAGAATATCGGACCGACAGTAGCACACATAGGCTATAATCAGGGGTGCACATAACTTTTTTTGTGAGTTACTCAGATGAGTACCAGGAGACAGCGTTTGGTACTCACCCCACACGAAGCGTGGTCCTCCTCAGTGTCTCCTTCACTGTCCTCTATTTACACTTCTTGCATGCTAGATGATGAAGATGATGAAGATTCACCTCCCTGTCTCTTTTTAAGCCTCTGATTTGCTTTCTCCAAAACTTGTTGCCAAAACTGTGAAGTCCTTGCATTTCCTGAGGCCAAGTTGAAGGATCAAATACTAAGAAATGATCACATGACTTGAAGTCATATCTGATTTCAGATGTGGGAAGTTACTAAGTACACTTATTCAAGTATACTTAAGTACAATTATGAGATATTTGTACTTTACTTGACTTTGATGCTACTTTGTACTTCTACTCCACTACAGTTCAGAGGTAAATGTGTACTTTTAGTCCATTACATGTATTTAATCCCTTTAGTTACTTCACAGATCTGGATTAATGATGTGAAATATAATCAAGTGTTAAATCAGACTTTAGTTCCACCTGGAGTAAATTCACAAGCTACCCTGCAGTATACAAAGTCATTCAAACTAGCTGCACCTAGCATCTGTGATAACACTTTAATGATCAATCATTATAAAACATATCATATATATTATACTGAAATGGACCAATCTACTTTTACTTTTGGTACTTTAACTATATTTTGATAATACTTTTCTAATTTTACTAACGTAACATTTTGAGTGCAGGACTTTTACTGTAACAGAGTATTCCTACACAAGATCTGAGTACTTCTTCCACCTCTGTCTGATTTCAAACTCTTCCATTAACACCCTGAGTAAGTTTGCAGCTGTGTGTTTCACTCCACTTTGTTGTAAATAAACTGCAGCAGCTTGACCACAGAGCGTGAACGTTGTGATCAGCTGATTTAGCGCAGTTCTCCAGTGTGTGCGCGGGGCACAGAATGTGCACAGGGGAGTCTCCAACTGCAGCCAGTTGGCGGAGTTTTGGCACAATTCTGTTGTTCATACCGACGTTAACCCTGTCTGTGCACACGGTGAACAACTCTGTCGTCCAGTGATCTAAGCCTCTGCCTCCTGTAAAGCTTCACAGGTCCGTCGGTTATGTCCTGCGCGGCTCGCCCAGCTCCAGTTCAATCAGTCATAGAAAGTCCGAAGATCTTTTGCAGGGAGCGAAATGGCAACGTAGCTGCTTAATGTCTTTGGGTTTTTTGACATGTCTAGTAGTTTACTCAATTGAGTGTTGACAAGAAACACGTGTAGACGAAATATGTGTTTTGTTTTTGATGTTTTGAGGTACGCAAAGGCGCGTAGTGACACAAGTGACGTTACGCAATTCAGATTTGTGCCGCGCATGCGTACCTGCGTACCAGTTATGTGCACCCCTGGCTATAATGTCCGAATAGAGAATCTACCTACACCTGAAGAATCCTTATTGTACTTTTATCCATGCTGAGAGTGAATGACACACAGCACAGGCACAATCTGGCAGCGGGGTGCACTGACGCTGATAGTGGATCAATAAGTAGGTGGACAGCGCGTGGTGCTGAAATAGCCAACATGCGGTTTGTGGTTTGAAAAAAAAACAACACCAGCTCACTAAATCATTCAAACTGTAATGTTTACTTATGTGAACAGTAACAAAGTTCAGCCAAAACATTAACAAAATCGGAAAAGCCGCTTGATCATGGAGGGCGAGGGGTGGTGGTGCATATGCTGCCACCACAGTTGGCAGCTTTGTTTTGAAAGAAGTTGAGGCTCATCGGACATTTATGAGAGAAAATCCCTAATGTCCGAGTGCAGCACAAGACGCGAGCCTTGTAACCCCTCCCCCGGCCCTGGTGCGAGCGTGGAAATGTGATTGTCATTTGAACGGGACGGCGCAAAACAAGAAGCATTCGGTCTACAATGACAGAAGAGACTCAAGTTTGGCTGTACTCAGCATTGATTCAAAACGCACTAAATCTTTGGATCTTAAAGTGCTTGTGACACCATCCCACCTATTGTTGTGCAATGCAATGTTGGGCTACTAGTCATCTCGAACCATCAGTTTAAAAATGAATTTGCGATACCGTATTGATAAATATCAATAATTTCGAATATCGCGGGAAAAGTCCTTCACTCGGTTTCCTTTTTCGGGACGAAGGCGGAAGTGCGTCACAACGGGCCATATTTATTCTGCTCCCATTGAGCCAGACAGGGACAGAAGGGATTTGTCACGCGTAGAGATGGTTCGACGATGCGTTGCGTCTGGCTGTTCCAATACAGCAAATGAGGAACTTAACATCAGCATACATAGCTTTCCAACGGATGTCAAGCGTCAGCGCACATGGGAGAAAAACGTGCAGAACACAAGGGTCTGTGATGAACCCCACATCGACCTACATATGCAGCGCCCACTTTCTGGCCGAGAATTTCGAGGAAAGGCCTTTGTTGATGGCTAAAACTGGGATTGATTTTTCGCGAAGACGGATTCTGAAGCCGTCAGCTCTGCCTACTCTCTTTCCCACGCACAGGAAACACATGGACTATGCTCTCAGTAAACACGAATGCAGCACAGCTCATGCAATAGCTATGGAGAGAAATACAAACTACAGACAGTGCGTGAAATCTGACCAAGGATCTATCCTCCATCAACTACTCAACCCAGAGGGCCGACAGGGAGAGATCATTGAGAAAAATCGGGAACACAGGTAAAGTTTTACTGACATCATTCTCACATACAAATCAGCAAAGCTTCTGTGTGTGAAACAGTATCTGCTTTAGTATGAAACGTACCTTCAGCTCATGAAATCAGAAGGAAGTAGACAATGAAAATAAAATAAAAGAGTTTACAAACCATTCCACATTGTTCAAGCGTTGTAGATCGAGAGGTATCTCGCGATCGTCGGGGGGGTTGTCGTCTCCACTGTCCGACTCGGAGTTAATTTCATCCGATTCAGAGGCATATGGTTCGAATCTGTAGGGCATATAGTCAATATCGTCTACGAGGCTATCACTATCAGATGCTTCATCCTCATATGAGCTCTCAGACACATTCAAAATTAAACTACAATCGCTGTCGGAGCTTGCTGCTGTGTGCGCCATCGTTTGTTTGCATACAGATACTGGACTCCGGAAGCGTTCGTGTTCCCTCTGTGACGCGGCACACCTTTTCGCGGGAGTTTAAGAATCCCAGAGCAGATCCAGAATATGGTCACATTGAAGGGCAGATTAACGGTTATCAAAGTACAAATTTTCAAAAATCACTTCAGTAACGGTTTCAAGGGGACATTATTTACTGAAATTAATGGTTTGGATGATGGGGGAAAACCGTGTCACAAGCACTTTAATAAGCTTGTGAGCAGTGGCGGACTGGCCATCTGTAGAATCACAGCAAGGGGCTGCGAGGCTCCCCCCCGTTGACAGTTCACTAGCTAACTAACTAGTTTTTAACAATAACTGAGTAAAAAAAAAAAAACTATGAAATGATAAACATGTACCTTTGAATTATATGCTGTTACCTTTCTGTTCAATGAGTAAAAAAAGACAACCAACATCAGTAGTGACAGTAAACAAATTTTATTTTGTCATCTGCATTTACAGCTGGAATTCGGGGAATTCGAACACGACGTCTTTGCCAGTGAGTTTCTTGTAGACACCGGAGTACGTCTCCACCTGAAAGATGAGCAAAAAAAATAAATCAGACCAGTTTCTCCCCCCAATATTTTCATGGTGGAAATGCAGGAAAACATTAGTTATTTCTTATTATTCTACAACCAATTCCTGACATTTGGTCAAATAAAGGTCAGATGAAAACCCAGTGCCCAAAATCTTATCCTATTAAAAGCAAAAATGTAGACTATCATGTACACGTTTCATTATAGCAGACAAAATACAATTACATAGGCATTTAAATTCACGTTTCAAGTCACGATGACTCTTGTACAAACATATATTGTGCACTGCATGGTTTAGCCCCCCAGTAATTGCCCCAAAGGACTCTGGGAAGATGTAGGAATATACAGAACGCCCGTCCTCTCCGACCGGCGGCCGGGAGAAGAGCTTTGTCTCCGACATCGTGGAACGGGACTTTACGTCTCAGCTGAACGCTACGCTCCCATACGCCACAAGGACAGAGCCAGGAGAGCAACCTCGCTGGATATCCATGTCGGGTTCACACACATTCATCCTCACATGTAATCATCTTTCTTATACCAGGTTGTGGAAGAGGTCTGTTTGTATCTTTTAAAGTGTCTCATTTATCATTAAAGCTATGATTCTTTGTGTCTTGATGATCAGTTTTAGAAGGACTAGCGAGAAAGCAATGCAAAAGGATCATGAAATAACATTTTAAGTTTGCTTTAGACTTATTTTTCTCTATTATTTTTTCTTGAGCCATCAATTTGAATGGATCATTAAGTGTTTGAACGTAGCAAAACAGAGCTTAAGCAGACATGCGTTTTCACACGTCTCAATACAAGTTTTTAACGATGCATTGGATGCTTTTCAGACGGCCAACCAGAATAGCACCTATGAGGGCTTCAAGTTTTCAAAATACACGATCAGACTTAGTTTCAGATCATTGTAAATTCAAAAACTTGGGGTTCTGGTTCGTTATAACGACGAATAAAGACGTCTGTAAGACTTTGTGTCAATGTATCTGACTTATTATTATTGACCAAAGCATTAACGAGGTAACAGATGAATTGAAGTGGTTTATGTTATCTGAATATACGGTCATATCTACTTGGACTCACTTTGTGTTCCACGTTGTTCTGCTGAGCTTTGTCCAGGTGGATCTTGATGAGCCGACTGCAGTCCTGCTTCACTCTGATCCTCTTTCCAACGATCTCGCTGGGGAACACCAGGTCCTCCAAGATGGCATCGTGGACCGCGGTCAAGGTGCGGCTGAACGAAGGAAAAATTCAAGTTAAATACCCAACTCTCCTGCAAGGTGAATTAACAGCTCGGGATCTCTGAATAGAAAGACATAGCCAAAAAGGGATAATTTATTTTAATATTGTAATGATTTGTGTCGTATACGAAGTCTAAAAACGCCAAATTCACTTCTACTATCCTCTATAATGTTATATTTACTTGCTTTTCTGTGATTAACATCAGTGTACATTTAATATGTTAAGTGGTGGACTCTTGGCAGAACTAAAAACATGAAGACTCAAGGTTATATGAAGACATAACCTCAGATTTAGTTTGTCAATTATCTGCATTTTCCAATCCGTAAAATAACTGGCAGATGAAATAAATATAACTAAGTGGCAAACTTGGTCAAACTTACAGTACCATACTTTCAAGATTTGACATTAAATACTGTCACAATGAACATATGTCCAATATTAAAAGCAAAAATGTACACTATAATTTACACGTTTCATTATAGCAGACAAAACACAAATGCATTTTCATTCACGATGACTCTTGTACAAACAGATACTGTGCACTGCATGGTTTAGCCCCCCAGTAATGGCCCCAAAGGACTCTGGGAAGATGTAGGAATATACAGAACGCCCCTCCTCACCGACCGGCGGCCGGGAGAAGAGCTTTGTCTCCGACATCGTGGAACGGGACTTTACGTCTCAGCTGAACGCTACGCTCCCATACGCCACAAGGACAGAGCCAGGAGAGCAACCTCGCTGGATATCCATGTCGGGTTCACACACATTCATCCTCACATGTAATCATCTTTCTTATACCAGGTTGTGGAAGAGGTCTGTTTGTATCTTTTAAAGCTCATTATTCATTACAGCTATGACTCATTGTGTCTTGATGATCAGTTTTAAAAGTAGTAGCAAGGAAGCAATGCAAATGTAGCATTACAAAACAAGTTCAAACTGAAGACTCATTTCTGTCAAATCTTGTTGAGCCATTCATTTGGTTAGATTATAAAATGCCAGAAGTTTGCAAATCTGACTCGAGAGACTTAATCTAAATTGCTCTTTTAGTTGTAATGTCTTACAAAAATCCTAAGGATGTTGAGTATATAAAATAAAACCATTACATATCCACATCAGAAAGGCTGGAACCAGTGAACTGTGGCATACAAATTGCTTAAATGATCAGGTTTTACACATTTGGATTTAATTAATAACCTCAACATGAAGCTAATTGATTGAAACAATGTCCTAGTTTTCGTTGTAATAAGGAGTCACGGTGGTATTTGTGTCACAGATAAACTGCAGTAAAGACTAGAAAGAGCGATATAAAACAAATACCAATAGTTTCCTGGATAATCCAAGCAAAAAAAAAAAACCTGATTATTCCCACGCTCAGGGTAAAATCTGAGCTGGTGTTTTATTATACATTTCTCACCTCCTGGGACGCTTCTGCTTGTTCTTTGTGCGGCTTTTCCTGGTGGGTTTGGGCAGAATTCTCCTCTGAAAAAACAACATTGTCTCATTAACCTCCAATCAGGATCCACACACATTTAAACCGCTTCAAATTCAATTCATTCAAGACCAAATGAACGTCATGAATCAGGGTCAGACTGATATTCGGGCGCAGTATTGGATATAACCTGCTGAAAGTCTTTTTCCTCCTAGCCTTACTCGACAGCTTCAGAGTCGAAAACGTGCTTCTTTCTGCATTAAACAAAACATTTCAATAGAAAATGTCAATACTTATAAATGAAGTTTTGACAGTCACCAATTTCTAGCTATTGACTTTAAATCAAAATGTGACTTTACATGCCCATATCAGTCGAACCCTAACATCAAATATTGTGCACTGCATGGTTTAGCCCCCCAGTAATGGCCCCAAAGGACTCTGGGAAGATGTAGGAATATACAGAACGCCCGTCCTCACCGACCGGCGGCCGGGAGAAGAGCTTTGTCTCCGACATCGTGGAACGGGACTTTACGTCTCAGCTGAACGCTACGCTCCCATACGCCACAAGGACAGAGCCAGGAGAGCAACCTCGCTGGATATCCATGTCGGGTTCACACAGAATACACATTCATCATCATATGTATACATATTTCTTATACCAGGTTGTGGAAGAGGTCTGTTTGTATCTTTTAAAGTTTATTTCAAAGGACATCTGACTGCCGCATGAGGTGAAAAGTCATGCCTCTCCAAAATGTTGGTTTTCAAACGCTTGGTGACATTTTAAATCATTCTGGACATTTTTGGAGCATGAGTAGTAGGATACATTTCTCAGACCAACTTAAAATCACAAACATGTGAAGATGCAATGTGTAGTACAATTAAACATTTACCAGTGATGGTTCTTATTTTGATGCACCTGATCATATTATAAAAAGGTATTATCCAGATAAGGGATGCTGTAGTTAACGCTATAATATGACACTCAGCATTGACACTATGGATGGATATGTAGGAGTCAATACCAGTATAATTCTACAATTATGCATAAATAATTCAATATTGGAGTAAAAGAAGGAACTCTATTGTAAAAAAAACATGTCAATTAGTTGTTTTAAATATGAATCATAAGCTGGTTGTGATGCATTCATTCAGCAGACCTTATGAGGGGTCACCAGTCTTAAATAAGTCAATAGAACATGTATTGAACCGGCAAACACCTCCTCCACAACCCGGCAGTATTGATCCATCCATGATGATAAACTCAGGCAGACATCTTCCTCCTGCTCACCTGTGCAATGAAGACAACGTGCTTCCCGCTGAACTTCTTCTCGAGCTCCCTCACCAGACGAACCTGAATCTTCTGGAAGGACTTCAGCTGAGGAACGGGAACGAAGATGATGATGGCTTTCCGACTGCCACCCACCTCGATTTCCTAGAGACAAAACCAACACACTTAATGACAGAAGAAAAACAAATGATGAACAACCTCCCTGATCATTTAAAAACACAAAAGCCACTGACAAAAGCAAACCTAGTGAAAGTTGCGTCAAGACGTTTGTCATTTAGCATGAAATATCAATGTGCACCAGTCTAAAACCAAAAGATTAAACTGGAATGCTAAATTATGTTTCTTTATGCTAGACAGGAGACACTAACATCATGGTTTACCATCATAGTAACAGCCACTCAAGGAGTCTTGGAAGATAATTGGCATCTTTATCAATATATATATATATAATAGTGACTGGCAGCCCTAATCAAAGCAATCTTAGTGAAAGTTGCATTAGATAAGTGACCTAAGATTTCCATTGACATATCTACACTGTAGCTACGTACAGATGACCAATAAAAGCCTTGAATTGAATTAAGAAGTTTGTCATTTAGCATCACAATGTACACCTGATGTTTCATTATGCTAGACAGAACACAAATGCATTTAGAGTCACATTGGATTTTGTACAAACAGATATTGTGCACTGCATGGTTTAGCCCCCCAGTAACGGCCCCAAAGGACTCTGGGAAGATGTAGGAATATACAGAACGCCCGTCCTCTCCGACCGGCAGCCGGGAGAAGAGCTTTGTCTCCGACATCGTGGAACGGGACTTTACGTCTCAGCTGAACGCTACGCTCCCATACGCCACAAGGACAGAGCCAGGAGAGCAACCTCGCTGGATATCCATGTCGGGTTGTTATTTCAAAAATATTTGAATGTAGACCTATGAGAGGATGAGTAGAACTGTCCCTCTACCTTTGCTGCAGTGATGTTCAGCTCTCGCAGCTGAGCCTTGAGGTCGGAGTTCATCTCCAGCTCGAGCAGAGCCTGCAAGGAGAAACAAGACAAATCAGCCTTTAGTTTTATATAAATGCAACTTCCTGACACATGTACAAGCACAGCCATTATACCTCATAACTGGACATAATCTGGCAGTTTCTATACAGTTCATATTTCTGTTTACATGCAGAGAATAACCTTATTTCTGATCTAAGACACTGACAGGTGATTTTCTGTGATTAATACTTATAATCAACAAATAAATTCACACATTCCTTCTGGCAACCAATGTGCACTGCATGGTTTAGCCCCCCAGTAATGGCCCCAAAGGACTCTGGGAAGATGTAGGAATATACAGAACGCCCATCTCTCGAGAAGAGCTTTGTCTCCGACATCGTGGAACGGGACTTTACGTCTCAGCTGAAAGCTACGCTCCCATACGCCACAAGGACAGAGCCAGGAGAGCAACCTCGCTGGATATCCATGTCAGGTTCACACATAATACACACATTCATCATCATCATATGTATACATCTTTCTTATACCAGGTTGTGGAAGAGGTCTGTTTTTATCTTTTAAAGTTTATTTAAAAGGAAATCTGTTGAACAAATCCAAGACTCAAACGTCTGCATCTTAAAAAAATACTTCAAAATTACACCATATTTTATAGTAGGAAGCAGCATCACCAGCAATGAGGTAATGTGTGTTTCAGGGCAACACTGAAAGCCATATCTATTGGATTCAAGATCTGACAGCATCTCATCGAAACATCTCAGGATTCTCAACACACACACACCATGCAGCTTGACAAACTCAAACATATAAACACATGATTTAATGTGAAACCTGGTCTTCTTACCTGGGAGATCCCAGACTCGAACTCGTCAGGCTTTTCGCCATTAGGCTTCACTATTTTGGCGCTGGTACTGAACATGGCCGTTGTTTCTGTGGAGGGAAATAAAAAAACATGAAAGGTTAGAGAAGCATCTTAACACATTTAACCTGAGTTGGTATCGTGGTGGAGCTCCATCAAACTAGCATGCATTTAGGATAGGCTATGACTAGCGTAATGCTAAATGAGTACAGCCGGCTAAGTCAGAACCATAAGCCATATTTGAACTTAAGTTATGATACTTTCAAGTCTAACCCAAGAAAATTCAAACAGCCACAAAGTAAGCTAGAATCTGTGTTACAAACAAACAGCATGTTAGCCACAAGCTAGCTCTGAGGGAGGTAGCATGTTTCAACTGCCAAGTACCTCCGATACAACTGAGCTTGAGTGGTTAACGTGGCAAACAGAAGTATTTAGTCTTATTTCACACAAAACTAAACACACATAGAGCGTTGAATATCGAGTTTATTGCATTTACCGGGAAAACGTTCCTTCTTTCTGAACACATGCACGGCCTGCTAAGCTAACTTCTGCCTCAGAACTCCCATCATACGGAGCTCCTCTACTACGCTTTATTCTCTCATATAAAACAGCCATCCGCATCCCCAAACTACATAATCTAAGGTATCAGAGCCTTAAGGTGCCTTACGAAGTATTTACGCAACAATTAAACAACATTAAAGCACATTTTAGGATAGAAAAGTCAGTCCTGGGAAGAGTGGCACGACTAACCTGTGTCAACGACGGCCAAGGAAGAGGCCGGAACATCGCGAGAGTTGTATTAATCCAATCCGGAGGGGTATTTACCCATCGCGAGATTTGACGCAGACACGTTTCCAGTGCTGAGAGAACATCGCGAGAGTTGTATTTTATTATTTTTTGTATTATACTCAACTTTATTGAACGTTGTATTCGCGAGAGTTGACACAGACCACGAATCCAGTGATAGTAAAACATCGCGAGAGTTATTTAAGAAACGTTTAATTTGAATTATGAAACTGTATTTTTCTTTATTTATATGTCTACCCCTGATGTGAACTTTTTTGTACATATGATGTTCATATATGCTCTTGAATAAATAAATAAATATGTGACAAAAAAAAACACCTTAAAAAAAACGCCCAAAACATCGCGAGAGTTTGGCGAGGAAACGGACTGTCAAGCTTTCCTAACATTACTTTTGACTTTCCTTTCTTTGTTGCTTTACTTCGGACTTTCAAGACTACAACAGAGGTTAAACTACTATCAAATTTACTAAAAATACCTTGTTAGAGTCTGTGGGTGTTTTTGTGAGAATAACAGTGAGCAAACTGTTGCTCACTGTTAGCAAACCAGCTAATAATACGGATATTAGCTGGTTTTAGCATCCTTTTCTGGCTGTCTGGAAGTACACTTTTCTTTCTTTTTTAGAGCCAAACACACAGGGACCAGTCAGCTTTCTTTATAAATGATTGTGTAATTAGTTAAAGACACCATGATAGCCTCCCCAGCTGCGTTATGTTCAGACTGACTGGTGTTTTCAGAGCACTACGCAGGACTGTCTGCAGTTGTGCCGACGACATGCCGAAGGGCAAGTTTTACTTTGCTGTGAGGAAAGGCTTCAAACCAGGAGTGTACAGCACATGGTGAGACTGTGTGTATGTATTACTGTCAGAAAATACTGTCTGTTTAGAAGAAAATAACTGTCATTGATCCTGCACAGTGGGAGAGGAGGTGCAAACCAAACTCCATTAAAAAAACCTGGTGATTTAGTGTGTTTTTAATCTTTTGTTAAACAGCACACCTGCTAAAAAGGTCATTTTGAATGGTTTTGTAATCACAACAAACCATTTTTCAATTCGGCTTATAAACAATTCGGCTAAGATACAATACAAACTGTCAATGATCTTGCAAAGTGGGAGAGGAGGTACACACCAAACTCCATTCGGAAATATGGTGATTTAATGTGTTTTTGATCTTCTGTTAAACAACACACGTGCTAAAAAGATAATTTAAAGGGTTTTGAAAACACAACAAACCATTCTTCAATTCGGCTTAGAAACAATACAAGTTAAAAGCAATATATACTTATTCACACTAGAAAATACCTATATTCTGAAGAGTATCTAAGAGTATACACAATAAAATATACAGAAGAAATGTGAATACTCTCTAATATACCAATCTACTAAAGTGACAGTAACATATAAACATGGTGTACTACATACATTAAAAAGTTGTGCATAGTAGCTTTTAATTAATGGATGTTTTTCTCATCATTTGTGTTTTTTTTAACTGTTATTTAGGGATGAATGTAAGGGCCAGGTGAACAAATTCCCCGCCGCCTCTTTCAAGAAGTTTGCATCAGAGAAAGATGCCTGGGCGTTCTTCAGAGGAGTCGACCCCTCTCCAGTTCCACAGGTGAAGAAAGGTAAGCTAATATTTAAAGCCTGTTTTTACTTCCAACAATCTTCCCCCGGCACAGTTTATGAGCAGATTTTGTGTCTGAAATATCCAAGAAATCCATGCATAGTTCAGGATCAGGGCTATATCATTCCATACAGTCACCAAAACAAGTCAGGGTAGTCCATTTGAAATGGCATTTTGCAAGTTGTTCTCCTCACAATTTGTCCTATTGTTTCCAGTTTCTCAGAGCCTGGACTCGGCCCTCTCTCTGCTCCCTAAAAGAGGTCCGGAGCCTCTGGAGTATATCGCTCTCGGGAAGAAGAGAAGTCACTCAGTCGAGGCCGCACAGACAAATCCCAAACGAGTAAAACCGTCAGAAAGCGCGTCTGCAGAAAGCGCGTCTGCAGAAAGCTCTGACGGATTCACATACATGGGTGAGCATCTCTAGAATGAGATAAATGTGAACCCTAAATCGAGACCCCTTTTGTCCGACTTGAATTGAAATATAAGATAAGATAAGAAGTACTGTATTGATCCGACTTTGGGAAATGTTTGTGTTGCAGCAGCATAAAAAGATATGGCATTGTACAATACAAATTAAAAGACTAAAAATAACCAAAAAAGTAGAAAATATACATGTATAATTACAAATTTACAGTAACAAAATATAAAGCAAGTCTATAAGCATTTTTTAATTTAAAAACATGTGTATATCATCTGTAAACATAATTTTTTGCTCCTAGTTCACTTGTTCTGCTCTGTAAAAGTTCAAATTGAATAAAAGCTGAACTCCTGAACCTCACGCTCTGTCTTCCCTTCACGCAGGCGATGCTGTTGTTGTTTACACCGACGGCGGCTGCACAGGAAACGGACGGAAAGGAGCAAAAGCTGGCATCGGAGTTTACTGGGGCCCCAACCACCCACTGTCAGAACACACACACACACACACACACACACACACACATGTTGAGTCACCTTGAAACTACATTTTAAGCTTATTTAAAATCATTTATTCCTGCTCTTCTGCAGAAATGTCGCAGACCCTCTGGAGGGAAGACAAACCAACCAGCGGGCAGAAATACAAGTAAGCATATTATTTTATAATAATATTGTACTTGAAAACATCTGGATCTTAAGTTAGCTGAGAAAACTAGCTGAGCATTCGTTAGCAGTTAGCTTGTAGCCTCTCACTCCTGTTGAAACACTGATTCTGAACTTGTTAGGTCTTGGATTTGTTTAGTTGTTGTGCACCAAAGTGGATAAAACTGTTCAGTATTAATCTGTATAATAACTGTGTGTGTGTGTGTGTGTACAGGCAGCCTGCAAAGCGCTAGAGCTAGCCAAAGAGAACAACATGAAGAAGTTGGTCCTCTACACCGACAGCATGTTCACCATCAACGGTGAGTTTAGTTTATTTGTTCATAGTGTCGTGGACAGTCCCCATTGATCAACTGTCACAGAAAACTGTAAATGTGGCATTAGCTTTAGCCAACATTGCTAATTTCCAGCTGTTGTCCCCGCCCAGATGATAATAGACACCTTTTTAAAATCACAATACATCACCAGCATTAGTTATAAAGAAAGGACGAAAGACAAGTAGATAGAGGCGATAGGATAAAAGAGAACAACAAACAACACACGTTACTACATACATGTCACATATAGCACGTCACTATCACAACAGAAACGATCACAACATGTAACACACACTCCATATCCAACACAGACTAGTGTGTGCAGGTTCTCAGTGATCCATGTTTTCAAGTGAGCTGTAAAGGTGCTACAAAACCATGCTTTCTGAACATGAATCCTGCCATGTTTTACTTTAAACTTCACCACAGTAGAGCTCGGAGATATGTGTGTGTGTGTGTGTGTGTGTGTGTGTTCTGCTGCAGGTGTGACCAGCTGGGTGAAGACCTGGAAGGTGAACGGCTGGAGGCTGAAGTCTGGAGGTCCGATCACAAACAAAGACGACTTCATGAAGCTGGACCGACTGAACGCAGAGGTGGAGGTGGTCTGGGTAAATATCCGTAAATAATTAAAGTCGTATATTCCAGAAACACTGAAGAGTCAAAGCTAAGGAGTTGATATTGTAGATCAAAATGAAAGTCACCACATTACTTGCTTCTTAAAGGTAGAAAAGCAGCAAGGTACACAACCTGCTGCACACCTTTTTGAGTTTGTCTGCCTTCATTTAGGGAAAATTAATCTACTCAGATAAAAACATACCAGACCAGACCAACTTCAATTGTGTCTTATTTTTGTGTTTTGTGCTTTTGTTTCTCATATTTTAAGCTTAACGTGAAGACAGTCAACATAAGGATCAATTAGAAATCAATATAACACCAATCAGTAGATTGAACAGACTGGCCTGTAAAGAGTCTTTGAGTACCCTCAAAACTGTGATGGCTTTCAAATCCCAAAGATAGTCCATGTAACATGATAAACACAGATAAAAGCATGGGAGGTTAATATATAAGGCTGAAAACAGCCTTTTCTGACTCTTATGTATGAAGAATCGTGTTAATTAACATGGTTAGTGATTCTTTTTCAGCTCTTTGTGGTTTTAAAACTTACCAAGGCTTCACAATTATTGAATTATTGATCGAGGTGACGTTGGATGAAAGGTGTTTATGACTCAAAATCATTTACAAGAGTGTGTCGTTGCCCATGTGAGGATAATAAAAAGGTTCCATAACCATCTCATTTTGACCTCAGGGAATGATATTTGTTTAGTTTTTCAGGCTCTTTGTCATTTTTATTGGAGCTTTCAGGAAAATCTGAGTTTATTTGGAACAAAAACACTATCTTAAAAGTCACAAATCAGTCCGACCAAGCAGCTCGAGCTGAGGTAATCACATAAAAAGCCTGTTCAGGTCAGAACACTAATGTATTTGTTCCTCTTCTTCCTCCAGTTGCATATCCCGGGTCACTCGGGCTTCAGAGGGAACGAGGAGGCGGACAGGCTGTCGAGGGAAGGAGCTCTGAAGCCTCTCCCCAAGAAGCAGTAGCTCGGAGAAAGTCTGTTTCCCAAAGGAGGACGGCTTTCTGTTAAATGTTCATTAGAATTATTTGTTGTTGCTCTAAATAAAGCTTATTCCACATCTGGATGTTTATTTTCAGAATCAGAGACCGGTTTATTGCCAGGTAGGTTCACACATACGAGGAATTTGACTTGATGTCATGGTGCAGACATAAAATATAAAACAAGAAATCTAATATAGAACAAGAAATCTTTAAGGACACCGGAATAAAATATAGTTAAATAGCAATAAAATAAAGCAGTAATTTACATGGAAATAGAATGCTATGAATGAATTATAGGATATGAAACAAGAAATATGTGCAGTAAGCAGTATGAACATTGTGTGCATTAATGTAATGCATATAGAGACTACGTTGTGGCTGAGGTAAGTGTCAGTGGGGGGGCCGGGCCGCGTTTAATAGGCCGGTAGCAGAGGGGAAGAAACTGTTCAGGTGGCGAGAGGTTCTGGTCCAGATGGAGCGCAGCCTCCTGCCAGAGGGGAGGGGGGTGAACAGTTTGTGTCCAGGGTGGGAGGGGTCGGCCACTATCTTCCCTGCCCGTGATGCAGCATGAAATTAAAGTATGAGGTTTCTTCTGAGGATTGGTGCTTTGTTAATTTTTGAGGAAAGTTTAGGAACGTTTTATTCAATCAGGAACAAAAGACAGTTTTCTCCACCATATCTGTCAACTCCTCCTCTCCTCTGATTCCTAACGTGAAACCACTTTATTCACTGTTTTTAACACTTTGAATCCGTGTTTCTCTCGCACACTGTTTTGCTGCTGCTAATGTTTGCTCAGCTTGTTTGTCTGATAACTAAAACCCTTCATCCAGTACTGTTAGAATATAGAAATAAAAAGCACCAATATTTAATCCAGTATGGTAAAAATTGTCGCTTAAAACCGGGTAAAAAGTCAATTTATGCGAAACAAATATATAAGCAGACCAGAGGCCAGTTCAACAAACCCTGGATATCTTTGAGTTATCTGGTTGAACTAATCCTGGGTTGATTTACCGAGTTTATAACCAGTTCAAACTGTATTTCCTTAATCCTGACCTATAGTATCACTTCATAACTTTAAACTCCCCGCAAATACTCTGGTAAAAGTAGAAGTACTGACTAAACTTCTTTACTCAAGTAAAAGTAAAGAGGCTTTGAAATGTACTTCAGTAAAAAGTACCCATAACTAGCAGCTGTTTTAAAGAGTACCTGACCTCCCTTTATATCAATAGAACAATAATGTCATTGTTAGCTAATGAATGTTTCCATGCTGAACAACGGCAACATGACAACGTTTTCATTGGTCCCTCTTCTTTAGAGAAGACCAGGAAATGATGGATACACGGATCGTGTTCAAATCAATAGGCACGCAATGACTCTAAATAATAATGATCACGCCACCAAACACACATTCAAACTAAAGGAACCAGCCTGTTTGGAAATGTAAGAAGTAGAAAGTACAGGTATTTGTGTTCAAAGTGTAAGAAGTAGAAAGTACAGGTATTTGTGTTCAAAATGTAAGAAGTAGAAAGTTCAGGTATTTGTGTTCAAAATGTAAGAAGTCAAAGTAAAAAGTCAGGAAAAGAAGTAGTGGAGTAAAGTACTGATACCAGAGAAATGTACTTAAGTACAATAACGAAGTATTTGTACCCCACTACTTCCCACCTCTGATTGGTCGGTTTCACTGAGTTGATCTCTTACCATGGAGATATACCCCGGTAAGAAGTGAACCAGCGTCATAGGACCGAAAACTCAGTTAACCCTGAAGTTACCTTGTTAACTCAAAATGCTGCTTCTTAGTACAGCCCTCAGACGTTACCTTTGTTAAAACAAGACATTTCTCTGGGTTTGAACGTGGTTGGAAAAATGTGGGTTAATGGAAGTACACAACTTGACTAAATACTGTAGGTCAAAGTCGTTTTTTAGAACATGTTATTACCGATATGTTACTGGTTTTAGCTCTGCATTGAAACGTAAATGATGAGACTCAAAAAAGAAGATGATCAAGACTGGTGGGGTAGAGTAGGAAAACATTTAGTTAGATTTCTGTGGTTACTGCAGAAATGACTCAGTCTGGCTGTAATACAGGAAACTGTCCACCAGGAGGAGCTCCAGGTCGGTGAGAGAGCCCAGACTGAGGCGATTTAGGGTTTATTTTAGGATGACACACACACACACACGCACACGCACGCACACACACACACACGCACACACACACACACACACGCACGCACACACAGACACACACACTCACACACACACACTGAAAGAAATATGTTGCTTCTAGCTTCCCTACTATGATAACCCGATTTACTGTTCATCCAAAATTAAGGTGAATTAATTATGACAATTTACTGACATAACAGAGCCAAGAAGTAACAGATGCAGATGGAGATTAAATAGATTACCTACTTATTATACCACCTTTCATCCAAAAATGCAATCAAAAAAAGAAAGAAAATAGACAGTAAATGACACAATTTTGAGTTATTAAAGGTCCCATGTCATGCTTTTCCGGTTATTACCCGTCCCCTTGTGTTATGTAGCTTTTTCTGCATGTAAACGGTCTGCAGAGTCACAAACCCTCAAAGTACACCCTGTAGCGAGTAAAACTCTAACACAGAAAATACCTGTCTTCCTGACATACACACACACTCAATCTTTTCTCAGCTGCGCTCCGCCGATTTCTCCTCCCAGCCAGGCTGCGGGTGTGTGTGTGTGCTCGGGCTGGGTTTCGCTGTGTCTCGCTGTCTCGCAGACGGCCACTGGGCTCACAGGGAGGGGGGGGCAGGAGCTCCAACAAGCCGTGTAGGACAGAGTGAATACACATGCTATACAGAGATGCTGTATGAGAAACCAATGTGAGTTTGGAACATTGAACAATGTAAATCTATTCTAGTAGACCTCAACAATGGAATTAAGATCAGTAGAAATGGCCGTGACATGGGACCTTTAAGTAAGAACATTTTTGAAAATGAATAAAATGTAACACCAGGGATAAAAATTAATGTAAAAACCAATGTTTAAATAAAATACAAATTTAAAAAGAAGTTATAACTTAATACTATATTAAAATCCAGATTTAAACGATACGTCTCTAATTTTCTTTTAAAAATATTGAGAGGCAGTGACTTCCACAGTTTAGCCGCACTAAAATCAAAAGGCACTCTCACTGGTCATTTTATTGGAGGAATAAGGAGCATTTAAAGTAAAATAAAAGGGTAGTTTAATCTCATATTTAGCTCAGATGCAGAATCAGAAACAGATTTATTGCCAAGTAGGTTAACACATACGAGGAATTTGTCTTGGTGTTTTTGGTGCATACATAAAAATAAAACAAGAATTAAAAACACTGATGAAAAAATATTTTAAGAAAACTATAATAACGTAAAAAATATAGCAATATTTACATTGAATATGGATGAAATATAGCAGGTATACCCGTACAATACAACAGGAATAAAATATGTGATATGTGCAGTTACAATGTGATAGCAGGATATAAGATTCTGAGTTATAATCGTCAAATGTTAGACAGAACATTTCAACACTTTCTTCAACAGTATAATGTAATATATATAATCGTGCAGAACTACAGATGAGGAGATGACCTGAGTTTGGAGAAGTTGTAGGAAGATAAATTCTCTTGGGACTAAAAAGGCCAACGAGGACTTTAACTCCATCTGTTAAAGTTTCTGCTATCGATTTGTTTTCACACCACGCAAGGAGCTCCGACATGTCTCCTTATAACGTGTTCTTTTAACCGCCAACTTGTTAGCAAACAGTTTCAGGCGTAGAGCAACATTAAGATTTAGAAGCATGTGAGTGTATGCATGATGGAGTCAGATTTACAGTCTGATTATATCTTGTTTTGGTCTCCACCAGCTGCTGAGTGACATCTCTGTGTATGTAGCAGCTACATGCAGCTCTGTGTTTGTTGCTGAGCGGATGGACGATACAGTATCTTCATTGTTTGTTATGTTATTATATCATATCATCCTCTGTAGTAGCAGGTGTTTTTGTTGTTGCAAATGTACATTGTTTGTTGCGTATAGGGGTCATTTTAGGTATGCAAACATTTTTTAAGAAGCTGAGGGGGGGGGGGGAAAAAACACAGAATTTCTGATGTTAAAGTTGTTCATATGTTCTGATCAGAGGTGGGAGAAGTGCTCAGATCTTGGAGTAAAAGTAGAAGTACTCAGATCTTGGAGTAAAAGTAGAAGTACTCAGATCTTGTACTCCTCCTCCTCCTCTTCCCCCTCCTCCTCCTCCTCCTCCTCCTCCTCCTCCTCCTCCTCCTCCTCCTCCTCCTCCTCCTCCTCTATGTTCCTAAAACATGATCAGCTTTGTTTCTGCTGATGGAAACAGAGAGAAAGTGAAATTAGAGAGTCCTTCCTCCTCCTCCTCTCCCTCCTCCTCCTCTTCCTCCTCCTCCTCTTCCTCCTTTGTGTTCCTAAAACATGATCAGCTTTGTTTCTGCTGATGGAAACAGAGAGAAAGTGAAATTAGAGAGTCCTCCCTCCTCCTCCTCCTCTTCCTCCTCCTCTTCTCCCTCCTCCTCTCCTCCTCTCCTCCTCCTCCTCCTCTCCTCCTCTTCCTCTCTGACCTCATCTCGACCCCGCTGGAGGCAGCTCAGTCAGAGAGAAAGAGTTTCCTCTCGGAGGTCAAAGGTCGCCCTGCAGCGTCTTCACCTCCTCGCTGGCTGAGCCTCGTTAACACTCTTCCTCCTCCTCCTCCTCCTCCTCCTCCTCCTCCTCTTCCTCCTCAGCAAAACAACACACATGTTCTCCTCCTCAGACTCTGGCACCGGTCCACCGCTGCCCCGCTGCAGGGGAAGAAGACGAGCAAACTGCAAAGAAACTTAACTAACCAGACATTAGAAACATCCTGCTCGCACTGAACATGGAGGTTTGTCCATTTTTAGACCCACAGTGTCTGAAATAAAACCTGCATGTTCTGCCGGGGTTAAAAAAGAAACTCTCTGACCCCTCAGACCGTGTGACACTGAGCGGAGGAGGTTAACTCGTAGAGAGATAATGGAGAAGAGAGAACACTTCATCAGCTTCTAGACAAGTCTTTAAGTCCAAGTCGAGTCCTGCTCATTTCTCTATTCGATTCATGCTTATGTTCGGTGTAAAGACCAGCATCCTCTTCTGTGACCTTCATTATAACCAGAGAACAGTTTTTTTCAACTCTCAGTCTGTCTGGTTTAGCTTTGGCTTCTTTTTGAATCTGTCCGTCTTCAAACAGCGTCACTGAGCTGCTTGAATCACTGAAGGTCCAGGTAGTCCTCTCACACTCATCCTGATCATGCATCACATTTTCAAAAGGCAAAGTGACTTCATCTCCAACTCTGACAATGCGGAAGTGATCTTTCACATCTGCAGCTACAGAAGTTTGAAAATGTATCTCTGTGAGAGTTTTGGTTTCCAAGAGTTCACTAAACTCACCACGTTACCAACACAACTCATCGCTCTCAGTTAAAGGAACAGTACGTAGTAAAGTACCGTTAGTGATATTAAAGCTGTTTTATTTAACGTGTGTTTTCTGCATCCTGCAGGTAATTGTTTTCGGAGCCAAGGAAGAACTGGCAAAATGGACTTCTGCTCAACAGATGAAGCGCTGACTGAACCGGAGGACCAAACTGAAAGCTGACAGGATGTTAATCAGGGGATTTGAAAAGGTCTATAGCCACCTAGCCAGGTTCGTTAGCCTCTTCTCGATGTGCCATTCTTAGAGTTTCCTCTATGACGCTCTGATGCACTCTCCAAGAACGCTGAAGAGTACGTAAGTCAAATCAAACCGTATCACTTTCTTTCTTGCCTCATACCTGATCCCAGGATATCACCACAGCTCCACTAAATGAGCAACACCTTCCTTGGCTCTGACACTAACTGTATGTTGTTTACAAAGTGAGAGCCAGGGCAAAGAGAGGGGTTAAACCCAACAAAGCGTTGTGTTGTCAGTGTGTTGGAGATAGAGAGAGAAACACAACTCATTATACAATTGATTAAAAGTACTCTTTTTATTTGGATTATATATCATTAAAGCCGGAGTAAAAAAAGGAGTAACATATTCCTTTAGGACTCAAGATAATTAAAACATCCTAAGATACTGGAGGCATTTCAGCTTTAGGAATACATACAGAGTAAAAAGTGAGTATAGTAAATATATTGTATAGACTATTGATCAGACATATACAGCACATGCAGCAGTTACAGTAGGCAGTACAGGTATATATACTGTAGGTATAAGTACACGCTATGCTAATTATAAGACATTATATGAATCATTAAATACAAAAACAATAAAAGACATTCTTAAAATTGATTAGACGAAGTTTGACTGATAGCCCTTAGAGAGCACAATGAAAAAATATAGATTAGGGATCATTTACAATTTAGAAATGTTATGAATTCAACCCAACACTTGTATGTATGAACATGTGCAGCAGTTACAGTGAGAAGTGAAGGTATACTAATAAAATATGTACTGTGAGTACAAGTAATGGTGATAATAAGACATTATACAGAATAAACAGCTGGAGGTTTAAGTTTTAAGTGTAATCAGATATATAACTATGTATGGGAATGTGAGAGCATACTTAAAGGATGTTAAATCAGAAATGAATGAAATATAAGCTATGTTTCCTATCACATGGAGGTGAGTTTCTGAAGGGCCTCTCGTGGGGCTCAGGTGTTCTCAGTCATCAGAAATGTTCCAATGATCTCATGGTTCTCCTGTTTTCTCCTGTAAAATATGAGGAGGTGATGTTTGACAGCAGTGGACTCTGAGGGGAGTTGATGTTGTTGATCAGTCACACAGAGGCAGAAGGCCCTCCATCGTTTTCATAGTTCACCTCATCTTCATCTTCATCTTCATCTTCATCATTCTGCTCCTGTCAACATGGAACAGAGACATGGTAAAAACACAGAGCAGAGCTGGAAAGTAACTAAGTACATTTACCCAGGTGCTGCACTTTAGTACATATTTTAAGGACGTCACTTGAGTATTTTCACTCGTCACGAATTGTCTGTGTTTTGCTGTTTTATTTTCCACAACATATTTCTAGACCGACTGGATTGGACTTTCGGCAACATTTCTAAATTGGTTTGAATCCTACTTAAAGGACAGGAAACACGTTGTTTCTATAGGTAACTACACATCTGAGTTGACCAATATGACATGTGGGGTTCCTCAGGGCTCCGTCTTGGGGCCTCTTCTCTTTAACATCTACATGCTACCAATGGCTGCATTTCATTTAATTGTAAGCATTATGAAGAGCTGTTGATTGAACTACATGGTCACTTTGAAGCCTCCTTAATGAGCATTTATTACATTCTGTTGCTGTTTTCTGTTATTTTGCTTACTTAACTGTTTTGCTTTTCTGAGATCATTTAATTTGGATACATACATATTCTAAATCAATCTTGTGTTGCATCTTCT
This sequence comes from Dissostichus eleginoides, assembly GCA_031216635.1. Taxonomy (NCBI): domain Eukaryota; kingdom Metazoa; phylum Chordata; class Actinopteri; order Perciformes; family Nototheniidae; genus Dissostichus; species Dissostichus eleginoides. Next base: position 26,901,074 of record CM062281.1, on the reverse strand, counting down.
CATTCCTTTCATATATCCACTGTTACAATTGCATAGCAAATAATACACACATTTAATTATTCAGTGTTCAAACTCACCATGTTTTCTTCCGTCTGTGCTTTGCTCCCTGAAAGAAGGTCAAAACAAGTTGATATTAGATTTCACCTTTATTTGTATTGTTTTCATTTTATCTGTGAAAATCTCTCACCTTTAGCTCTTGTCCATATGTTGACTGTAACCACGGTGATGATGAGAGCTGCTAAACCCACAGACACCATGATGAGCCTCAAGCGACCTGGAAAAGAGAAGTTAGAAGAGTTAAATATAGTCAGAGGTTTTGATGTCTTTATCTCTAAAATCTGAATGAACAAAATGTCTTTTGGCTGTTTATGCTTCCTGGTCACCTGCACACAGGGACACATACAGAACATACAAACACACACTCAATTTATTTATAATCCACACAGTTTTTTTTTTCTACATAAAATGTTACCTCTATAAACTATGTTGGATTTTTGTCCACTCCTTATCATCTTCCAATAGGTTCAAGGTTCAAGGTTCAAGGTTCAAGGTTCAAGGTTTATTTGTCATACGAACATAGCTACAGAGTAGTTATGTTCGTATGACAAATAAATGTCCGGATGCCGCGGTACCGCCTGCCAGACGGCAGCAGACTGAACAGTTTGTGGCTGGGGTGATGGGGGTCTTTTATAATCCTGAGGGCCTTCTTCCTGAGCCGCTGGGAGTAAAGGTCCTCCATGGATGGCAGCTCCGTCCTGGTGATGTTCTGTGCCGTTTTCTCCACCCTCTGTAAAGCCTTACGATTGAGGGCGGTGCAGCTGCCGTACCAGGCCGTGATGCAGCCAGTCAGGATACTCTCTATGGTGCACCTGTAGAAGGTCAGGATACTCTCTATGGTGCACCTGTAGAAGGTCAGGATCCTCTCTATGGTGCACCTGTAGAAGGTCAGGATACTCTCTATGGTGCACCTGTAGAAGGTCAGGATCCTCTCTATGGTGCACCTGTAGAAGGTCAGGATACTCTCTATGGTGCACCTGTAGAAGGTCAGGATACTCTCTATGGTGCACCTGTAGAAGTTACAGAGTATCCTGGAATCCATTTTGAACCTCCTCAGCCTGCGGAGGAAGAAGAGCCGCTGTCGAGCTTTTTTAGTGATGGTGGTGGTGTGAAGAGTCCATGTCAGGTCCTCAGTGATGTGGACCCAAGGAACCTGAAGCTGCTGACTCTCTCCACCGTAGTCCCATTGATGGCGATGGGGGCGTGTCCCTCTCCCTGCTGCTTCCTGTAATCCACAATCAGCTCCTTTGTTTTGCTGACGTTGAGATGGAGGTTGTTATCCTGGCACCAAGATGTCAGGTCCTCCTCTCTGTACGCCGTCTCGTCGCCGTCTGTGATCTGACCGATGACGGTCGTGTCGTCAGCAAACTTCACGATGGTGTTGGAGCTGTGTGTGGCCACGCAGTCGTGAGTGAACAGGGAGTAGAGGAGAGGGCTGAGCACGCAGCCTTGAGGGGCTCCGGTGTTGAGGATCAGGGTGGAGGATGGGATGTTTCCCACCCGCACTGCCTGGGGTCTGCCCGTCAGGAAGTTCAGGATCCAGTCACAGAGGGCGCTGTTGAGCCCGAGGTCTCTGAGCTTGATGCCAGCTTGGAGGGCACAATGGTGTTGAATGCTGAACTGTAATCAATGAACAGCATTCTCACATATGTGTTCCTGTTCCTCTGGTCCAGGTGTGAGAGGGCAGTGTGGATGGTGAGGGCTATGGCGTCGTCTGTGGACCTGTTTGCTCTGTAGGCAAACTGCAGGGGGTCCAGAGAGTCAGGGAGGGAGGAGGTGATGAAGGTTTTGACTAACCGCTCAAAGCACTTCATTATGATGGAGGTGAGTGCTACTGGGCGGTAGTCATTGAGGCTGGTGATTATTGTTTTTTTGGGGACAGGAACGATGGTGGAGTGTTTGAAGCATGTGGGGACTACAGACTGCAGCAGGGACCTGTTGAAGATGTCTGTGAACACCTCTGCCAGCTGAACTGCACACACCCTGAGAACACGGCCAGGGATGCCATCAGCTCCAGGAGCCTTGTGTGGTCACGCAGCGTCCACACGTACGCGGTGAAAAAATCTTGGCAGTGGGCGTGTCTGAAGCTTGGGGATTTTTTGCGAGCAACGCGACCAACAACCAATCACATGAATCTCCCGCCCCCGACATACAAAGCAAAAAACCCCGGTTCTTCTCCACTATTGCCAAAATGGATGCCGGTTTTGCAGCAAGGGTAGCAAGTGTAGTAGCAAAGGTGAATTTAGTGTATGCAATGTCTCGGAGGAGGCCATGTAGTGTGCGTCACTGTTGGGTACATCCAATACTCCGAAAACGTCTGCAACGGGGGGAATACCACGTTCTGGTCCAAGAGCTCCGTCTCGATGACCACCTGTTTCAGCAGTACTTCAGGATGAGCAAAGACGTGTTCGACGAGTTGCTTGGAAAAGTGGGTCCACTGATTACCAAGGCGGACACCTGTATGCGTTTGTCAATCGGACCCGCCGAGCGACTCGCCATCTGCCTACGGTACGTTTTGTGTGTGTTTTCTACTTCTTTCATCTGACTCTGTATAGAAAGAGAGAGAATGCATGCCATGGTTGAATGATGACTGAAGTCTGTGATTTAGTTCAGATGGATGACATTAATTAAGATAGCTAGGTAAACACAGTATTGCTCCCCTGTGTGGTCTGTGGTGTCTGTGGTCTATGTGTGTGTGTGGGGTCTGACATATATATATTTTAAATCATGTATATATTTTTTAAATCATTTTTTTAATCATGTATATTATTTTTCTCAGGTACCTGGCAACCGGTGATTCATACAGGACCATAGCATTCAGCTATCGGGTCGGGCATGCAACAGTGGCTGTCATCGTCAAGGAGGTTGCGGGTGCCATCTGGACCGCCCTGGTTGAGGAGACCATGCCGGTACCACAGACGGAGGACTGGAGAGCCATCGCTGCTGGGTTCCAGGAGCGCTGGGAGTTTCCCAATTGCGTTGGTGCCATTGATGGGAAGCACGTGGTGATCCAGGCTCCGGAAAATTCTGGGTCCTGTACTTCAACTACAAGTCCACCTACTCCTTGGTACTGCTGGCTGTCGTGGATGCCCAGTACCTCTTCAGGGTAGTGGATGTCGGAGGCTTTGGAAAGAGCAGCGACAGTGGGAGCCTGCGGAATTCGGCATTTGGAGAGAGCCTCAGAGATGGCAGTCTGCAGCTACCACCTGACACCGTCATCCCAGGAGCAGAGCGGCTGGGCCTTCTTCCCCATGTGTTTGTAGGAGATGAGGCTTTTCCGCTGATGGACAACCTGCTGCGTCCATTCCCTGGACGTCACCTCACCCGTGAAAGGAGGATGTTCAACTACCGCCTCAGCCGGGCCAGGTTGGTGGTTGAATGTGCGTTTGGCATCCTCTCATCCCAGTGGAGAATGTTCAGGCGTGTCATCACCACCAGCCCGGAGGTAACAGAGTTGTGTGTGAAGGCCACCTGTGTGTTGCACAACTTCCTCCGCAGGAAGACGATAGGAAGGACATCACGCACACCTATCGCAGAGTCCACGGATGAAGCTACTCCAACCCTGTGTGATGCACCGAGGCTGGGCTCCAACAATGCCACACGCAGATCCATCCAACTGCGGGAGACCTTCAGCTCCTATTTCAATGAGGAGGGTGCAGTGCCATGGCAGGCGAATGTGGTGTAGGGTCACCATTGTCTCCAAACCAAAAGCTCTTTTAAGAGCTACCCATATTTTCTTTAAAAAGCCAATTTTCCAAATGAGCCATTTTAAAATCAATCAATCATTCCTAATAAACATGTTTCTTGAATTGATATTATGATATGACTAACAAACTTTTTCCTTCAGTCCTGTTTTTAGTGATAACCCACTCATAATTACAACAGGTTTTCACATTATATATCGACATACATTAAGCTTTTGGTATGTTGCAACTGACAAACCACATGAACAAGTCAAGACACAGTATAGCCATAACATACTTTAAATAACTTTTATTTATGTAATGTTGAGTGAAGTGTGTGATGAGTGTAAAAACATGTAATGTGGATCAGTATCAGTAATCAATTTTCCTCCTGGTCTGCATCTAAAACCACCTTGTGAATGGCAAATCTGACTCTTAACCTCTTCGCTCTCGACATCAGTATCATGGTGGGCAAGAGACTCTTGAAGAACAACAGGTCCTCGTCGTCCTCCACCACCACTGGTGGGGGTGGTGGAGGTGGCATGGCCAGAATAGGACTGACGGCAGACAGCAAACTTTGCTCAAAGGAGGACATCTCCCTTCCCCTTTTCCTTTTCCCCGGAACGCAACACTCGCCTCCTCCTGTCCTGTCTCCCCTTCCTCTGCTTGCTGGCTGTTAGCTGGCTGACTGGCTGGCGGACTGGCTGGCTGACTGGCTGGCTGACTGCCACCTGGCTGGCTTTCCTGGCTCTCTTCCTCTGGCACCAGGGTGGCAGGGTTTGCTTGCCAGGCAAAGGGTGGCAGGGTTTGCCGGGGGACATTGCTGGACGTCTCACGGTCAATCAGGAATGGGTTTAAAAAACTCATGACTGCCGCGAAACGCCAGGGCTTATATCCCCCTGAAGACCCTGCACCGCTTCTTTTCCCTTCCTTTTCATTTTGTTTATCCTTCCTGTACCTGTCCCTCAGTGTCTTCCATTTCTTTCTGCACACTTCGTCTAATAAAATGAAATGAAAGAATACAGTTAATTTCTTTAATTTACGAAAATTATTCCTCCATTAATGAAAACCAAATCCCTTTATCACTGTCAATTGCATAAAAGGTTTTACATGTCACACTATCAGAATCAGAACCAGAATCAGGTTTATTGCCAGGTAGGTTCGCACATACTAGGAATTTGACTTGATGTCATGGTGCATATATAAAAAACAAGAAATCTAATATAAAACACAAAATGTTTTACACCGTAATAAAATACAGTTAAATTGCAATAAGATAACAATTAAATAAAGCAGTAATTGACATGGAAATAGAATGCTATGAATGAATTTTAGAATATAAACTATGAAATGTGAAATCAGAATATGTGCAGAAAGGAGTATGACATTGTGTGCATTCATGTGATGCATATAGTCTATGATGTGGCAGAGGTAAAGTGTCAGCGGGGAGGGCTATGATGAACATTTATGAGATTAATGTCTATGGTGCTATTTTATGCTACATTCCATGCTGGCTAAATATACTGTCTATGCTTGCTAGCAATGTTAAAACGAAGTAAACTGGATATAAAATCCCCAAACAGGCGAAAACCTACCAGTTTCACCCACTGTCTCTGCCACCTCCCTCCATGCCTGGTTCCTCCGGTATGTATCCCGGTAGGTAAATAGGGACTGGTCATAAAGAACCGGGTGATTTGCTACCGCAATAACTAATTTCTCCTCCATTTTGTTAGGAATATAGAAATGAACTGCGGTATGTCACTCACAGCTTACACGCGGTTTGATTGGCTAGCGCTTGTACTGTCAGATTTGCATAAACGGGATTTGATTGGCTGACGCTTCCACCTCAAAGATTTCCAGGCGTTCCAGGCGTCAAAAGTTGAACAATGTTCAACTTTTGAATCCTGGAACGCCTGTAAATCGCCGCTCTGCTTCCCACAATGCAGTTCGGGGAAAAGTGAGGCGAAGTGACGTCACCCCATTCAAAGTGAATGGGCAGAAGCGTTGGAAGATTTTTTCACCGCGTACGTGTGGACGGGGCGTTAGACACATCTGCCCTGTTTAAAACAAAAGCGCAGGGCTCCTGGTCCTTCTGTGCCTCCACAGCCTGGCTGCTCTCAAATCGTGCAAAAAAACTGTTCAGCTCATCTGGGAGAGATGCGCACGCAGACACTCCCGCAGCACCCCCCGCTGCTCCTTTGTAGTCTGTCATTGTTCTTAGTCCCGCCCACATGTTCCGGGTGTTACAGCCTTTGAAGTCAGACTCCACCTTCTCTTTGTACTGTCTCTTTGCACTGCTAATTGCTCTCCGGAGTTCATACCTAGAATTCCTGTACTCCTCCAAATCTCCAGCTCTGTGCGCGATAGTGCGCGCTTTCAGTTTGCCACGCACCTCACTGTTTATCCAGGGCTTTTGATTAGGGAATGTTCGTACAGAAACCTTCGGTACCACGTCAGCGATGCATTTCCCAATGTAGCTGATGACCGTATCCGTGTGTGTGTTGATGTTATTGTCCTCAAACACACTCCAATCCGTAGATGCAAAGCAATCCTGCAGAGCTGAGTCTCACTCCTCACTCCATCGCTGTACTGTCCTTGTTACCGGTCCGTCCCTTTTAAGTTTCTGCTTGTTATCTGCTTGTTAACAAGCAGCAGCAGCAGCACAGCAGCAGCAGCAGCAGCAGCGAGATGTGGTCTGATTTGCCGAAGGGAGGGCGAGGGAGAGCCTTATATCCATGTCGAAAAGGGGAATAAACATGGTCCAGTATGTTTCCCCCGCGTGTCGGGCAGCAGATGTGTTGGTAGTACTTCGGCAGGACCTTCTTCATGTTAGCGGTGTTAAAATCCCCGGCCACAACGAACGCCGCCTCTGGCCGTGAAGTCTCGGTCTTGTCAATAATCCCAAACAGCTGTTCGAGTGCCGTGTTATTGTCGGCTAGCGGCGGAATATACACTGCTGTTATCACAACAGATGTGAATTCTCTCGGCAGGTGAAAAGCCCGGCATGTGATCATAAGGTGCTCTAAATGAGCGGAACAGTCTGAAGAAATAACCCTCACATCTGTACACCAGTTGTTATTAGTCATTACACACGCCGTCATCTTTACTTTTCCCCGAGTTAACAGTCCGGTCCTGACGAAAAATAGTGAATCCGTCAGGAACAATGGCGGAATCCAGGATAGCGGGGTTGAGACAAGTCTCAGTGAGAATTAACACGTTACAGTTCTTAATGTCCCGTTGAAAAGCAATCCGACTTCTGAGTTCATCTAGCTTATTTTCAATGGATTGAATATTAGCCAGAAGAATACTCGGAAGAGGGGGTCGGTTTTCTCGTTTCCTCAGTCTGACCAGCAACCCGGTGCGGGACCCTCGCTTGGTCTTCCTCCTGCGTCTCTCAGGTAGGACAGCAACAGGTAGCCATGGCGAATCTCCTTTGTCTGTCGGTGGGTTATTGTCCACGAAGTTTCGGATGTGAAGAAGTTCCTCTCTGCTATATTGTATAGCAGAGTTGGTGCGGTCGGCTTGCATATTGCGAACCATGTTAAAAGCAAAACGGCAAAAAGTAAATAAACACGCACAAAATACGAAAAAGGGCAAAGTTGGAGAGGAGCCAAACGACAATGCGGCCATCTTCGCATTTCCAGAGCAATACATCAAGGTGTGTATATACCGTATGTGTGCATGTCTTTTCTAACTGTGAATGTATATTTTCAGTTCTCTCACTACCTTTATTGTTGTCCTCTGGTTTAGTTTGATTGTCTTCAGATGCAGTGTTGTTCGTCTCTCCAGCTGGTCTGATTCTCACTGTTGTCCATGTTGTTGACACTGTAGTCACCTTCCCTGCATCCTCACCTTCATTAATAAAATAACAACATGCTGTACAGTTGTAAAAACAAAACGTAATTATCTCACATCACGACATAAAGATGTGACGCATCAGGATGAATGATTTTAAACATCTCATCATGTTCTCACCTGAGGACTGAGGGCTGAAGGTCTGCACGTTCTCACTATCAGTTACTGCACAAGTAAATAACTTAGACCTTGGTGTGTAACTAAAATGAGAAGTCAGAAATGTCACAGAGGCAGAGCAGAGAGACTGTGATGTCTTTATATCTCTGTGATCTTTATCTACATCCTGACCCTGAAGCAGCCACTTCACTTTGTGTCTACACCATCTATATGGCACCACAGAGCAGTTTAACGTCACCTCATCATTGTCCTGATGTTCAGTCACTGAAGATGGAGATATTGTGAGAGAAAGAAAACAAAATTAAGATTAACTTCATCACTGTAATCATTATTATTGTAATGTTTTAGTATATTGCTCTATAGAGACAGTTTAAAACATTATGATGTAAATACTCACTGGTAACAACAAACAGAATAAAATCAGTGTCTGGACCTTGTTGTCGATTTGCTTTGTTGTACTGTTTGTAGAAGTAAAGACCAGCATCCTCCTCTGTGACCTTCTTTATAACCAGAGAACATTTCTCTGTAACTCTCAGTCTGTCTGATTTAGCTTTGGCTTCTTTGTGAATCTGTCCGTCTTCAAACAGCGTCACTGAGCTTCCTGAACCAATGAAGAGCCAGGTAGTCCTCTCACACTCATCCTGATCATGTATCACATTGTCACAAGGCAAAGTGACTTCATCTCCAGCTCTGACAGTGAAGAAAGGAAGTTGCCCCGCTGCTGCTGTTAAAAAATGAAAAAATATTATAAACTGAAATATTCAAGTGAATCATAATTAATTATTATATTATATTTGTGAAAGTTTTGTTTACCAAGAGTTCACTAAAGTCACCACGTTACAAACACAGCTCATCATTCTCAGTTAAAGGAACAGTACGTAGTAAAGTACCGTTAGTGATATTAAAGCTGTTTTATTTAATGTAATTGGTAAATGGTAAATGGACTGTATTTATAAAGCGCTTTATCCAGTCTTTCACCCCCTCAAAGCGCTTTACATACAACAAGTCACCCATTCACACCCAATTCACACAGAGCAATGTGCCCCTTGCTCAATGAAGGTGTTAGAGCCATTTTCCTCTCATCATTATGGTTTGAATGCTTGTCTTATTACTAAAAGGCTTTAGAGTAAACTCTTAACTATTTATTTTAGTGAGTCACACGACGCTTTAAAAGATGTTAGTTTAAGTCTCACTTATTTGCTGTCAGGTATGACGTGCATGTCTCTATGCCTATATATGGCATGACATTGGTTCACAGCTGAGGGTGTGATTAAACAGGAAGCGGTAGAGTCTTTTGACCGTGTTCTTTTTGTTCTTTTTTGATACGGAGAACTTTTAGTTACTTTGAAGCGAGGAAGTTTGTCTTCATGTTTGTATGTCGCCTTGATCAAAGAATAAATCTGATGTGATTCAAGCTACAACGATCTCTGCAAAGTTAGTTTGGAAGCAAAGAGAGGCGCGTCATAACCCACAACCCGATAGAGGAAAGTGGATATTAAATGTAGAAAACGGATTAAAACGCCACGACAGAAGGTATCATTCACACACCGTTCCCATTGGGAGCGACTTGGGGTTAAGCATCTTGCCCAAGGATACATCGATTTCAATTGAAAGACGCCCTCACTACCTTTCATTAACAGTCGTAAACAGTGTGTGTTCTCTGCATCCTCACCTGTAAAGTGGAGCAGCAGCATCAGGAATGAAGACATCATGATCCTTCTGAATTCAGACATCGTGCTTCTCTCTCGGTCTCTGGCTCTCGACTGTCAGAGTCTCTAACCTGTTGCTTCTTTAACAAGAACTCAACACCTGCTTCCTGTGATAAATGAAGAGTCACTTCCTCATTCATCTCTGATGGCCATTGGGTTAATGTGTGATATTAGCTTTTAAATCTCTTTTGTCTTTTGTTGTGTAATAAAAAGAGTAACACACTTTTTTAACATCAGATTTTTATGTTTGATGCATTTCTTGTCTTTGGTTATTCAGAGTGAAGGTAACTGTAGGCCTTCTTCGTCAGCAACACAACAGAGGAAGTTGAGAATGTAAAGATGGCTAGTTGTAATGAATGTTAACAACATGGTGGTTCCTCTTTATATCTCTCCAGATTTATTTTGACTTTTTCCGAGAACTGAAGAATCGTTTCTGTGAAGCTGTGGTTAACAGCAGCAGCAGAGCTCTGCAGGTTTTACCCTCTGATGCCGACCACATAACCATCAGAAACATAAATAAACTTGTTAGCATCTTGACAGAAGAGTCTGTTGCAGATCAACAGGAGTGTGGGAGTCGGGAGGCCTGTTAACTTATTCCGGCAAATTACTCAGACCTACTAATTGACCTAACAAAAGTTATTGAGTCCACGTAAGTTTACTGCTTGGCTCAGATCCACCAACGATCAGCAAGGTCTCACCTCTATTAACTCCTGAAGAACCAGGTTCAATTAACTGCTGTTTCAATTCAGACGACCCGCTAAATCTGTTTAAGCGATCCCGAAGGATTTGGGTATCAGTAATGAGATGTGGCCCTACCTAAGTGTGAGAGTGGCAGTTGTGTGATCTTACCTTTCAAGCAGGAGAGGAGAGCGCAGATTTATTTTAAGTTGTCCCAATCCAAAGGGTGGGATCAGTTTATTTGAAGAAAAATTGGTCCACACTTGTACAGGGTTTTTACCTTCTCTCGTTACAACATGACAATCATACATAATATTTCATGCTGTGGTCAATTACTATTATGAAACCTCAATTCACAGTCTTACATGTATTACACTAAATTGTAACTTCAACTGCCCAATTCAGTTGTGATATTAAAATCTCCCGACAGAATTTAGAGGCATCTCCTCATAAAAGGTCGGTAATAAAAGCACATTCAAACTTTCATTCAACAAACCAATTCTTATACACACCTATGTCCAGCATGAATTCAGAGGACCATCCTCATAGGTAGCTGGGTTATAATCATTCAACACACAATTCATCAGCATTCAACAAATAAATTAGCTCAGCATTCAACAAATACATTCGAGAGATATTTACCAAGTTTGAGAGAACCTTACCGAGGAAAAACCCAGCTCCCAAGGGAGAGAGCTTTACCAGCTACCAGGGGAAAAAGCCCCCTCTCTCGAGTTTGCTTCCTCTCAGCCAGTGTTTTTATGCTCAAAACAGGACAGAAAAACCTAAAGACACCTCCTCCAAACCCATATTTGTGGAAACTGGGCATGGCCTCTGATGTGCAGGACGGGACATGTCCAGACCTATTCTATGGCATAAACACATTTTTGGGGCCTCAGTATTTCTCCAACAAGTCAGGACCCCCCCCCCCCCCCCCCCTGTGTACTGCTGTGAGGGAAGAAACTGTCTCCCCTCTCTTATCAGTGACACCCATAAACCATAATAGACCTTACACTCAACTTAACAAACCACTTGTGTTTTGTATATACTGTAAATATAGAAAATCATAAAATATGAAGCATTTTCATTGTGGGTTATACAAGAATATAATTGGTTATATTTGATTATAACTAACTTTCGTTTTAAGTATTCAATCTAATATGGAGATCTCAACACCCTCTTTTTAAAACGCAAAGTTATCAAAAACAGCAACAGATAAAATTGTAAAAATATTTATACATAAGTACTTCTAGTTCTTCAGTATGTGTAATAAGGATTTTCTCCGCTGAGTCCAAACTGGTGTTCACCGAAAACATAGTACCTCACTGGAATGTTCTTGTTGTCACATAGGTCAGGAACCAGACTAAAAAGAGCCCATGGGCCGTCATGATGATGGTAGATTTGTGTGCGTACTCCCACTCTGCCTGGTACTTACAGGAGCGGGGGGCCCATCTGTTGTTCCATTGTAGACTCCTCCATCCATGTTGCTATCTGTTGTAAATCCATGACCCTAATCATGGAGGGGTTGAGGTTCCTTCCTGGACGACACCTCCAAACGACAGGCCAGATAGCTCGACCATGCAGTTATCAGGTAGTCGTCGTCCTTTTTGGGAAATCCACTGTGATCTGAGTGGCTTAGCGGGTAGAGATGTAGTCTGTCCCACAGAACTAGAAGAAACTTCATCCTCCGCTGGCAGGGGTACAGGTGACTCAGCCGCTGATTCATGCTGCACAGGTTTGCTGGGTCCAGGAATCGGCTTCCCTGGAGATACTGTGACTGAAGTAGTCCCGCTGGGCAGGTTCAAATCCTCTTTGTAGATTCCTGAGGTATTAAGCTCAACAATATAGTCAAGATATAAATTAGTTCTCTGATTCATTAAGAGTTGTTTCAGATGAAACAACTTCCCCAAGGATTTTTTCCAGGGGTACTTGTGTTCCATAATGATTGTTTCTTCCTCTTACTCAGTTGGCCTCTAACGGCAGAAAGCACTGGGCCATAACTTACTCTTATCAGTTTAACGACCTGACAGCCCTACACCTCCATGCTGTGTGAAAATCAGCAAAAAAAAAGAAGGGGGAGATGTATTCAAAAAAATCTAATTTAAATGAATACTGCTGTAGGGTGCAGGCATATAACAATTAAGAATAACTGAAGAGAAGAATAATAATGTAAAATTAAAAACAATGAGAAAAATAATATAAAGGTTCTTTTACCATTTCCTCTTTGATATTGAGGTATTCTCCATTCAGGGTCTAATGATCCATATGCTAATAGACAGAATTTTGTCTTGCCATCTTATACATAAAGTACTAAAGATTCTTACAGTTCTACTACTAAATCCTTTGCAATTGAGATATTGCTTGTTACTAAGATTTAAATTCCCTCTTTTGCTCTATAAAATATCCCTTGGTACCTACCAAGACAAATTCTAAATTCTTGCGGGAAGATCCCACAAAAAGCCATCCTCTCCTGTGGAAGAAAGCACATAAACTGCCACGTGTGTGCGCAAAACATGTCATGTGATGTGAGACTGATAGCATCATTAGTGGATTGGGTAGGCCGCAGTCATATTCCTATTTGGACTCTAAACTCAGTTGGCTTGTGAACAGGCCCTTCTCTGGAGTGAAACTACCTTTCCAGAGATTGAGGACACTACATTCAAACCTTCTAATTTAGTTTTAAGCTCACCTCTTTCTGTACTTCGCCCCTTTCTAGTCACCCATACATGATTTCTGAACTTAAACGGAAAAGGTGTGATAGTTAGATATGACCTGACCTTTGCCCTAGGTAGCTTTTCCATACATAGGAATATATTCAGCCTTGTCAAATTGATTGGAATGTCCCAATTTGTTTTACAGTTTTTTATGATCCACTCTTTGGCTGCTCTAATACCTCTTTCTGCTACCCCATTTGTTTGAGACTTATATGGTAACGACCAGATAGGTGTGATCCCATTATCCCAGGGGTGGGGAACCTCCGGCCTCCGGGCCGTATATGGACCGCGAGACCATTTGATAGTGGTGATGTTATTTCTAACTTGCGGTTGGTGCCAAAGTTTAATGAGCGTGACCCTGACATTTTTTTCACCCTATTTGAACGCGTAGCTGCGGCAAGAAACTGGTCAGATTCGTACAGAGTGCAGTTACTTCAGTGTGTACTCACTGGGCGAGCACAAGAGGCCTATTCAGCTATTTGTGGCGAAAATGCTTTGGACTATGATAGAGTAAAATCAGCGGTGTTAAAATCATACGAACTGGTTCCTGAAGCGTATCGTCAAAAGTTCAGAAGTTGGGTCAAGGGGGATAGGCAGACAAATGTGGAGTTTATCCATGATTTGACTTCTCATTTTCAGCGGTGGTGTGCGGCAGCAAAGGTTGCCAGTTTTGACGGTCTTTGTGAACTGATTGTATTGGAACAGTTTAAAGATGTTATCCCTCAGCGTGTGGCCACTTATGTAAATGAGCAGAAGCCTTCCACCGCGCTTAGAGCTGCCGAATTAGCGGATGATTTTGTGTTGACGCATAAGGGCAGTTTTACAGAGAATTGTTCTAGGGCTGATTGGAGACGTGGAGAAGATGGTGGCTATTCCCGCGGTGGTGCAAAGTTTTCACCAGGCTCCTCCCGTAGATTTGCAGGTCTGGGGCGACCCGAGGGCGCCAGAGTGGGTCTATGTAATTATTGCCGAGGAGAGGGTCATTGGAAGGATCAGTGTCCGTTGCTGGAACCTGAGGGGAAGCCTAGTTTTTCATCACATGCTCCAGCCATGTGTTGTTCTGCCGTTTTGGTTAAAAAGCCGCAGGGTGTAGGATCGGGCATGGTACCTGATAAGAAGCTGGTTTGTGCCGAGTTGGATGTGGGTTCTGGTTTTGAGCCGTTCATAACGGAAGCCGTTGTATCAGTAGTCGGTAGTGACAAGTATGTTCCGATTAAGGTGTTGCGTGACACAGCGGCTAGATACTCATTTATTGTTGAGTCAGTGTTGCCTTTTTCGTCAGAGACAGAGACGGGGGATTTTGTGATGATGAGGGGCATGGAGATGGGTTTGATTCCTGTGCGACGTCATACAATAGTGCTGGATTGTGAGCTGGTGCGGGGAGTTGTGTCTATCGGCGTGCGTCCCGCGTTGCCACTTGATGGGGAACATATGACTTTGGGCAACGATCTCGCTGGTAGTGCTGTGTGGGCTGGTTTGCCACCGCCTGTGGTGGTTTCCAGGCCGGTGGCATCTGTGGAGCCAGATGAGAGCGGTTTGCAGTTTCCAAGTGTGTTTCCAGTTTGTGCTGTGAAGCGTGCGCAGAGCCGTAGGATGTCTGCTGACCCGCCTGTTTCGTGGTGTTGAACAGGTGGTCTCACTGCCTGATTTCCTTTCGTCTGTGTCAAAGGAGGAGGAAGACGAGGAGACTCTTCCTCACTCAGAGATCCTGGATATATTCGAGGAGGGTCTTGCTCAATTTGTTCAGGACCCTTTACTCTGTGATCTGCCAATTCAGGTACATTTGGAGGAGGTTAATTCCCAGATTGCTTTGGAGTATGGCCAAGCCATGACTGTCAGGGTTTTAAAGGCAGATGGAGAGATTATGCACATAGTTGTGGTGCAAAATGCAACCGTCTTGGATCTGAAGAAGGCCAGTGATGACAAGATGAGGCTTAAGGACTATGGGATCAGAAACATGGACGAAGTGACGTTCATGAAAAGACACATGAATCACACCTGATGGTCAATATACACAGGAGGATGTTGGTTTGTCGTGGATCCCTTTGGGGCCCCGTCTTAAGGGGGGGGGGCGCTGTGATGCCCCTGTGGGTTCATCTGGAGAGGGTGTGGCTGTGCTGCATCCAGCCTCCTTGATTGCCTTGATTGCAGTAACTCAGGGCACCTGGGTCTGGTGCCCTGCAGTTATTTAAAGCCTCTGCTCCTCTCTGTCTTCCCTCTGCTTCTCCCTGCAGGCACCCCGGTTTTGTTGAGTATGCTATGAGTTTCTTCAGTTGCTTCACTTTGTGCACTTCAACACTCTCACACACATACATGTCCATACAATCCTCACCCTGCATTTGCACTACTGATACCACTGACATCCACACCTCATACTTTACTGGTTTTGCACTTAATTAATTTGGTTGATTTGAATGTTTTGCTTAAATATACATCTTTTGTTAAACGTGGATATGGTGTGTCTCCTCTTTGTTGTGGCCTTTTGAGCCAGGTCATAACAAAACTCAGAAACACAACTCATTATAAAATTGATTAAAAGTACTCTATTTATTTGGATTATATATCATTAAAGCCGTAGTAAAAAAGGAGTAACATATATTCTATTAGGACTTAAGATAATTAAAACATCCTAAGATACTGGAGGCATTTCAGCTTTAGGAATACATATAGAGTAAATAGTGAGTATAGTAAATATAATGTAGACTATTGATCAGATATATAGAGCATGTGCAGAAGTTAGGCAGTACAGGTATATATACTGTAGGTGTAAGGACATGTAATCCTAATAAGAAGACATTATATGAATCATTAATAACAAAAACAAATAAAATACATTCTTAAAATTGATTAAACGAAGTTTGCCTGATAGCCCTTAGAGAGCACAATGAAAAAATTTAGATTAGGGATCATTTTACAATTTAGAAATGTTATGAATTCAACCCAACACTTGTATGTTTGAACATGTGCAGCAGTTACAGTAAGAAGTGAAGGTATAAGGTGTGAGTACAAGTACTGCTAATATTGAGATGTATATACAGAGACTGTAGACTATAGATCAGATATATAACTATGTATGGGAATGTGAGAGCATAATTAAAGGATGTTAAATCAGAAATGAATGAATATAATGAGCTATGTTTCCTATCACATGGAGGTGAGTTTCTGAAGGGCCTCTCGTGGGGCTCAGGTGTTCTCAGTCATCAGAAATGTTCCAATGATCTCATGGTTCTCCTGTTTTCTCCTGTAAAATATGAGGAGGTGATGTTTGACAGCAGTGGACTCTGAGGGGAGTTGATGTTGTTGATCAGTCACACAGAGGCAGAAGCCCCTCCATCGTTTTCATAGTTCACCTCATCTTCATCTTCATCATTCTGCTCCTGGCAACATGGAACAGAGACATGGTAAAAACACAGAGCAGAGCTGGAAAGTAACTAAGTACATTTACTCAGTTTTGTACTTCAGTACATATTTTAAGGACTTTACTTGACTATCATCAGTTAATGCTACTTTACACTTTAACTGCTCCTTATTTTGGAGCTTCATGTTGAACTTTTTACTCGTCTACATCCATTCATTTTTATTACACATTCTTGCTTTAACATATTTTATATTCCTTTTTTTATTTTGTATTTATTTCATTCTTAAATTGAGCAGAAATCTCCATCTATGATGTATTATATGACAAATATAACTAGTTAAGCTACCCAGTAGAATGTCAAGTCATTTTAATAAACCATACATTGCAAATGGAAGTGATACACATTAAAACATCACTTATTATAATCATATATTATATTATTACATTCTGCATCATCAGTACTTTCAATGTAGGTATATTTGTATTATTAATCATATTTATATATTAGAGTATTTGTACATTGTAGTATTGCTACTTGTATTGAAGTACAATATCTCAGTACTTCCTTTAGTGCCTTGCTCAAGGGAACCACAGAGATACTTCATTTCAACACAACATGCACATTTGACTCCTTTGTTGAATCTTCTGCCTGTCTTATAATCACAGTTATATTAAAATAATAAATATAACAAGCTATTATTTTATATTTAAACTCACCAGGTTTTTTCTCATCCGTTTTTTGCCCCCTGAAAAAAACAAAAAGACAAACATGTTGACTTCAGCTTCAACGTTTCCTTTTTCTTTTCTCTTGAATGTATGAGCCCTTACCTTTAGTTCTGGTCCAGATGTGGACTGTAACCACACTGATGATGAGAGCTGCTAACCCCACAGACACCATGAGGACCCTCCACAGAGCTGGAAAGAGAGAAGTCCCAAGTGTGAAATATAGTCAGAGGTTTTTAGCTGTTAAATGTATTTCTTCTCTTCAGTCTCTACCTGGTCCTTCTGGATGTTTGCGGTCTTGTCCTGTTTCTTTGTTGTTGTTGTTTTCAGATGTCCATTCATGAATCGGTGGTGTTCCAGTTGTTGTAGCATCACCTTAAGGAATAAAACAACATCATGCAAAAAACTGTAGTTAAAAAAAAAGTTTTATGCATAAATCAAATGATAAAATGATGTGACGTCAAAACCTCAAATCCCCAAAAGCATTATCTGTGATTAAATGTTTGATAAGTGATTTTAAACAACTCATTATATTCTAACCTGGTTTCTCAATTAAGAGCTTCTCTTTTTTATCAGAACCATCTGTCACTTCACATTTCAGAGACTCATTAAATCCCTGATTCATGTGAGATGTTGTAAATGTGTTGTTTCAATATATTCTTATAACAAGACTGTTAGAAGTGATTTTAAACAGCTTAACATGTTCTCACCTGAGGACTGAGGGCTGAAGGGAAACAGATGAACTTCTCTCGTGAAATCATTAGTTACTTTACAAGTTAACAACTCAGACCTTGGTGTGTAACTAAAATGAGAAGTCAGAAATGTCACAGAGGCAGAGCAGAGAGACTGTGATGTCTTTATATCGCTGTTATCTTTAACCACATCTTGACCCTGAAGCAGCCACTTCACTTTGTGTCCACACCATCCATATGTCTTCACACAGCAGCGTAACTTCACCTCATCATTGTCCTGATGTTCAGTCACTGAAGATGGAGATATTATTGTGAGAGAAGGACAACAAAATTAAAATTGAACTTCATCACTGTAATCATTATTATTGTAATGATTTAGTATATTGCTCTATAGAGACAGTTTAAACATTATGATATAAATACTCACTGGTAACAACAGACAGATAAACAGGAGAGAATGAACCTTGTTGTTCTCCTGGTCTGAACTGTTTGCAGGTGTAAAGACCAGCATCCTCCTCTGTGACATTCTTTATAACCAGAGAACAATTCTCTGTAACTCTCAGTCTGTCTGATTTAGCTTTAGCTTCGCTGTGAATCTGTCCGTCTTCAAACAGCGTCACATTTGGTGTTAATGTTGAATAAATGTAGGACCAGGTAGTATTCTCACACTCATCCTGATCATGTATCACATTGTCACAAGGCAAAGTGACTTCATCTCCAGCTCTGACAGTGAAGAAAGGAAGTTGCCCCGCTGCTGCTGTTAAAAAATGAAAAAATATTATAAACTGAAATATTCAAATTAATTCAAATTAATTATTATATTATATTTGTGAAAGTTTTGTTTACCAAGAGTTCACTAAAGTCACCACGTTACAAACACAGCTCATCATTCTCAGTTAAAGGAACAGTACGTAGTAAAGTACCGTTAGTGATATTAAAGCTGTTTTATTTAATGTAATTGGTAAATGGTAAATGGACTGTATTTATAAAGCGCTTCATCCAGTCTTTCACCCCCTCAATGCGCTTTACATACAACAAGTCACCCATTCACACCCAATTCACACAGAGCAATGTGCCCCTTGCTCAATGAAGGTGTTAGAGCCATTTTCCTCTCATCATTATGGTTTGAATGCTTGTCTTATTACTATAAGGCTTTAGAGTAAACTCTTAACTATTTATTTTAGTGAGTCACACTACGCTTTAAAAGATGTTAGTTTAAGTCTCACTTATTTGCTGTCAGGTATGACGTGCATGTCTATATGTCTATATATGGCATGACAATGGTTCACAGCTGAGGGTGTGATTAGACAGGAAGAGGTAGAGTCTTTTGACCGTGTTCTTTTTGTTCTTTTTTGATACTGATAACTTTTAGTTACTATGAAGCGAGGAAGTTTGTCTTCATGTTTGTATGTCGCCTTGATCAAAGAATAAATCTGATATGATTCAACGCTACAACGATCTCTGCAAAGTTAGTTTGGAAGCAAAGAGAGGCGCGTCATAACCCACAACCCCGATAGAGGAAAGTGGATATTAAATGTAGAAACGGATTAAAACGCCACGACAGAAGGTATCATTCACACACCGTTCCCCATTGGGAGCGACTTGGGGTTAAGCATCTTGCCCAAGGATACATCGATTTCAATTGAAAGACGCCCTCACTACCTTTCATTAACAGTCGTAAACAGTGTGTGTTTCCTGCGTCCTCACCTGTAAAGTGGAGCAGCAGCATCAGGAATGAAGACATCATGATCCTTCTGAATTCAGACATCGTGCTTCTCTCTCGGTCTCTGGCTCTCGACTGTCAGAGTCTCTAACCTGCTGCTTCTTTATTTCTCTTCTGAGAACTGAAGGGGAAGTGTTTCTGTGAGGATGTGGTTAATAACAGCAGCAGAGCTCTGGAGGTTTTACCCTCTGATGCTGACCAGATAAGGTACGTGCTTAAAGCCAAACCGTGCAGAGAATGTACATATAGCTTTATACATTGTGTAGTTGTTGGTGTATTATTGCTATTATGAATTATTCGTTACCATAAATACTTGTAGTATTGTTTTTTTACATGATTTTTTATCAGAAAACAGACTTGCTAATGGTGTTTGAATGCACACACAGTGGTCTGAGACCTGGTGGTTTTTCTATGTGAATTGCACCTCTGAGAACCAAGATGGAGGTTTTGTTGTGGCTGTGGCAGCAGCAGCAGAGCTCTGCAGGTCTAAACCACTGATGTTGACCAGGAACAAAACAGAGACTTGAGTAATGGAAACAGTAACTATTGTCTAAATGAACTCTAATGAAGTATAATGAATTACTTTTTAACACATGTACCTGCATGTTGTTCTGAAATTCTTAACAAAACTAACAAGTTTTATCTGAGTTATTGTCATGCTCTGCACACTGAACTTATTCATCTTTAGTCCCTTTAAGATGTCTCAGGATCATTTGTATTTACAAAAAGGGCGACAACTCAACCACACCTCTGATTAACTGCTGAGCTACTGTTACCCGGTCAACACATGCAGCCTCATTCACTCATTCACTCTTATTTCATGACCCACCTCCCTTTTCCTTCCATTCATCCATTCCCCTTCCTACCTCATCCTTACCCACATCCCTAAATCCCTTCACCCCGCCCTACCTACATCCCTTTAACCCTCATTATCTCTTTATCCGTCTTCCTACATCTCTTCCTAACCCTACATCCCTGTACACCTTTCCGATTGGAGACCCCCTCGGTCAGGTTCCTGAAGTGTTCAGGCCATTTATCTGGAACCAGTGCAAAGAGTTTGTGTGAAAACTCAAAGTGTCAGCGGTATTCCGGTCAAATAAGGCTGATACTTCACTACCCCCCCAACATCCCTTCATTCATCCCTCCCGTACTTCCCTCAATCATGCAATCCCTCAGGACCTATAGACATTAGGGATGTTAAGATTCACCGATTCGTATCGGTGCACCGGCATAAACGTTCAAGATGCGAGTGCACCGGTTGAAAGAGTGCACATCGGCTACAGTTTGGGTTGAACTCGCGATGCGTTGATTGTAGCGTCTTTGCATCGGTAAAAAAACGATTCATTCATATAATATCCTCTCATCCTGTCAGCACTCAGCAGAGACGATCTTTGATCTTTGCTTCGCACTACGGAGGCCGAGAGTCTCAGTTATCAACAAACATGGAAGTCAAGGAGAAAGAGAAACACAGCGCACCGAAAAATACCTACAAATCAAACGTTTGGCAACACTTTGGATTTTTCAGGAAAGACGGACAACTTGAAAAATCGCTCGCAAATTGTAAACGATGCCGTGCCGCTTTAAAGTGCACAAGTAGTACGAGGAACTTAGCGACGCACATAAAGAGGCGACATGGGGTCTGCGGCTGAAAAGAGAAACCTGAAAGTTAGACATATGAGTTAAATCACTCAGTGCGGTGTTCTGTCAGAGAGAGTGGAGTTTAGTTTACAGCAGCCTGTGACTGCCAATAATAGTTGAAATGTCTTCCTCACTGTCAGCAGTTATGAAATACCTGTTTGTGAAAGGTTATTTGTATTCTTTATTGTTCATATAGAAACCACTGCTTTCTGCTCACTGGTGAGTTAGCCTATGGATGAGTGTTAAGCACATCAGGCTGGCAGCTGTATGGGCATTGCACTATGGTAGTTGTTATTTGCACATTGTTAATCATGGGCAATGCATCCTTAAATTGTTTAACTGTGAGGTGTTATACAATGGTACTTTACTCTGGAGACAGAGAACACTACTACACTTGTGAAAAGGCCTGTTTGTGAAAGGTCCAAGTGTTTGTTTTGTTAAGGTAAAAAAGAAACAGCATGATGGGGTGCGCAGTACTAGTAGAGAGAACCAAATATGTGAATCACTTTTTTGTTCATTTATGATTTGCTGCATATGAGGAATAAAACAAAAATCCTCTGTAGTACAATATTGAATTGTAGCATTATTTTGCATCGTGTTGAATCGCATCGTATCGCCCCGAATCGCATAATGTTGAATCAAATCGTATCGAACTGTATCGCAACAGGGGTGAATCGTATCGCATCGCCTGGTGTTTCAAAGTTATCGTTAATGTATCGTATCCTTGGCAGCGTATCGAGATGCGCATCGTATCGGCCTCAGTGATGGAGATGCACATCCCTAATAGACATGCACTAATGACGAGGCGGCAGACGAAAGGTCTGCCTGTTTTCCCGCGCCAGGGAGCAGGCCTTTCATCCCTTTCATCCCTTCATCCCTTCATCACCTCATCCCTTCATCCCTTCATCCCTTCATCACCTCATCCCTTCATCCCTTCATCCCTTCATCCCTTCATCACCTCATCCCTTCATCCCTTTATCCCTTCATCACCTCATCCCTTCATCCCTTCATCCCTTCATCCCTTCATCACCTCATCCCTTCATCCCTTCATCCCTTCATCCTTCATCACTCATCCCTTCATCCCTTCATCCCTTCATCCCTTCATCACCTCATCCCTTCGTCCCTTCATCACCTCATCCCTTCATCCCTTCATCACCTCATCCCTTCATCCCTTCATCCCTTCATCACTTCATCCCTTCATCACCTCATTCCTTCATCACTTCATCACCTCATCCCTTCATCCCTTCATCACTTCATCACCTCATCCCTTCATCCCTTCATCACCTCATCTCCTCATCCCTTCATCCCTTCATCACCTCATCCTTTCATCCCTTCATCACCTCATCCCTTCAATCCTTCATCCCTTCATCTCTTCATCTCTTCATCTTTTCATCCCTGCATCTCCTCATCCCTTCAATCCTTCATCCCTTCATCCCTTCATCTCCTCATCCCTTCATCCCTCATCACCTCATCCCTTCATCCCTTCATCCCTTCATCATCCTTCATCCCTTCATCTCTCATCCCTTCATCCCTTCATTCCTCATCCCTTTCTCCCTTCATCCTCATCCTCATCCTTCATCCTTCATCTCTTCATCTCCTCATCCCTTCATCCCTTCATTTCTTCATCTCTTCATCTCCTCATCCCTTCATCCCTTCATCTCTTCATCTTCATCCCTTCATCCCTTAATCCCTTCATCCTTCATCCTTCATCCCTTCATCTCCTCATCCCTTCATCCCTTCATCCCTTCATCTCTTCATCTCTTCATCCCTTCATCCCTTCATCTTCATCCTTCATCCCTTCATCCCCTCATCCTCCCTTCATCCCTTCATCTCTTCATCCCTTCATCTCTTCATCTCTTCATCCCTTCATCCCTTCATCTCTTCATCTCTTCATCCCTTCATCTCCTCATCCCTTCATCCCCTCATCCCTTCATCTCCTCATCCCTTCATCCCTTCATCTCTTCATCTCTTCATCTCTTCATCCCTTCATCCCTTCATCTCTTCATCCCTTCATCCCCTCATCCCTTCATCCCTTCATCTCTTCATCTCTTCATCTCTTCATCCCTTCATCCCTTCATCTCTTCATCCCTTGATCCCTTCATCTCTTCATCTCTTCATCTCTTCATCCCTTCATCTCTTCATCTCTTCATCTCTTCATCCCTTCATCTCCTCATCCCTTCATCACCTCATCCCACCCTCCCTAAGACCCTTCATCCCACCTTCCCTAAAATCCTTCTACCCTTCATCTCTTCATCCCTACATCCATGTGACCATTCCTTCATACTTCCCTTCATCACCTCATCCCTTCATCACCTCATCCTTTCATCCCTTCATCCCTTCAACCCTTCATTACTTCATCCCACCCTCCCTAAAATCCTTCGACCCTTCATCTCTTCATCACGTCATCTCCTCATCCCTTCATCCCTTCATCACCTCATCCCACCCTCCCTAAGACCCTTCATCCCACCTTCTCTAAAATCCTTCTACCCTTCATCTCTTCATCCCTTCATCTCCTCATCCCTTCATCCCTTCATCACCTCATCCCACCCTCCCTAAGACCCTTCATCCCACTTTCCCTAAAATCCTTCTTCCCTTCATCTCTTCATCCCTACATCCATGTGACCCTTCCTTCCTACTTTACTTCTTCCCTCATCCCTTCATTTCTCCTTCCCTTCTTCCTTTCATCCCATTCATCCCTTCATCCATTACTCCATAAATAAATGTTTCCCACGTTCATGTGTTCCTTCCTCCCTCCCTACATCCCTTCGACCCTCATCCCTCCCTTCCTACGTCTGTTCACCCCTTTAACCCTCCTTGAATCCCTTATCTCATTCCTTCTTCCCTTCATTGCTTTTTTCCTAAACCCATTGGAACCATTCATCATCCCCTCCCTACATCCATGTATCCAAACATTCTTAAATTCCTTCTTCTATTCATCCTCTACCCCCCTCCCTACATCCCATCATTGCTTCTTCTCTAAACCCCTATGACCCTTCTTCTCTACATCTGTAAATTCCTCTCATCCCGTCATATAATTCTCCAGACATCCGTACATCAGTTTACTCCTCCCTCCCTACTTTCCTTTATCCATCCATCCCTCACTCCCTACATACCTGTGACTCTTCATCCCTCCCTTCCTACATACCTTCATTCATACATCGTAGTATCTCTTCTTCCATTCAACATTCCCCACTCCCCTTTCATCCCACCTTCCCTATATCCCTTTTGACCCTTTATCTCTCCCTTCCTTCATCTGTTCAGCTCTATCCCTTCATCCCTCTCTCATAACGTTCGTTCATCTATACAGTACCTCCTTAAATCCCTTTTCAAATGCATCCTTAACCACCTCCCTACTCACCTATACCTACACATAGCTCCAACTCTGACAATGCGGAAGTATTGTTTCACATCTGCAGTTGCTAAAAAAATAAAAAATAAAAATATGGTTAACAGTTTTCATGATGATCATTATAGATACAGAAGTTTGATAAAATATCTTTGTGAGTGTTTTTGGTTTCCAAGAGTTCACTAAAGTCACCACGTTACAAACACAACTCATCATTCTCAGTTAAAGGAACAGTACGCAGTAAAGCACCATTAGTGATATTAAAGCTGTTTTATTGAAAGTGTGTTCTCTGCGTCCTCACCTGGAAAGTGGAGCAGCAGCATCAGGAATGAAGACATTATGATCCTTCTGAATTCAGACATCGTGCTTCTCTCTCGGTCTCTGGCTCTCGACTGTCAGAGTCTCTAACCTGCTGCTTCTTTAACAAGAACTCAGTACCGATGATAACAGCAGGTAAGCGTCAGAAGAGGGGAAGTTGAACGTGGCAAGATGTTTTCTGGTTCCTCATTTCACCATTTCAGTTTATTTCTTCAGAGAACTGAAGGAGAACTGTTTCGATGTGAATGAGGTTAACACCAGCAGCTCTGAAGGTATGACACCATATAGAAAACCACAGGCACGTATTCAGCTGAGCAACAGAGGAATAATTCAGGCCGATATGAGACGGATCAGTTTGAGCTGACATCCAGTCACTGTGGAGGACCGAGCCAAACTTACATTGAGACACAATCTGGATGTTTATTTTAAGATGACAGCATTCAGGCCCTGTGGCTCAACACCAAGTGCAGTATGTGGAAAAGATTTGCCCCTGTTTCCATCTTTGCTGAATCTGTTCATCTTATTGAAAAATACAGCATGCACTTGTCACCCTAGAGCAGCGGTGTCAAACTAAAGGCCCGGGGGCCAAATCCGGCCCTCGACTATATTTCATGTGGCCCCGCAAGAGCTTGCAAAGAATATAATATGTTTATTATACGGTTGAATGCCGCTTTACAGAAGCACGTTGTCCATAAACTACATGTCCCACAATGCATCTCATTTTGTGAAGTGCACACTGAAGAGACTTGCTATTATTTGCTCTAGACTTCTGCTTTTCAGACGTAGTTAATTATGAAGTTATTACCCTATCCCATAATAATCCAATGCAGAGGCAATAATGTAATATAATACATTATTTTATATATATGATATATTTATATATGTATTTATATATAGTCTTAACGTTTTGAACTGGCTTTTAATACTAGTTGAACATAACATGTTGATATTTGTATGTGTTTTATATGTTTCTAGTTATTGTGCTTTGTATTATTGTTTTTGCTTTACTCCTCCTGTTATTTTATATTTGTTCCCTGTGCAGCACTTTGGTCAACTGAGGTGGTTTTAAATGTGCTCTATAACTAAATAAAGATTGAGATTGAAAGTTACGACCGGCCCTTTGAGTGCAACCATAATGCTGATGTGGCCCACGATGAAATTGAGTTTGACCCCCCCGCCCTAGAGGACTCGATACAAAGGAAAAACTGGCACAAATCCACGGCTCGACGTCTTCTACCTTCTTCTGGCCATCGCATTTTTGGCGAGACGTTGGAAGTAAAACGAGGTGAACGTAAAACGGGACATACAATATATATATTAATGCTGTGTTGTTTACATTCTCATTGGCTAGTTTCTCTGTGTTATAGCTCAACATGATTTAAGGGGCGAGCAGAGAAGAAGCACACCAATGTGTGTATAAAGTTTAGACACATTAAAGAGGCCCGATTGTGCTTTTTGGGGGTTTCCCTCTCCTGTAGTTTGTTATATAACACACTGCCCCCCCCCCTGCCTGAAACGCCTCCATTAGACTCCTTTGTTTACTTACTGAACACAGTGAGATCACTATGTTACACTCACGCTTCTATTGGCTAGCGCTCCAACACATTGTACGTGATAGGCTAAGGGGCGGGACATCTCTAAGCGGTTGACCAATCACAACAGAGCCGGCCAGCTAACCAATCAGAGCAGACTGGGCTCTGGTTTCAGACAGAGGGTGAAAGGCAGTATGAGAAAATAAAGAGCTTTTTGAACATTGAAGCAGGGAGTGTCTTACAAACGTCTGTGAGTGAGTCTTTGTTATTGGGCCTTATGAGGATCCAAACATACAGAACATGTGTTTAACTAAACTTTTCCACTCTGGCTGAGACACAGAGGTGGAACAAGTACTCAGATCTTTTTTTTAGTAAAAGTAGAATTAGTTAATTGTGAATTTCTTTATTTAAAGGTCACCTATTATCTCTGTTTGTCCTGATCCATTTATATAAAACCCTGTCTGAAAATGAGCTGATCAGATTTTGGCCACTTTATGATGTCATAATGTTGTTTTGGCTTATGTAACCATTAGCCAATCAGCAACCAAGGTAACCCCCCCCACACACCTTATCACCTGAATCTCCTCCTAGAGCACCATTGAGTTCTTTGTAACCAAATCTCTCTCAGAGGGGCGTGGGGAGGGGCTCCTTATTTTCATCTAAAGTAACAGACAGAGAATCAGCACTTTGGAAACAGGGCTGAAACAGAGGGGATTATGGGATGCTGCAATGATCTGTTTGGTATTTCGAGCCAAACATTTCAGAGACATGATTGTTCTGAGTTAAAGAAACAAACCAGACCAACAGTGTCTGAAATAAAACCTGCATGTTCTGCCGGGGTTAAAAAAGAAACTCTCTGACACCTCAGACCGTCTGACACTGAGCGGAGGAGGTTTGCTGGTAGAGAGATAATGGAGAAGAGAGAATACTTCATCAGCTTCCAGACAAATCTTTAAGTCCGAGATGAGTCCTGCACAGTTTTATGCTCATTTAACTCATTTATGCTTAGCCCTTGAGGTCACAAGGAAGTCAGAAAGGTAAAGTCTGAGTCACTTTGGTCATGCCTGAGACCATATATGTGTCTGAGGTCAGATGGCAGGGTCAGATTCAAGTCACTGAGTTAGAGAATAACTTAACACCTTCTTCCTGCAGAGTTTAACTTCTCATCCTGCAGCGATGTTCAGGATATCAACATGTTTGAGGTTAAAGGTGCAACAGAGCACATGTCTGACCTCTAGCAGCAGCTTTACTGGGATCTAAACTCTAATCTGTTAGTAACACTTCAATGTTCAAGTTGCAGAGTTAATGTCAAAGTCACTGAGGTCACGTCTAAGTCTTTAAGTAGGTTTGTAAAAAAGTGATATAACATAATTGAAGCACTTCAAAGTCCATTGCAGATTATGCAGAAATATTCCCATCATCACTTCGCACAGGTCCAATGTGACTTTCCTGACATTAACAAACAGTAATTGATGCTTGAAAACACATTGCATATAGATTTTGTATTATTTAACACATTTAAACAGGTGCTTGCACTTCCTCATCGCCTCAAAGTTGGCCATATTTACTGAAAAGGGGGCGTGGCTCTACTGGAGTCCACTTTATATCATGTGGAACACTGTGATTGGTTAAAAGACAGCCAATATAATCAGTGTGTGCATTTGGGTGACTGCAATCATACAACTAGACATAATAGATGGATATTAAAGGGTTAACTTGTGCACATATGGACAAATGATGTATGTAGTATATTGTATAGTATTTTTCATATTATATTGTACTGTACTCAGCTTTTTACATATTTTTTGTGTAAATATTGTCTTTATTTGGAATTTGTTACAATATTCTTTAAGATAGTTTTTAAAATAGCTCTAATAATAGTGCTATTTTTGCTCCTTTCTTATAACGTATGCTTATTTTGCTTTCTTTGTGCACCTTTTATACCAAAGATAGTCCTTGTATGTGTAATTACTTGTTTCTGATTCTGAAAATCATCCATGTTTTCCTAAAGGACTTCAAAGACCAAATGTCTCAGTGTTTTCTGTCTGAAGCTGTTGGTCGGTCAGGTCAGTGAACGCACCACGGGCCTCATTTGGATGATGCCTGATCAATATTTTCATGATGCGCACTGATCGGTGTATGAGCTCTGAGCAGCTTGGCAGGCTCCTCTCATCGGGGGCTTCATTATCTCGTCTCCCCGCTGATTTGCATCGTGGACAGAAACGTATGAATCCATTTGTGCCCTCGCTCTGAATCCCTGCAGCCAACTTGGAAATTATGACGCCTACTCTGATGAAGTAAAAAGAAAATACTGGCATGAAAGTAAGAGTCATTATGGAAATATATTGAGCTTATTGACTATTCATGGAATCTGCCTGCAAACGAGGAGGATGTTTCCAGCGCGGTGTCGGGGTTTTTTCTACCTTAGCGGGTTTAAATCAGTCAGAAATCTTTGCTTTTCGATGAATTAAATTACAGTGTGAAACATGTCATTTACAAAAATGTATATATGCTATTATTTTAATTTGTTTTAAATATGGCAGACCACATTTTAAAAAGGACATATCCTGCTCATCTTCAAGTGTATATCAGTATGTAGTGTCTCTACTTTAAAGAGTCCTCTCATGCTGATGTTCAGGTGTATATCAGTATGTAGTGTCTCTACTTTAAAGAGTCCTCTCCTGCTGATGTTCAGGTGTATATCAGTATGTAGTGTCTCTACTTTAAAGAGTCCTCTCCTGCTGATGTTCAGGTGTATATCAGTATGTAGTGTCTCTACTTTAAAGAGTCCTCTCCTGCTGATGTTCAGGTGTATATCAGTATGTAGTGTCTCTACTTTAAAGAGTCCTCTCCTGCTGATGTTCAGGTGTATATCAGTATGTAGTGTCTCTACTTTAAAGAGTCCTCTCCTGCTGATGTTCAGGTGTATATCAGTATGTAGTGTCTCTTTAAAGAGTCCTCTCCTGCTGATCTTCAGGTGTATATCAGTATGTAGTGTCTCTACTTTAAAGAGTCCTCTCCTCCTCATGTTCAGGTGTATATCAGTATTTAGTGTGTGTCCATTCTTTAATGTCAGTCTGCTCTGATTGGTTAGCTGGCCGGCTCTGTTGTGATTGGTCAACCAGCTTAGAGATGTCCCGCCCCTTAGCCTATCACGTACAATGTGTGTGTCACTCTGTTCCTGAAGTAAACAAAGGAGTGCAGTGGAACTCCCTCTTGTGGGAAGTTTAGGATTTTAGCCTTTGCAGATCATTTGCATGGGGCCTCACTTTGGGCAGCCTAGCTTTAGAGTGAACAGTTAGAGATAATTTATTGTAGTTTTTGGTCATTACATTTCCTTTTGCAAGTGGCCTGAGGTTAGGAGAAGGTTGTTGGGTGGAGGTTCAGCGCTGTAATAATGCAGCTTCTAACCGAGCGTGAGATGTCACACAGATGGAGCTCCAGAGGAGAGAGGCTCTGTTTGTCTGTGTGTCTGTCAGCATGCATCAGTGTTCATCTGTGTGTGTGTGTGTGTGTTGTGTGTGTGTGTGTGTGTGTGTGTGTGTGGTGTGTGTGTACATTGCATCGATTATCTGAGGCAGTGTTGCTGGGAGCAGCGCAATGTCTCATAGGACAAAGTGGCGAATGCTTCCTAATCGAGCTGCACGATATAACGTTTCAGCATCCACAAAGAGTGCTGCAGGATGACATATTTTTGTAGTCAGACCCGGCTGTTAGCATCTACCTGGTTCCTTCCACAAATAGCCAATTTACATTTTTGGATTTTGGGTTATTGAAGCAGACAAACATGTATGATACTTAGACGTTTTATTCACCAGGATAATCTCCACATATGAACACCACTTTTTGAAGTAAACAGCTAGCGTTAGGAACTACAGCACAGTCACATGACTTCACGTCACCACCGCTAAGCTAAAGGCGGCTAATGTTGGGCTATAAAGGAACTACAGCACGGTCACATGACTTCACATCACTACCGCTAAGCTAAAGGCGTCTAATGTTGGGCTATAAAGGAACTACAGCACGGTCACATGACTTCACCACCGCTAAGCTAAAGGTGGCTAATGTAGGGCTATAAAGGAACTACAGCACGGTCACATGACTTCACGTCACCACCGCTAAGCTAAAGGTGGCTAATGTTGGGCTATAAAGGAACTACAACGCGGTCACATGACTTCACGTCACCACCGCTAAGCTAAAGGCGGCTAATGTTGGGCTATAAAGGAACTACAGAACGGTCACATGACTTCACGTCACCACCGCTAAGCTAAAGGCGGCTAATGTTGACCTATAAAGGAACTTGTTTTTGGCCTTTGTAGCTTAATGTACAGTTTAGAAAGTAGGAACCTTTACATGGTTAAATGCAATGTGTGGAAAAGGACACTGACAGTTTTCTGTACATTAGATAAGTGTAGACGTGTTTTCATTCTGATCACAGTTTAATTTGCTTCAACAGATGCAGAATAAAAGTCTTTGTGTGTGAATTATCCTGAGAAAGATTTTAAAAAGGTTCAAATCAGAGGAAAACACTCTCACCTCCTCACCAAAACTGACTCATAAACATTTTTTTTAATTGCTGCTTTCAATGTTTGAACTCTGCACCGCGAGCTCCCGTCGTCCTCATTATGAGGAGAGGTGAATTGTGGGTAAAATCTGCGGGCGGTTGGACAGCATGCTGTGAGTACTGATGTATCAGAAGACAAAAGAGAGGACAGACGTGATGGAGAAACAAGAGGAGAGTGTGAGGATTATATGTTGAGGGAACAGATAGACAGGAAGTGAGAGAGGGGGAGGAACGGAGATGAATGATGGAGACAGATGGAGAAGAAAGAAGAAGCAGCAGGAAGTGAAATGAGGAACATCTGTGAGAAAAGACAATGGAAAATAGAAATGGAGATGGGGGAGTTAACTGAAAATGTGAGAAATGTTTTAGTTAATTTATTAATCAGTCACAAAGCTTTACCTGCGTTCAACAAATACAGTCAAGTGAAGATATTTCAGACATTTGATTCTCAACGAAAACCTGAATACATTTACTACATAAATAAAGAAAAAATACCTCAAATAAAATAAATATTCCAACTTTTGATCTCTTAATAACAATTTATTTTTGTGACATTTTGTATTGCTTATATATCTTGATAAAGGAACTACAGTACGGTCACATGACTTCACGTCACCACCGCTAAGCTAAAGGTGGCTAATGTTGGGCAAATGCCGTTTTTAAATTCACCAGTGGAATATTTACTGACATATTTTAAGTCATAGAATTAAAATCTCTTCAGCTTGTGTTAACAACAGATGATATTTCAGGCTAACAACCAAAACACATACAAAAAAAACAGGAAGTGATAAAATGCTGACTCATTCTTGGGTCAAGGACTCATACCTGCACCACTCAACCAGATAAATGTACCATATCGGTTAGAAAGTACACCTATAACCTCAGAATTGTTTTATTTCATCGTATGTAAGTGCAGTTTGAGTAAATGTGCTCGCTCTGCTCTTGGTACTGTGTGCTTCTGTTAGAAATGGAACGCTGTTAAAAATGCTGCTCATGTCTGAGATCCAGACAGTCTGAATCCCAAACACACACACACACACACACACACACACACACACACACACACACACACACACACACACACACACACACACACACACACACACACACAGCCTCCAACATCTTCCTGCACACACACACACTTTTGGAGGCATCACCGGTTGTGTTTTAGCTTCAATAAATCATCACAAACCCTGTAAATAAAGACTTGTTTCTGGATGAGATTTGGAGGGAACATCTCCTGCTTTATTATCAGTGAGGGAGACGGGGCTGATGGGAAATGCGGTCCTGATTTGACGATACAATGACAGGCAACATTTCGAAGTGCTCCTGCTGTGTCTGTTGATTACAGGCAGCCAAAGGGAAGCCCTCTGAGAGCTGCCACGGGCCAATGAGCATCTGCATATTTCTGCATAAATTACTTTCTCTCGCTGCTTTTTTCACATCGTTTGCTTCGAGGGAAACGGAGCCCTCTCTGTGATTCAGTCCAAAATTAATAGGATGGAGCGTTTTACGTGGGTGTTTCGTAATTGACTAATAAAACCAAACGAATGCCAGGAGTTTTCAGTTTTTCCACACTGTTTTTTGTTCTAATTTTCTGTCTGAAGCTTTGTTGAAAGACTCAATATATGAAAAGGAATCATCAACAAGCAAGAGTGCAGTTTCAGGATCTCAAAAGTAAAAATGTATTTGGTTAGATCTGCTGTACTCTGGGTGGCATGGCTTTAAGCATCCTTAAATAAAGTAAGGCAACCTGGGAGGCAAAACTCAGGGCAAAGAAGTTGGCAAAAGACTGATTGCCTATAAGCAGTAGGGAGTATATGCCCACAGTAATGTCTGCAGGCAGAAGAGTGCTTGATCTAAGTTTTTTTAAACAACTTTTCTAGTGTAGATTTTTGCAACTGGTCAATTAGACAACAATGTTTAAAGAAGGCCTTCATTTGTTAAATAATAATTAATGATATGATGGTTTTACTTTGTTTTCTTCTTAATTTCCTCAAAATTCCGAAATTCCTTTAAAAAAAAACATTTTCTCACTAAGTCATGTGACCTAATATGAATGTATACTTTTCTAACGAATAACTTATCTTTTAAACATGATCCTAGGTTTGCACCACATTAAAATCCCTTTAATTTACATGATAATATGTGTTTAAAATGACCAGCACGTTGCAAACAATGGGACTTTATCAGTGTCAAAGGTAAATGATTACGTTGCAATATGTCACATTTCTATTTAAGTAAAAGTGAGCAGTGCTTACATGCTTCTCTGCATTTGTTTTTATTGTTTTTTTAAATTTTGATTGTTGATTTCTATAAAGAATATCAAAGTAAGTACACCAAATATGTCGCATTAAACTTAAATACTGATTGAACAACAGAGGAGTTCAATTAAAGCATTTTGGGACGAAATTCCCTGACCTTAACCCTCAAAATGAAAATGAACATTACGCAACTGTATAGTGTTTTTTTTTAGTATTCCCAAAGTTATTTCTCCTAAAGCTCCTCCAGATCCATAAAGTACATAATACTCAATGAAGTTAACGTGTAAATATGTTTCAATGACCGTTTAATTATAGAGGAATTCTTCCAGGGGCTTTGAATCACATTTAATGACAACACAGGAAATCCTAATGAGTCGTTTTATTGTTATGATATTGTTTCTCGTTCTTTTACAGCATCTCGTTTGACTTCCTCCAGTGAAACGCTGTCTGTCTGTCTCTCCGACGTATTAAATGTTAATCAGCCTCCTGCAGACTCTCTGCTTCTTCCTTTTCTGTTTCTTAATTCGGCTCCAAATCTTCTCCTCATTCTGTATGCAGAAATCAACCTGAAAAAAAAATAAAGTGAAACCCTGCAGAGACAAGCCACGCTCCATAAATACACAGTAGATATTTTTAGAGTTTAGAAAAAAGATGGTTATCCACTGGGGACACTGTCTACACATTTGATGGTAATTTGCCAACTGTTGATTATAATATTTCTTTGATATCGGTGGGAAACTTTGCAATGATGTTTGAAGGGTTAAGAGGTCACTAAAATAATTGTGGTTCATCCTCTGGGGATCATTAATGTCCACAGACCATTTATCGCCAATTTGGACGATTAAAGCTGCATTATTTTATGTTTTTTGTCGCTTGGAAGCGGAGGAGCTCCAACATACACCAAATGTAATGAAGTTTTATTAGGGCGGTGCAGTGATGACATTTTCTTCAGGCTTACAACCAAAACAAGTTCATAAAATCCATTGACATTGACTTATTCCTGGGTTTTAGGACTCATTCCTGCACCACCATTGTTATGTAATTTTAAAGGGGCCCTATTACGCTAATGTTCAGGTGTATATCAGTATGTAGTGTCTCTACTTTAAAGAGTCCTCTCCTGCTGATTTTCAGGTGTATATCAGTATGTAGTATCTCTCTACTTTAAAGAGTCCTCTCCTGCTGATGTTCAGGTGTATATCAGTATGTAGTGTCTACTTTAAAGAGTCCTCTTCTTCTGATGTTCAGGTGTATATCAGTATGTAGTATCTCTCTACTTTAAAGAGTCCTCTCCTGCTGATGTTCAGGTGTATATCAGTATGTAGTGTCTCTACTTTAAAGAGTCCTCTCCTGCTGATGTTCAGGTGTATAATATCAGTATGTAGTGTCTCTACTTTAAAGAGTCCTGTCCTGCTGATGTCCAGGTGTATATCAGTATGTAGTGTCTCTACTTTAAAGAGTCCTCTCCTGCTGATGTTCAGGTGTATATCAGTATGTAGTGTCTCTACTGGGACATGTCTCCATGCTTTAATGTTCAAAAAGCTCTTTATTTTTCTCATACTGCCTGTGCTGCAGCACCTCTTTTCACCCTCTGTCTGAAACCAGAGCCCAGTCTGCTCTGATTGGTTAGCTGGCCGGCTCTGTTGTGATTGGTCAACCTGCTTAGAGATTTCCTGCCCCTTAGCCTATCACGTACGATGTGTTGGAGCGTTAGCCAATAGGAGTGCGAGTGTTACATATTGATGTCACTATGTTCTAGAAATAAACAAAGGAGTCCAATGGAGGCGTGTGGGAGAGAACAACAATAACAGAGACTTTCAACATTCCTTCTTTCTACTCCACAGAGAAGTTCTCCTCCACTTCCTGGCTCTCTGATGGCGCCTCTGATTGGCCGTTCATCACTTCAATAGCTCTCTCTCTTCTCTCGGAGAGGAAGTGACCTACATAGCTGCTCGCCTTGGCTGTCGTTTGCATTTCAAGAGCAGATTAATAATTTACGAACACACGACTCCAAAATCTCCTCATCCGAACATCGAACGCACCGCAACATGACAGCCCTCAATAACGTTAGATAACTCTGTGTGTGTGTGTGTGTGTGTGTGATGAAGGAGAGCTTCACACTTCACTTGAGAAACTACAGGTGAAACTTTCTATCTGGAGGGAAAGGAGAGGAGATTAAACGGAGGTAAAAGGAGAGTAATTGAAAGAGGAAAAATAAGTGTGTGTTAAACTACATTTTGCCATTGCTTGCTGGCAGTTCAACATATTTGAAAAGTGATTCTAATAGTGCAAATACACTTTTTTCGACCTTTTTTGTTTAGTTAACTACTGGAACTAGTAGTTAGAAGTCTTTTTACAACCAACTCTTGAATCTTAAGTCTTCCTTTTAGTTGCTTAATGCTCATCTATTTCAACCAGCGAACTTCTAACTGTGTCTGTTTACTTTTTGCAGCTAAAAAAGCAACATACAGATGTTTTTTTTGCAGATTAATCTCTAAAACGACACTTAAATTGTGCAAAAAAAATTGACTACAACTCATTAAAAAATCTGCATAAACTATGGGAGGAGCTGCAGATTCAGATAATATTACTCATTGCAACACATGTTCATGATAATATTATGAATCATAGCTGCTTTAAAGTGAGATGGTCCTCATTCATTCAAAGGGTTAACGATAGAATTTTGATTTATTTACCATTGTTAGGGGTTAGCGTCAAACGGGGGCCCTCACAATGACAGAAATACAATAACGTGTGTGTGCATTTGTGTGTATGTATGTGTGTTTCTGGAAGCCTAAAGCTCCTGGCTGCACAGGATTAGCAGTCTTGCGTTTCAAACACAGACGGATGTCGGCTTGATTCACTCTCTCTCTCTCTCTGCAGAAGCTAATAAGCCCCGCTGCTCTCCCTCCTGCAGTGAGCTGATTACAGCGTTTATACCTCACACACCCCCGTCTGCCTCCCAAAACACCCATACACTCCCCCATAAAACCCACTGCGCTGTACCTCCATATATGAATATACCCTAGCAGACACCCCACTGCACCATCACCACACGGAGCATCTAATGAGGGCTATTTCTGCTATTTAAAGCATGCATTTATATGCCCATTTATATTTTCTTTAGACTTTTGAGTACTTTGATAGAGAAGTTAATACATGTATTGTCCGTTTTTTCTTACATTGTTGTCCAAGAAACTTAAAATGAGCCACACTGGGTGATATGAACACACACACTGTAGTTTATTTTATCCCACACACACACACACACACACACACACACACACACACACACACACCACACACACACACACACACACACACACACACACACACACTACTGCCACAAATACTGACTATAACACCAAAAGTGTATTAATCCGCTGCAAAAATAGTCCCCAACAAAAGCACTGTTTCCACACACTACCACCACTAGAGGTCACCGTCTTATATAATAGAAAGCTGCAGGATTGAGTCCTAAAACCCGGGAATGAGTCAGCATTTTGACACTTCCTGTCCCCTGGTCTGAAAGTCAATGGTTTTTTTTATGGGTTTTTGGTTGTTAGCCTGAAATAAGGTCTGTGGTTAACACAAGCTGAAGAGATTTAAATTCTACGACATAAAATACGCCAGCAACCCACCTGGTGAATAAAAAAAAGGGAGTTGCTAACAATTGTCTAAATGAGACGACTAAACGTCATCACGCCCAACATTAGCCACCTTTAGCTTAGCGGTGGTGACGTGAAGTCATGTGACCGTGCTGTAGTTCCTTTATAGCCCAACATTAGCCTCCTTTAGCTTAGCGGTGGTGACGTGAAGTCATGTGACCGTGCTGTAGTTCCTTTATAGCCCAACATTAGCCTCCTTTAGCTTAGCGGTGGTGACGTGAAGTCATGTGACCGTGCTGTAGTTCCTTTATAGCCCAACATTAGCCTCCTTTAGCTTAGCGGTGGTGACGTGAAGTCATGTGACCGTGCTGTAGTTCCATTATAGCCCAACATTAGCCGCCTTTAGCTTAGCGGTGGTGACGTGAAGTCATGTGACCTTGCTGTAGTTCCTTCATAGCCCAACATTAGCCGCCTTTAGCTTAGCAGTGGTGACGTGAAGTAATGTGACCGTGCTGTAGTTCCTTTATAGCCCAACATTAGCCGCCTTTAGCTTAGCGGTGGTGATGTGAAGTCATGTGACCGTGCTGTAGTTCCTTTATAGCCCAACATTAGCCGCCTTTAGCTTAGCGGTGGTGACATGAAGTAATGTGACCGTGCTGTAGTTCCTTTATAGCCCAACATTAGCCGCCTTTAGCTTAGCGGTGGTGACGTGAAGTAATGTGACCGTGCTGTAGTTCCTTTATAGCCCAACATTAGCCGCCTTTAGCTTAGCGGTGGTGACGTGAAGTCCTGTGACCGTGCTGTAGTTCCTTTATAGCCCAACATAGCCGCCTTTATGTTTTAACACTAGTATTTTAAACTTTGTATTCATCATGATTCGTGACATATTATGATTGTGATTAATGCGATAACGTTTAGATTGATTGACAGCACTTCTCTTAACATTTCTATGTTTTTATGTGTTTTCTAGCTATTGTGCTTTTTATATATTACATGTGTTCCCTGTACAGCACTTTGGTCAACTGAGGTTGTTTTAAGTTTGCTATATAAATAAATAAAGATTGAGATTGAATAAAACTTGTAAACACATGTTATTGAATACACTCACTTCTTCCTATATGTTTCTGCGTCTGGAAAGATACACGAGGGCAAAGTGCAGCGTTTCCCGCCCATGCATTTGGAAGAACGGGGGGGGTTGCTATTCGGCGGCCATCTTTACGTCTTTATCTCCCTCCCAGTCGCCCCCCCGCAGGCCAGGCTCAGCCCCGCTGTAATTGACTTTCTCCCACAGAGGCTCGGGGCTGAAAAACCCATTACACACTGCTGCACACCTACACACACACTGCAGACACACACACTTCTGCACACCTACACACACACACACACACACACACTGCAGACATACAGAGGTCTGCATCCATACAGCGTGTGTGTACAGATCTGAATAACCAGCGTGCATCAGTGTGAGGATGACGGATTTGTGCGTGTGTGTGAAAAGGTGTGAATGCTTTCTGATCACAGTACACATCTTTTATTGTCAGAGTGATGTGAAGAAGAGGACAAGGTCACCTTCCTTTATCACGTGTCGTAAAGTCTGGTGGAAAACTTTTTGTCAGTAGTCGTGAACTAAGGCCGGGTTAAAAAGACATTAAAAGGGAGTATATATACATTATTGTACATCTACATAGTTCATATCGCACAGCAGTTATATTAGTCTCCACTCTGAATCCCATGACAATGTTTTAAATGTTGTTCTATTAGTTTATAGAATAATGCTGCAGACATACAGCGTGTGTGTACAGATCTGAATAACCAGCGTACGTCAGTGTGAGGATGACGGATTCGTGCTCCACTGCACTGGGTGGTTGTTAGTTTGGCCTTGACGTTAATGTATTGACTTTCATACTGTTTTGTTAAATCTTTCTCGCTCTGCCCATCTTTTTAAAGTGTGCTTCTCAGGTACCTGTGTTGCTAAAGATGTGGCTGGTTGTTGAAGGCGGGGATTGCTGTATGAAGGGTGTATATTACAGTTATGGTCCTTTAAAATGGGGTGCCATATATATTTTTTGTTTTCTATTACTGTTTGTTTTGTTTGGGATGGGGTTGGTTTGGTATGCCGGTGGTCCTAGGGACACCGACTTTAAGGGGGGGGGGGGGGGGGGGGGGGTGACGACCCCTGCTTTACTGTCTCCTGTGGTGTGTGTATGGCCCTTTAACGTTCTCCCTCTGTTTGTGTCAGCGCTGATTGAGGACACCTGGCTGCTGGCACCGGAGGATTGAGTCTCGATCTCTCTCCCCGCAGAGGACCTGTTCTTGGAGAGCAGCCACGTCGCTAATACGTCTGCCTTGCCT
This sequence comes from Dissostichus eleginoides, assembly GCA_031216635.1. Lineage (NCBI taxonomy): Eukaryota > Metazoa > Chordata > Actinopteri > Perciformes > Nototheniidae > Dissostichus > Dissostichus eleginoides. The sequence goes on along the minus strand of CM062281.1, from coordinate 26,862,149 downwards.
TTTTGTTAGGTTTTGTTTACGTTGAGTTATTTTTAAATAAATACATTTTCCTATATATTCTTGTCCTTTCCACGCTTTTTGTTATGGCCAAGAGCCAGGCCAAGACAGATGTGCATGCGTGTGAAAAGGTGTGAATGCTTTCTGTACACAGTACACATCTTTTATTGTCAGAGTGATGTGAAGAAGAGGAGGAGGAGGAAGAAGAGGACAAGGTCACCTTCCTTTATCACGGGTCGTAAAGTCTGTGGAAAAGTTTTTAGTCAGATAGTCGATAATCTTGCACTATGTACATTCCCTACTGAAGTGGCTGTTATGTTGTATATATTGATTGTTGTGTTTTATCTAAATGTGTGCATATGTGTAAATGTGTATGTTGATTGTATATATAGGATATACATATTTATGCATATTTCTATACATATTTGTATATATGTATTTTGTATTCGGGATTGTTGGAAACGTTATTTCGATCTCTGTCTGTACAAACACAGAAACATTGACATTAAAGTTGACTTTTTGACTTTGATAGTCACAAACTAAGGCTGGGTTAAAAAGATATACTATACAATGTACTTTATTGTAGTACATCTACATAGTATATATCGCACAGAAGTTATAATGAATGAGGACCGTCTCTCTTTAAAGCAACTATCATTTATAATATTATCATGAAAATGTGTTCCAATGAGTATTATCATCTGAATCTGCAGCTCCTCCCATAGTTTATGCAGATCTTTAGTGTCGTTTTAGAGATATATCTGCAAAAAACCCATCTGTATGCTTCCTTTCCAGCAGCAAAAAGACAACAGCACAGTTAGAGATGAGCTGGTTGAAATAGATGAGCATTAAGCAACTGAAAGGAAGATTTAAGATTCAAGATGTGGTTGTTAAAAGACTTTAAGTGTCACAGTCTGCTCCCTCACTCACCTATTTTCTGCATTAGCATTTCTCAGTCACCTTAGGCGGTGTTTACACGAGAACGAAACGGGTTGTATCCGCTACTTTTCTCTCGCGTATAGCCCATTCGTTCACACGAGGCCGTAACGGAACCGCGGAAACGGACCCCGCAAACGGTAACGGGTCCCAAGGTGGATAGATCTGCAACCGGAACGCTCTGGGGGCCAAACGGCTCTGTGTGTACGCCCTATACGATCATTTCCTGATAACGATGAAGCCATAGCCCCGCCTCTCCCCACCTCTGCTGCTCACTGCTGTAGCATGGTCAGTAGCTACTGACAGTAGCTACTGACCATGCTACAGATGTTAGTGCAAAATCTACAGCTCCTCTACCACAACCATCAGCAACAAGTGGACATGGAGAACTACATGAACTACATGTTGCTAAATCCACCGCATAAACAGAAGGGCAACCATGGCAACCATGCTCGGGGGTCTTCTTCGCTGCTTTTGGTGTATTTTGTGGCAGAAGTTACTACGCCACTTACAGGCCCGGCATATGTACTACAGCGTATCCAGCGCTTTAGAGCGGTCTCGTGCGGAAGTACAGCGCCACTTACAGGCCCGGCATATGTACTACAGCGTTCCAGTGGTCTCGTGTGAACGGACATGTTAAATGAGCCGAATGCGTGTGAACGGAAGACTTTTTTGAAAACGAATTCGGTACGTAAACTCAAACGTTCCCGTGTAAATGGGGTCTTAGTCACCTGGTAGCCACACCCTGTTTCTCTCTCACACTCTGTTACACCCATTAGCTCCACTAGTATATAGGCCCCCTTCACTCTCACCTCAGTGCCAGATCGTACTTCGCAGCATGCAGTTCTTTCCAGCATTACCTCCCAGATTGCTCTCCGGTTTCGACCTTGCCTGTCCCTGACCAGCCTGCTTCGCCTGTTTCCTGACCCTGCCTGTACCCGGACTATTCTGCCTCGCCTGCTCCCTGACCCTGCCTGTACCCGACTATTCTGCCTCACCTGCTCCCTGACCCTGCCTGTACCCGGACTATTCTGCCTCGCCTGCTCCCTAACCCTGCCTGTACCCGGACTATTCTGCCTCGCCTGCTCCCTGACCCTGCCTGTACCTGCATCTCCCGTCTTGCCTACTCCTGGAACCCTGGCCTGTCCCCGACCAGCCCTTTACCTTCTGTCTCCCGGTTTGTCTTACACCAGAACTTTTCTGTGGAAACAAGTTATAATAAAGCAGGTTACCGACTTTCCCTGGTCTCCCGTGTGTTGCATTTTGGTTCTCAGCTCGTTCGTGACATTAAGGACATTGAATTGAACTGATACAAAAATTAGGCTTAGATTTTGTTTGTAGTTCCAGTCTCAACTCTGAATCCCTCTTTTATAACAGGAGATAGATGTTGCGTATACAGAATAACTATAATATACAATATAAGGCAAGGTTTACTTATAAAGCACCTTTCAACACAAGGCAATTTCAAAGTGCTTTATCATTTTTTTTAAAACTCTAAGCATTAAGAGAAAGTGCAATGGAAACCTCTGCATATTTTCTGTAAATAAATCTCCAAATGACAATATGTGTTGTTTTAAATGTTGTTCTCTTAGTTTATAGATTAAATCTCACGCGTCCACCCGGCAGTGGCTCAGTCAGTAGGGGCTTGGACTGTGAGCCGTAGGGTTGCCGGTTCAAGTCCCCGACCAGACCTGAATATGCAGTGTGGACTGCTACTTGGAGAGGTCCCAGTTCACCTCCTGGGCCCTGCCGTGGTGCCCTTGAGCAAGGCACCGGACACCCCCCTTCCCCCCTCACTCCCATTGCTCCCCGGGCGCTGTACAATAGCTGCCCACTGCTCCTAGTACTAGACTCCTGGTACTAGGATGGGTTAAAAGCAGAGAACACATGTCACTGTGTCCTGTGTGCTCTGCATGTGTGACCATTACAGAGGGTTTCATCCCTCCAATTCTTCTGTTACTAAACAACACAAATGGTAAATTGTTCTCAGTTTTATAATACATATTTTTTTGTCGTTGTAAGGCTTTCTTTCTTTATTCATTGTTTGCTTTTATCTTCTTTTTACTTTACTGTTTTATATCTCACTCACTCCTTTAATTGAGTTTTTATTTGACATCTTCTTGACACATTTGAACAACTTAATTGCTTAGTGTAGTTTCCACTGTTACCACTATGTGTCGCCCACATGGAAAATGTTCAAACCCTACGTTCATTGGCTTTTATACAATTAAACATTTAAGTAAATGTATTACATTGTTTCATGAAGTCAGAATAGATGGGAAAAGAGTTTGCATTTTCTGCAAAAGTATAATCAAACAACATCTTTCTGCTATAATAAAAAAGGAAATAACATGTAATTAACACATTTAACACATCGAAATATCATTGAACTTCAACGATTTTTTGATACAAAATTTAAAAAGAAGATGGAAATATCACTTTTCTGCTAAAATAATGCGGATAAGAACTTGTTAACGACACATTTAGGCTCTAATAAAATGGAAATAACATGGAGATTACACTTTGCGCTACATTTGAAATTAAAATGAACATAGAAATCACACTTTTCCTGCTTTAATAAATCAGAAATAAGAAATCCTATATTTGTCCTGCTGCGGGAAAACACAGCAAGACAAACACAAACATGAAAATTAAATGTTTCTCCAAAGATAAAATATAAATAACATGGAAATAATATATTTTTGATTAAACAAAGACGAAAAGAAAGACAAGTTTCCTGAAAAATTCTCAAGAAATATCCCTCATTTCACATTTTAAACTTAGGTCTTTAGCAGAGGTGGAAGAAGTACTCAGATCATGTACTTGAGTAAAAGTAGAAGTACTCAGATCTTGTACTTGAGTAAAAGTAGAAGTACCAGAGTGTAGGAATGCTCTGTTACAGTAAAAGTCCTGCATTCAAAATGTTCCTCAAGTAAAAGTAGAAAAGTATTCTCATCAAAATATAGTTAAAGTAGCGACAGTAAAAGTAGTCATTGTGCAGATTGGTCCATTTCAGAATAATATATATGATATGTTTTATAATGATTGATCATGAAAGTGTTCTCAAAGCTGGTAAAGGTGCAGCTAGTTTGAATGGCTTTGTATACTGCAGGGTAGCTTGTGAATTTACTCCAGGTGGAACTAAAGTCTGATTTAACACTTGATTATATTTCACATCATTCATCCACATCTGTAAAGTAACTAAAGGGATTAAATACATGTAGTGGAGTAGAAGTACACCATTTACCTCTGAACTGTAGAGGAGTAAATGTACTTAGTTACTTCCCACCTCTGGTCTTTAGTAACATCATTATGTCTAACCTCTGCTTGTTGCTCATTGAGAGATTTAAAGAGACGCAGACATGTGGTTATTTCCTCCGTCTGGATGTTTTATTGAGGGAGAGTCTAAGTGGGTCAGCCTGTTTAAACTAAACCCTCTCTATCGCTCTGTCTCTGTCCTCAGTTCACTCCTTTAGATATACAATCTGTGGTATCTACTGCAACAGAGACAGAGGGGAGGAAGAGGAGATGGTGGGAAAAGAGAGGAAATAACAGAGAGGTGAATGGGAGCATGCAGCGATAAAAAAGAACAAGAATGGAGGGAGGAGGTGATAGCAATACAGGAGTTAAAACATTAAGAAATGGAGGTAAACAAATGAAGAAGAAAGGGCCATATTCTGCTGATGTTCAGGTGTATATCAGTATGTAGTGTCTCTACTTTAAAGAGTCCTCTCCTGCTGATGTTCAGGTGTATATCAGTATGTAGTGTCTCTACTTTAAAGAGTCCTCTCCTGCTGATGTTCAGGTGTATATCAGTATGTAGTGTCTCTACTTTAAAGAGTCCTCTCCTGCTGATGTTCAGGTGTATATCAGTATGTAGTGTCTCTACTTTAAAGAGTCCTCTCCTGCTGATGTTCAGGTGTATATCAGTATGTAGTGTCTCTACTTTAAAGAGTCCTCTCCTGCTGATGTTCAGGTGTATATCAGTATGTAGTGTCTCTACTTTAAAGAGTCCTCTCCTGCTGATGTTCAGGTGTATATCAGTATGTAGTGTCTCTACTTTAAAGAGTCCTCTCCTGCTGATGTTCAGGTGTATATCAGTATGTAGTGTCTCTACTTTAAAGAGTCCTCTCCTGCTGATGTTCAGGTGTATATCAGTATGTAGTGTCTCGCCTTTAAAGAGTCCTCTCCTGCTGATGTTCAGGTGTATATCAGTGTGTAGTGTCTCTACTTTAAAGAGTCCTCTCCTGCTGATGTTCAGGTGTATATCAGTATGTAGTGTCTCTACTTTAAAGAGTCCTCTCCAGCTGATGTTCAGGTGTATATCAGTATGTAGTGTCTCTACTTTAAAGAGTCCTCTCCTGCTGATGTTCAGGTGTATACCAATGTGTTGGAGCGCTAGCCAATAGGAGCGTGAGTGTTCCATAGTGATGTCACTATGTTCAGGATGTAAACAAAGGAGTCCAATGGAGGCGTTTCAGGCTTCTTACTTCAAAATCCAATGGAGAGATCCCATTGGACCAGGGAGATGCTGCCTTCAGGGTCCATTATAGAAATATGTTTTTAACATTGAACTTTTACACCACTTTTATTTGATAACTGCTGACGAAAATAAATTAAATAACATTTTTTGTTTCAAGTTGGAATTGATAGATCCTTCCGTAAGGCTTTTAGTGGTATCCAAGTAGAAAAATAGCACAAAAAAAGACAAAACAAGGGACATCTGACAACAGAGAAATTATTTTAATTAATGACATTATGTAATAAGCTTTAGAAAAATACACATTTAGTAAAAGAAGTACAACTGCTTATAATGAAGTCTAAATTAGAATCTGCTTTGTTACACAGAGCTGAACAAAGGAAACTACACACTGATGCATTTTAACGCCTATAGAGACTTCTGTGTGCGTGTGTGTATGTGTGTGTGTGTGTATGTGTGTGTGTGTGTGTGTGTGGTGGAAAACCAAAAGCAACACCCAGAGACTGACTGCAGGGCCACACACACACACACACACCCACACACACACACACACCACACACACACACACACACACACACACACACACACACACACACACACACACACACACTCACACACACACACACACGTTCACACACACGTTCATTGCCATCCTTGGAGAGCCTGCATACGCGCTCCCGCTGCTCTCTATCGGGCACGTCGTCGCTGCTGGATTTACGTGCGCGCCCCCGAGAAATAAAGAAAAAGGGAAGAGGAGAGGAAAGAGAGAAACCCGCCGCTACTCGCGCTCTTCCTCTTCTCCTCGCGCTGCTGCAGTGTCTGATTCTCCCTCTACCTTCTTCATCATCGCCCACCATCATCCTCATTCTCTCTCTCTCCCTCCTGTCTGTCTGTCTGGGTCTCCCCCCCCCTCCTCTTCCTCTTCCTCCTCCTCCTCCTCCTCCTCAGTGAAGGCACGGCGACAAAAGAGAGAGAGAGAGAGAAGAAGAAGAAGCGAGAGAGAGGCTGCAGACTTTCCGACCAGAGAGGAAGAGGAGAGGAAGAAGAGATCTCCATCTTCGCCATAATCCAGTATGTATTTCCTTTATCATTTCCCCTGTGCGTAATTACGCGCTTTATTTGTTTATTTATGCGCATTTTATTGCGTTTTATCTCCTCTCACCTCTGCCGTTTCCCTTTAATATTCACTCAATGTGTCAGTCATGCTTCCGTTGTTTCACATTTGTTGACAGTCCTCTATAATATGCTCATAATAATAGTGTGTGTGTGTGTGTGTGTTTTATGGTAATACTTCTAATGTTATTATTTAGTGTCACGATGCAGTGTTTCTTATACTCACTTTAATATTCACGACATTCCTGCAGTGAGTGACCTTATGCCACCTTTTGATATGTTTATTCTCACGTTTTAATATGAATATGATGATGACTTTGAGGCTCTCAGTGCTCCATGATGTCTGATATATCTCTGTAGTATGAGCGTAATGGTAACTGTAGTGTTCTGTAATGTGGCTATGTGATGGATTTGTATAGGATATGATAATGCAGGAGCTGTGTGAGAAACATGGTGTATTCCTACAGGCAGTCAGTGTTCGTATATATATATAAGATATATATATATATACGTATACAGTATATGTATGTATATAATTATAATGTTTGCACTGCTGCTGATTAGTGAGTCTGCAGTGTCCTTACAGCACCTTTTTATTCAGCTTGTCTCCCCTGGTAGTAATAATAATAATAATAATGATAATAATAATATAATAATTACACTTATAATTAATAATACAAATACAAATAATTATTAGTATTCTTATTATTATTAAAACATATGATTGTATTAATTGTTATAATGATAATAATAATTATTAATTGTATTTGTATTATTATTATAATGACCCCCATTAATACATTGATGAATAATTACCAATTAATTAATCATAATTAACTGCTGTTAAATAGCAATTAAATTATAATAAATAGTTCTTAATAAAAGTTAGTTTTGCTGTGATTTCACCGGTTTATCTTTGCACACATTAGAATATTTGTTATCAATAACCAAACAAGTTTTAAACGTAATAATACATGTTTTGTGAAGTCTAAGCAGTGTTACAAAATAATACGACTAAAATCAAATAATAATAATACCAACAATAACAATACAAATAATAATAATAAACAAAACAAACATAATTATACTCTACTTAAGACACTAAGCCATTCCTTTAAGATACTAGGTCATCATTTTAATATATTAAACGTAATATTTTTGGGAAAGTTGATCAATAATAACAACTCACAGAATCTTCATTTTTTACGACAGTGGCGTCAATTGGCTTCCATAACTTTGTCAGTAAGCTTTCTAATTGTTTCTCCAATAATCTTTATTTATATATCGTATTTTTCATCATCGTTTGGTCCTTAGATAATTGTCTGTCTGACCTTTGACCTGCTCCTCTGTCGGCTCACAGTCAGAGTAAACTTTGGGATCCGTCTGAGAAGTAATGAAAGAAAAAGCCCAGAGTCTGCTGAGTGCCGAGACAGAAAACACACGGCAGCCCACCGGTGTACACACACACACACACACACACACACACACACACACACACACACACACACACACACACACACACACACACACACACACACACACACACACACACACACACACACACACACCTGCAGTCTGATGCAGTCTGAAATACAATAGAGTGACTTTTACACATTTGAGGTACTTATTCTTATCAATTGTCTTGTTCAACAATGCATTCCCACAGATGGGCCGGAACAGTAACACAACGCAGTGAGTTGTGCAGACATGTAGCATTACATTCAAAAAGTAAAGACATTATATAGAAAATAAAAACACCACCACATTTGAGGTACTTTTAACGGGACCCACAGTAATGTTACGATACGATATACTTTATTGTCCCCGTAAGGACATTTGTTCTGGACTCTGTCCTGCAGTTCCACGTACATGTACATATACAAACATAGTAAACATTAAAATACATACACATATCATCACTCATACACCGTTTGAACAAACACAATACACAGAAACCGCAAAACTGTTGCACCTAAACTGCAAAAACTGTATTTTTATCTGCAAGAACTTTCGGATTTGTATTCATTTTCTGACATATGTTCATGTGCAATAGCAACTATATGTTTTAGTGGGTTAAGTGACGCTTACAATTAGTAAATCTCACACTTCAGGCGTCCTAAAGGTGAGATGCATCATTAATTAGACCGAGCCGATTGTGTGCAGGTTCATGAAGTTATCTGTATTTTCAGGTGAGCAAAAGGATGACTGATGAACATTTAAGTGTTACAAACTCGTGGTAATGCAGATATGAGATCATTTTCACATTTTTCTCGAAGTTAAATGACGAGTTTGTTGGATGAAACGGTGCCTTGGTGCACTGTTTGCTAATATGGACTCATGCCTGCAGTGTAACCACCGATAGCTGAGTTGGATCTTCGAGCTGAATATCATCAGTTCGTGTGTTTTGCGGTTTATTTGCAGACCTTTTGATGTTTTATGTTTCATGCGTCATTCATTGGACCAAGCTGACGGATGTGCTTGGGTTTCTGTGTGTTCACGGGAGCAAAATTGGTAAAGAGATGTAAAAAAGTACATCGTGTAATTGTTATAAATTAGTGGCAATGCAGGTATGGGAGTTATAACGCATTGTTATTTGAGTTTTTACGGTTTAATTAAAGTGTGTTGTTGCTGGCGAATACGGACTAAAATCTGTCGCCACTTGTAGCCTGCTAAATAATAAGTCGTGAGCTTATGCTGAATATCTTCAGTCTGTGTGTTTTCGGGTTTACTTGAGAGAAGACTCTTTGACATGTTGTGTTTTATGCAAGTTTAAGATTATATACATGAACAAAGCAGTGACGCAGATGAACGTGTAAGTGTTACAAAATAGTGGTAATGCAGATATGAAAGTTATATCGCATTTAAATCGTGTTTTTTACAAGTTAAATGAAGAGTGTGTCGCGTGAAATGATGCAACACCTGTTTGCTAATGCCCGCAGTGTAACCACCTGTAGCTAAGTTTGATATTCGTGCTGAATATCATCAGTCAACATGGTCGGTGGTTTGCGATCATGCATCAGTCCTGCCGACACTATGCAGCTTTGTTGCAGTGAGGTGTTGATATGTAATGCGGATAAGAGAGTTCAATCACATTTCTATCTGAGTTTGACCCTTTCAATGACACTTGTACTGTGTGACACAACGCGTAATGCATGAGATAATATGGACTACTGTCAGTAGTGTAACCACCTGTAGCTAAATAATAATAAGTTGTGTATTTGTGCACAAGATCGTCAGTCATTAGCCGGGTTTATTGCACAAAGACTTTGGTTATTTGAGGTGTCATCAGTCCGTGTGTTTTGCGGTTTAATTGCAGACCTTTTGATGTTTTATGTTTCATACATCAGTCATTAGACCTAGCCGATAGTATGCAGCTACTTTGAAGTGATGTGCTTTATATTTTGTATTTTCACGTGAGCAAAAGCCGTAAAAATATGATTTTAAAGTAGCGCCACAGGACGTGTAAGGGGTTCAAATTAGCGGCAATGCAGATATGAGAGTAATATCGCATTTTCATCATTGTTTTACCCGTTACATGAATAGTGTGTCATCTGTTTGCTGATATGGACTAATATCAGGAGGATCTGTGTGCAAGTTTCAGAAAGAACATGAATGTTTTTTTACAGATGCATCAATCATTAGACAATTACACCGTTGTAAAAATAATCAGGCGTGTGGCGCAGTGGTTAGTGCGTTGGGATCAGGGGAGCACAGGTTCAAACCCCACTGCAGTCAGCATGTCGTTGTGTCCCTGAGACACTTCACCCCAAATTGCTCCTGTGGGGATTGTCCACAGTCTTGAGTATGTAAGTCGCTTTGGATAAAAGCGTCTAACATGTAATGTAATGTAAATATATAAAGGCAGTGACACAGATGTAAAGTAACGTGTAAGTGTAATAAACTTGCGGAAATGGGAGTTATATCAAATTTGTAATCCTAGTTTTAGCGGTTAAATGGCGAGTGGGTCATATCAAACATTACGTCCACTGTTTGCTAGAAAGGACTAATACCAGTAACACCACCTGTAGTTGCTTATTAATAAATGAATGGATTAAAAAGTCAAATGAAGCAGTAAATTGAAAAACCAAAGAACAGTAAAAGTACTTTAGGACAGCGCTTGAGTAAATCTACTTAGTTAATGGCCACCGATGCAAACCAGTGACATGTTTGAAACTATTTGCATGTCACAAGCTGGGATTTACAACACACCTTTTTACATCTTGCTTAATTTGGAACAGTTTGCATGAGAATTTGTGAAATTTGATACTTCAATTTGCAATTTAATGTCTTTTTAGTCGGGAAATGACAAGAAAACATAACGCTGTCAGATAAATTCAACTTTAACATTGTTTATTGTACTTTCTGTCTTGTTCTTGGCAAATGATTTACCCCCCGGGAGGGAGACTAAGAAGGAACAGAACCAAATGATTAAAGAGAAGCTGGTTGATAAACACGATTTCATCTCAATATGACGAGCACTGAATATAGAATCTAAGGAAATAAACGTTGCTGATAACACATCGAAAAGCCACTGAAACCTTATTTGAACTGTGTGTGTGTGTGTGTGTGTGTGTGTGTGTGTGTGTGTGTCTGTCTGTCTTTGGGTTAAATCTGAGCTGCTGCCAACACACCCATCAATCTGATTAACTAACACACACACACACACACACTCACACACACACACACACACACACACACACACACATACACACACACACACACACAACACACACACACACACACACACACACACACAAAGCATCATCCACTTTCTATTCTGGAGCATCGAATGACTCATAGTATCAAAACCACACACACACACACACACACACTTTCTAATGACTCATCGTGGGTAGATCCTGTTCTTCGTGAAGTGTGTGTGTAAAGAATCCTGCATGTGAATGGCAGAGTGTTTGAGAGCAAATGACAAACTTTTTCTTTTATCCGCACGTGACATTTAACCCTCACACGCTGAGATTTCCTGAAACATATCGGAAAGGGTTTCCAGTTCAAATATGTCTGTATACAGTTAGATCACTTTAAATCAAATATCTTTTTTTCCCAGGTTTTTAAGTCTTGAAAAGTGACAACATATCTGCCCGAATCCCCTGCTGTTAGTCTGGATGTTTTCTGTTAACACACACTAATCTCAGGAGTAACGATCGAGGATCTTTGTTTCTTTTACGACTCGCTTCGTCTGCTTGTTACAGATCATTAAAGCTTCACTCACTGATCACATCCACATCTCCACCTGTCAATCACATAGTCAGGGGGCGGGGACTTGTATAAATGCTTCTTGTGGTGTTCCATTTCCTGTAGTGTGTTATATAGGTTTTAGTGCATGTGAATGGTCTGCAAAGACTAAAACCCTATGTTCGCTTCATAGGGAGTTTAACGTATGTCCATAGCTCTCTTTTGGATTCAGTAAAGTATAAAAATGTGTTACTCCTTACAAGCCGCATAATTAAAGTGATCGTAATTATCATTCAGTATTTGAATATATATGCAATAAGGGGTTTGTAATTTCTGCACACATTAACCTGTTAATGAAAGAAATCATAGTTTTTTATTAATAATAATAATAGATTACATTTTTATAGCGCCTTTCAAGGGACCCAAGGCCGCTTGACATGCTGTGAACAAACATTATTGGAGAATACACCTGTCTTCTGCTCTCCGTTTCGAGATGACTGCATCGTCATAAACTGATTTAATGACAGATTAACTTTACTTTCTGAGACCTTCAACTAGTATTTTTTACAGTAGTCTGACCAATAGGAACAGCTGTGTGCAGAAACTCACAGTAGATCAAGCGAATATCCTCCGACAGAAGATGGTCCGAGGCTGAAGAGGACTTTATCTCCTCTGAAGTGCTGACTTGACACCAGATCCAGACCTTTTTCACAATTTCACTTTCCCAAATGTACAGAGCTGAGAGGGCAAGCATGCAGTGCGCCAGGGGTCATTTTGGCCAGTAAACCTTGAAGGGGTCTTTTTTTAAACATCGTGTGTGGAGTGGGCTCATGTTTCCATCAGTTTATGGGAAATGGAAGAGCAGGAATCTCCCAAAGAGTCACTAAAAACATCAGAAGTATAAGCGCACGCTGCTCAAACAAGTCAGTGAAAGCCACTTAATGTGAGCGTTGGTGTTTCTGCAATTTAGCATCCTTAAAGTTTGAGAATGCATTCACTTACACACCACTGTCATTAACTACATTTAATTTAGCTGACACTTTTATCCAAAGCGACTTACATTAAGAGAGCTAACGGCTAACTAGCTAACGGCTGCTAATGGCTCACTAGCTAACGGCTAACTAGCTAATGGCTAACTAAGCAAGGCAAGGCAAGTTTATTAATTTAGCACTTTTCAACACAAGGCAATTCAAAGTGCTTTACAACAATGAAAGACATTAAGAGCATTAAGAAATGGTGCAGCGGAAACATAGCTAACGGCTAACGGCTAACTAGCTATCGGGAGCTAGACTTAGCAATAGTTAGCGGTTAGCACTACTTAAGCAAAGTCGTAAAGCTCTCTGTTCCGAAATTTCAAGCAGAGCAGGCGGAGGACATCAAGGGAAAAGCAGAATATGTTTTCTTCATAAAATATGATCAAGTTTCACCAAATTCAGCAAAGCTTTACGCACTTGTTTGTCGATTACTACGCCATTTGTTTTGACATCTTTTCGTTTGACTCATAGTCTGTTGTTTGCTTCGGGAAGGACTTCCTGTTTTCTGAGTCTGTCCTGGTTTAAGAAAAGGTAAACAAATAAATGAATACATCTTTACAGGAGTTTGAACGACCCAAGTAACGTAATGCAAAAAGAGACTTATAGAATCATAGCGACATCATTCTCGATATTACAAGTCAGTGAAGCATTGAAATTATTTTAAAGCTGCTTTTTAAGGAACATTTGTAACATAATGTGGTTTTTAAATTGTAGTAACCCAAAAGAGAATGCCAAAACAAAACAAAGCATAATTCATTTTTCCGTATCCTGTTTTCCAGATAAAACAGACATGATCTTAATTCATACAAAAAGAGAGAGAGAGATGACTCTGATGGACTTGGTTATAAAACAAGTGCAGGAATGTGTTTGCTAATTGCAGAATCCCCATCAGCCTCCATTGCTGTGTAGCATGCGGTGTTGGGATGTCTGATTCTGCAGATCACAGTCAGCTGCTGCTGCTCTGTGATTGGTCAGAGGTTAATTGACGCGGCTAATCACACGATCGGTCCAGTCTCCATGGAAACCAGGAGTGGGGCTGATGTACAGGAGGCAGTCGGGGGGTCTTCACACCAGACTGCTGCTTTCTGTGTGTGTGTTAGTGTGTTATCTGCGTTAGTGTGTGTTAGTGTGTGTTAGTGTGTGTTAGTGTGCGTTGGTGTGTGTTAGTCTGCGTTAGTGTGTGTTAGTGTGTGTTAGTGTGTGTTAGTGTGCGTTAGTGTGCGTTAGTGTGTGTTAGTGTGCGTTAGTGTGCGTTGGTGTGTGTTAGTCTGCGTTAGTGTGCGTTAGTGTGTGTTAGTGTGTGTTACACCACCAACTGTACACTGTACTGCAGAGCATCAGTCAGTTTAAAATGCATCTGAATGCAGCAGAGTAACGTCATCAGCTAAGATTATGAAGGTTTGGTAACACATGTGGCGTCAATTTATGAATTAGTTGTGTAAATAATTCACTTATTGACGTTTTTTGACCTGCACTTGGATCTGAAATTGAAAGTCAATGAAGTTATTAGGTGATTGTTAGAGAGTGCAGTCGAGTTGAATTACTTAGTGGGTTTTCTCGTCTTAATATGGTCACTTATTTTAATACTTTCTTTCTATTATTCTATTTCATTAAGTAGTGGAATTAAAGCACACTATTAACTTCTCAGTTGTATAGAGGTAAAAGTACACAGTAGCATAAAATGGATATACTCAAGTAAAGTACAAGTCCCTCAAATTGTACTTAATTAAAGTACTTGAGTAAATGTACTTAGTTACTTTACACTACTGCCTGCTGATAATGTTGCCTGGATTTTCATGCAATTTATTCGTAGGCTTTATCCTCTGTAGACCTCAAATGTCTTATTTAGGTTAGTTTTTTAAGTTTGGACCAAAGTACAGAACCACCCACCCAATCATTAGCCTCCCTGGAGAAATGACACCACTGTGGCTAACAATTTGAGACTTGATGCGTCACTCGTGTACGCAGTTTAAATAACAAACTCTCCCTTGATATGCAGACAGACAGAAGCACTGCCTCCCCCATTTTCTCCCCCCCTTTTCTCCCCCTCCTCTCTCTCTGTTCAGTGTTGTTCTGTTTGTGCACTGCAGCGTCACATCACACACCAGGTGTTTCTGTTTGTAGGGTTTGATAAAAGTGCTCTGCTGTAATGAAACACTGAGCTGCTGTCGGGCTTTGCTGCAAACACACACTTCACCTGGCTGCTGTGTGTGTGTGTGTGTGTGTGTGTGTGTGTGTGTGTGTGTGTGTGTGGTGTGTGTGCTCACAAACATTTGCCTGTGATTGTTTGGCTGCAGGTAAGGCAGACTGAAACTGGAACATTTTTAAGGGAGTTGGGACTAACACATATTTTGTGTGTGCAATTGAGTCCTCAGGTTTTGGGTAATTTATTTTGTATCTAATCTGAGACTTGGCTGGGAATTGCTTTACACACTAACCTGTGTTGTGGGTGGAATAAAACAAGTGGCATTTCACTTGTTAACCTGTGCAATAACACTTTAGTTTCTGCTTTTAACAGCTTTAGCCAAGGACCGTGTCCAATAGATCCCGTCGACCCACCCACATATCGACGTTTTGTCATATAAAACCTTTCAACATAATTAAGGGAACTTTTTATAGACAAATATATATGTTGTAACTTCTCCAAAAGCAGGATGCTCAACTCTCTGCACCATGAATCCATTTTCATTTTGAAGTCATCCCAAAATTAACTGAGCCGCTCAGGTGTTTTATCGAAACAGAAACAAAGAATTTTTTTTTAAGTTTTATTTTATTTCATGAGAAAAAGGGGCGCTTTTATGCTTTTTGTGGTTTTCCCTTTCCCTATAGTGTGTAATATTTGTGCTCCTATTGGCTAGCGCTCCAACACATTGTACGTGATAGGCTAAGGGGGCGGGACATCTCTAAGCGGTTGACCAATCACAACAGACCCGGCCAGATAACCAATCAGAGCAGACTGGGCTCTGGTTTCAGACAGAGGGTGATCAAAAAGCCAAAAATACAAATTAGGAACATGAACATTTGCATAATATGTCCTCTTTAAAGTCACATATATATTAAATTGTATGGTATATGTGAAGTGTTGCACTGGCTTTGACCTACAGGGGGCGATGCAGCCACCAGGGTGTGTTCACAAAAAAGTCACATAGGCACAGAGTGTTCTCTATATGGCAAAGTGAGTGAAGCTCTGTGCTGTTATGTGTGGTTGACTAAAGTGTGTGTGTGTGTGAGTGTGTGTGTGTGTGTTCAGTTGTGTGTTTGTCTGTCCTATATGGCTGGGTTGGCGCTGTGTGAAGAGGAGCTTTTTGCTGTTTAGTATTCAGTCCAACACTCTGCCTGTCTGGTACAATATGATGCAGAGCTACCCTATACTGACACACACACACACCACACACACACACACACACACACACACACACACACACACACACACATACACACGCACACTTGTGTATTTCTTTGCTTCAATTATTCACGTATTCTTGCATAACACAAAAATAAATTAAAGAACTTCTTTAGGAGGAGCATGATAGTAGTGAATAGTAATATTGTACATTATGATACAGAGATGTGTACACCCACACACATGTGGATGTATTTTTACATGAGACACCAAAACAAAAAACACTAATTTTGCTAAAATGTCCTGATAATCCGAATTGTCCTCAACTCGGTCCTCACAAAGGCAGTAGTACGAGAACAGAGAACACACACACATGTGCAGAGGCAGAACAAGGACACCGCCTATAGACACACAGTTGTGAGGAAACACATACAAATGTAAGTACATCTTCTTCTTCACACACACACCCCCACACACACACACACACACACACACACACACACACACACACACACACACACACACACACACACACACACACACACACACACACACACACACACACATATGTACATACATGCACGCACACACACACACAAACAAACGAGGACACAGCCTATAGACACACACTTGTGAGGACACACATGCACACGAATGTAAGTACGTCTTTCTTCTTCTTCACACACACACACACACACACACACACACACACACACACCACACACACACACACACACACACACACACACACACACACACACCACACTGCAGAACACACACATCCATTAAGTGTGCAGCCCACTCAGTCGTATAGTTTTTTTTGCGGCGAGTGAGTGAGGGAGGGAAGTGTGTGTGTGTGTGTGTGTGTGTGTGTGTGTGTCTGCGTGTTTGTGTGTTTGATGTAAGTTGCGTTGGAGCTCGGTGGAGTTGGAGTGGTGGCCTCAGATGCACTCGGCCTCGCTGCGCCGTGGCAACATAATGGGTGTCGGCAGAGGGTTCAGGCGAGGCTGTCCACAATTTACATTTATATCAACGCTTAAAAAGCCCCCCGAGCTTTACTACAGCCGAGGAGACGCTGTGTTTCACGTCTTCATCATCATCATCATCATCATCATCATCATCATCATCATCATCATCATCATCATCATCATCATCATCATCATCATCATCATCATCATCATCATCACCCTGTTGTTTCTCTGTTGTCTCTTTCATGTTGCTGTTTGCGCTCCCAGCAGGATCTCATGAGATTTAGGTCCTATTTGGAATTTAAGAAAGAGAATATGCAGCAGTTTGATTTGGATTGGATTTGTGATTGCAGTGGTGACTAGTGATTGTCCAACATCTCAACTAACTGCTAAATTAAGACTCAACTATTGATGGAGTGAAGGCAATGGGATCCTTTTAGAGTCATCTACATCTCATATAAACTGGTTAAGTTGTAAAGTGGAGTATTTTCTTTACTATATTTAAGGAAAATGCGTACAAACATAGGGGTCTGCCTTTATAATTTAACAATACTAACAATGCTTAAGTGTTAATTATGTAGCATTTGAGCATTAAAAGGTCTTTAAACTACACCTATGTTATATATTTTGTTGATTTGTGTTCTTACATTGGCCCAAACTTTTCCAACATTTTCAAACCCAGAGTAAATGTGTAGTTTTAATCAAAATGTTTGATTTGGTCGCTTGTACAGTAATTGCCTCGTGCCTGTCTGCCAGTATCGCTCAAATGGAACTTATTATTGATGGATTTAAGTCATTGGACAAATGGATTTGAAGTTATTTGATGTCCAAAGTCAATCCTTTCACTTTGCAACTCTTTTAATACTATTGTTAAATACTATTAATAACTATTATTAAATACTATTAATATTGAAGATTGTATTTTTTGTTAGAGTGAAATGAAAGTCATTCAACAAAATGAGATGTTATGATAAGTTATTGTTCTTTTGTCTTACTGTAATCTGTTTCCAGTTGGAGAAACGTCACTAAAAACCTAATTTCTGATCATTTGGATGTGGTTTTA
>CM062281.1:26809022-26839022 GCA_031216635.1 Dissostichus eleginoides | reverse complement strand
TCCAATCCTTTCTCCTCTTCTACTTCTCTTTTCTTTGCTCCCACTTTTCCTACGAGATGCAATCCTCCTATTTTTCTTTTCCACGTCATTTACTAAAGCTGTATTTGTCTTCTTGGCCACCTCTGTCTTCTCTTTCCTCCTTTCTTTGCCTTATCCTTGCAGTCCTTTTATTCACCCTCATCTTATCTTCTTTCACCTCCTATCCTTTCTTCTTTCTCCTCTTGTCCTTCGTTCACCTCCTCTCCTTCCTCCTCTTTTACCTTCTTTGCCCCCTATTTTTCCTCCTCCTTCCTTGTGGTAACCATCTTTTTCTCACCATCTTCTTCCTCCCATTAACCTGCTTTCCTTTCAACTCTTTCTCCTATATTTCATCTTCTTCTTCATCCTCCATTCTCCTCCTCCTCTCCCTCCCTGACTGCACTCGTGATGTTAAATCTTCACATTTATCTTCGTGCAGTTCTTTTTAGCCTTCAGTTTCAGGGTGTGTGGATCAGGTGAGAGTGTGTGTGTGTGTGTGTGTGTGTGTGTGTGTGTGTGTGTGTGTGTGTGTCAGAGGTCATGGGTGTGCACTCCCTGAAGCCTGGCGGTGTGCGTTGGCTGGCGGTCTGCGTGTCTTCATTGCAGAGTGACTCACGATATATTTATATATAAAAGCATCAACACATTCAGACAGAGAGACTTCTTCCTGCTGCTGAATGAGAGGTGGCCAAATCAAGGCCAGATGAACGGCATTCAAGAGCATTTTAAATTGGATGTTAAATTCCTGCACCTTACCCGGGCTCAGGATAGATTAACCGTGTTTAACACTCATTCATGTTTATTAACCCAGGTTTACTGGGGCTAAACGGGTGTTTTAGACTGAAAACAGAAAGGCCAGCATTGGTCGTTACAATCCAGAAAGGACAGTTTTAGTGATGGATTCTTAATTTTGAAGGCTTATTTAATAACGCTAACTCTGCACAATGATTTATAACGATGAGTCAGACTTTCAGATGTGTGACGATGATCCCATTTAGACTCTCTTCCGACTTTAATTTGTTCATGAACTTTGAAGTGTCCATATTATGCTCATTTTCAGGTTCATATCAGTATGTAGTGTCTCTACTTTAAAGAGTCCTCTCCTGCTGATGTTCAGGTGTATATGTATATCAGTATGTAGTGTCTCTACTTTAAAGAGTCCTCTCCTGCTGATGTTCAGGTGTATATCAGTATGTAGTGTCTCTACTTTAAAGAGTCCTCTCCTGCTGATGTTCAGGTGTATATCAGTATGTAGTGTCTCTACTTTAAAGAGTTCTCTCCTGCTGATGTTCAGGTGTATATCAGTATGTAGTGTCTCTACTTTAAAGAGTCCTCTCCTGCTGATGTTCAGGTGTATATCAGTATTTAGTGTCTCTACTTTAAAGAGTCCTCTCCTGCTGATGTTCAGGTGTATATCAGTATGTAGTGTCTCTACTTTAAAGAGTCCTCTCCTGCTGATGTTCAGGTGTATATCAGTATGTAGTGTCTCTACTTTAAAGAGTCCTCTCCTGCTGATGTTCAGGTGTATATCAGTATGTAGTGTCTCTACTTTAAAGAGTCCTCTCCTGCTGATGTTCAGGTGTATATCAGTATGTAGTGTCTCTACTTTAAAGAGTCCTCTCCTGCTGATGTTCAGGTGTATATCAGTATGTAGTGTCTCTACTGGACATGTCTCCATGCTTCAATGTTCAAAAAGCTCTTTATTTTTCTCATACTGCCTGTGCTGCAGCACCTCTTTTCACCCTCTGTCTGAAACCAGAGCCCAGTCTGCTCTGATTGGTTAGCTGGCCGGCTCTGTTGTGATTAGTCAACCGGTTAGAGATGTCCCGCCCCTTAGCCTTACAATGTGTTGGAGCGCTAGCCAATAGGAGTGCAAGTTTTCCATAGTACACCTTTTAGAATGGTATTCTTACCATTCTAAACATTGATAAACCGACTAAAATATAAGACCCGATACCATAATTGCAAGATTTAAAGTGCAACAAAATATATGATAGGTACATTCGCAGATGCTGTGATTGCAAATCGTTTGACATAGTTACGATGAAAACAATAGAGGACCAAGGATTGACCCCTGTGGAACTCCCAAGGAAAGCTCGATTTGAATGGTTTCAATTTTTCTGATTTAAAATTCCAGAATCAAAGATCAGTATCAAAGGGCCATATCACTATGTTCTGGAAGTAAACAAAGGAGTCCTATGGAGGCGTTTCAGGCAGGGGGAGAGTGTGAAGGGAACACAGGGATTTGAGCCTTTGCAGACTATTTACATGCACAACAACCTATATAACGTTTGTGTGTGTGTGTGTTTCCTCCTCAGCTGTCCCACTCCAGGCTGTGATGGCAGCGGTCACGTCAGCGGGAAGTACGCCAGACATCGCAGGTATGAACCCCTTCAAATCTTTTAAATCTGGATTAAAAAAAAAAGATAATCAGAAAATTGTTCTGAATTTTCTTGGTTGATTGCAAAAAACAAACATTAAGTGGTGGGGGTCGGCTGTGGCCCTCCATTCGGTCTTCAAGTTTCAAGGCTTTATTGTCATTTGCACATTAGTTACAGTGTAGATATGGCAATGAAAAGTCACAGACTCCTCCAACAGTGTAACATATATATATATATACATAGACAGAGGTGGGAAGTAGTGGAGTACAAATACTTCGTTACTGTACTTAAGTACATTCTGGTATCAGTACTTTACTCCACTACTTATTTTTCTGACGACTTTTTACTTTGACTTCTTACATTTTGAACACAAATACCTGAACTTTCTACTTCTTACATTTTGAACCCAAATACCTGAACTTTCTACTTCTTACATGTTGAACACAAATACCTGTACTTTCTACTTCTTCCATGTTGAACCCAAATACCTGTACTTTCTACTTCTTCCATGTTCCAAACAGGCTGGTTCCTTTAGTTTGAATGTGTGTTTGGTGGCGTGATCATTATTATTTAGAGTCATTGCGTGCCTATTGATTTGAACACGATCCGTGTATCCATCATTTCCTGGTCTTCTCTAAAGAAGAGGGACCAATGAAAACGTTGTCATGTTGCCGTTGTTCAGCATGGAAACATTCATTAGCTAACAATGACATTATTGTTCTATTAATATAAAGGGAGGTCAGGTACTCTTTAAAACAGCTGGTAGTTATGGGTACTTTTTACTGAAGTACATTTCAAAGCCTCTTTACTTTTACTTGAGTAAAGAAGTTTAGTCAGTACTTCTACTTTTACCAGAGTATTTTTAAACACCAGTATCTGTACTTCTACTTCAGCAAAGGATGTGTTTACTTTTGCCATCTCTGTATATATAGGACATAGAACAATTAAAACAGATTACAAATTGAAACGTCTCACTCAGCAGCTCAGAGTCAGAATCGTACGAACAATAAATTAATTCACGTCACGGTCTCATGTCTCCTGGACGTTCAGAGCTCTGCAGGTCGTAGCCTGCAGCGAAGTAAATCCAATGCTCGGTCACAGGAAAACCAATCAGGAGGAGACTGGAGCTGTGACGGCCCGGGGTCAAATCCCCCGATGGCTGTCCGTCCTGCAGACTGCTCCATGGTTTCTTCCTCAGATCTCTGGAGCCTTTGGAAACATTGAATTAGAAATATACGCAGGGGGGCTGCTGCAAGAAGTAACGCTTGCAACGAGTCTTTTAAACTCATGTCCATTGCTGTAAGTTTTTCTGCAGTAAAACCGCAATTATAGTAAGATAACAGTGCTTTAGTCTTAATATTATCTTATATTTCTTACAATAAATCAAAGACTAGGCAACTATATATGTCATGATCTCATTTTCCTCCAATTCAAATATGTTGAACCCAATTTTTTTGGTGACATTCTTCTGCACAGATCCAGGTTGAAACATCAATTTTTTTTGTATAAACCAGGTATATATATATATATCAAAGCAGGTGCACTGCAGCTGCATTGAAGTGCACCACAGAGGCTTTCACTCGAAGAAAATTACATTTGAAGGCTGGATGTGAGGATGTGTAGGAGGACATTTGAGTATTTTTCCCGTTTTGAATAGATTTAAACATACGTTATGAAATCAAAGCTCTTGTTGAGATGATTTGATGTTATTTCGGAACATCTCTACGGTATTGGTTTAATAGTGTGTGTGTGTGTGTGTGTGTGTGTGTGTGTGTGTGTGTGTGTGTGTGTGTGGGCGGCGGCTGTATATAGAGGTTGCACGGCTCAGGACAGCGGTGGTTTGATGCTCGAGGTAACGGAGAGATAATGAGAAGGGCAGGATGGCGAGTCGCTGGCAGAGCAGACTGATGGTGCTGCAAAGAGCACAAAGACTTTCAGGAACATTTCAAAATAAGAGCTCTGATTAATCATAAATAGATTATTTTTAAAGGATGTAGCATAAGGTTTGCAAGTTGCTGTATGCAAAGATGTCTTTTATAAGCAGACGAAGATGCCTAGGATTGTAGATGTTAATGTTTTAATGTTAAAAATGTGTTTATTTTTTCATACCGCGATGGGATTTTACATGCACAACAACTCACTACAAGAAAGGGAAAAGCCCCAAAGAAACATATTAAGGCCCCTTTTAGGATTTTTCACGCATCCTTTCTCAACAGTGGAAACAGGAGGTAAAAAAAATCTCACCGCAGGACTGTTTTTCCCTTTTATCGTGTCTCAAATAGTCCTGCTTACAAATGACTGAAGTGACAGAGAAAGAAAGGCAGACAGAGATTTAGAAAGAGAGGTAGGTCGTATGATGTCTTCCTCTCTGGGGAAACGGCATGAATCCCTTAATCAGTGAATCATCAGCTGATCACAGGACTGCACTGTACACAAACGTCTGATTTCACAAAGACTCAGAGAGAGATAGAGAACACAGCATCTGCACAATCATTCCTAGTTTTCCACCTTTTTCCGCCTTTCTATACAGGTTTGGGAAGTTTCATCCAACTCCACCAAACATTGATCAACTTGTCTTGTTTAACATGTATAGTCTTCACCAAAGTCAGACGAGCAAATGTGAAGTATAAAGATAAACAATGGCAAAAAGGTAAAAAAAAACTGGAAGTAGTGAGGATCTGCTCAAGTTGAGTAAAAAGGTTGCTTTTTTGTCCACTCTGGGGAAAAAAATTCAGAGAATATCTATATTGCTGCCTTGTGCTAAAAGTATTTAAAAGCATACAATTGTTTGAAAATGTACCTAAAATAATCCTATTGACATAAAAGAAGGAGCTGATTGTTCCAAACGTCTTCCTTTAAATACTTATGGAGGCCACTGGGAATCTTCAATGCATCATAAATATCTATTTTTGGTAGATTTCTGCAGATCTGTCCAACAACACAACCTTCTTTCAACCCTTGTGGCTTCTCATGTGTGAGACATTATATAGGCACCACCGCTAAGCTAAAGGTGGCTAATGTTGGGCTATAAAGGAACTACAGCACGGTCACATGACTTCACGTCACCACCGCTAAGCTAAAGGTGGCTAATGTTGGGCTATAAAGGAACTACAGCACGGTCACATGACTTCACGTCACCACCGCTAAGCTAAAGGCGGCTAATGTTGAGCTATATAGGAACTACAGCATGGTCACATTACTTCACGTCACCACCGCTAAGCTAAAGGTGGCTAATGTTGAGCTATAAAGAACTACAGCACGGTCACATGACTTCACGTCACCACCGCTAAGCTAAAGGTGGCTAATGTTGGGCTATAAAGGAACTACAGCACGGTCACATGACTTCACGTCACCACCGCTAAGCTAAAGGTGCCTAATGTTGGGCTATAAAGGAACTACAGCACGGTCACATGACTTCACGTCACCACCGCTAAGCTAAAGGTGGCTAATGTTGAGCTATATAGGAACTACAGCACGGTCACATGAGTTCACGTCACCACCGCTAAGCTAAAGGTGGCTAATGTTGAGCTATAAAGGAACTACAGCACGGTCACATGACTTCACGTCACCACCGCTAAGCTAAAGGTGGCTAATGTTGGGCTATAAAGGAACTACAGCACGGTCACATGACTTCACGTCACCACCGCTAAGCTAAAGGTGGCTAATGTTGGCCGTGATGACGTTTACTCGTCTCATGTAGACACTTGTTAGCTACCGGTAAATTCACCAGTGATCAGCTTGTGTTAACCACAGACCTTATTTCAGGCTAACAACCAAAAACACATTCAAAAACCATTGAAGAGGGAACAAGAAGTGATAAAATACGGATGAATTTCCAAGTTTTAGGACTCATTACTGCACCACTCTTTGTCTAACATATTTTAATATCATAACCACAGACCTTATTCCAGGCTAACAACCAAAAACACATTAAAATAAACATTGACTTCCACACATTGGAGCAGGAAAGGACTCATTCCTGCTCCTCCCTTTTTGGTTTTTAGAGTAAATCCCAACATTTCTCCACATCACTGGGATCTATAACTTCCTGAAGCAGAAACAGTCTGTGTGCTGAATGAATGATTCGAGAGGGGGGGGGGGGGGGTGTTCAAAGTCATTGTCCCTCTCTCTCTCTCTCTCTCTCCTACCTTTCTTTGTCTCCCTCTCTGGAGGATGTCACCATGGCGACAGCACCGTGCTGCAGTATGAGGACCAGGAGGGATGCAGCCTGTCTCCAATGGCAACCGCTAGTATAGGATGTGAACATCATGTCGCCCACATTACACACACACACACACACACACACACACACACACACACACACACACACACACACACACACACACACACACACACAACACACCACACACACACACACACACACACACACACACCTTCTGTTGGTGCCCAAGCATTGTCACACACACACACACACACACACACACACACACACACACACACACTAGATTTAATTATCACACTGCAGAAGATATTTCTGTCGTCTGAATGACTCTCTGCAGTGACACCAAGGACTAACTTTTTATTATTTCTAACCATGAAAATATAAAAATTAAATATGTTTCTTTTCATGGGCATGCACGGTCACTTTAAACAATACTTTTTGGATGTTTTATTGGTGCAAAAATATTAAAAAAAACATTAAAAAACAATGAAATAATAGTCATATTGAGTCTGATAATAACATCTTGCAGTTATTGTGAGTTATATTTGTAATTAAGGGGGAAAATAACATAATAATATACAATAGTGAAGGATACATGATATATTATTATATATATTATATTATTATTTTTTCATGGACCTGCAAGTTGATTTTAAACCATACTTTTTGATGTTTTATTTGTGCAAAACAATAAAAATACATGATGAAATAATATTCACAATGAGTCTATTAATAACTTCATGCAGTTATTGTGACTTATTTGTAATTAAGGGGGTCTCTGTTAAATATAGCGTGCCTGTTTATGTGTTTAATTGTGTGTGAAAGTGAGAAAAAACTCATTATAATAATAGTACTAACACATACTTCTAAATAAGGGATACAAAAACAATCATTTTTTCATGGACTTGCAAGTTTATTTTACATAACAGTTTTTTTTAATGTGTTTTATTTCTTAACAAATATAAAAAAAGGATAAATAACAAACTTCTTGTCATATAGTGTCTATTTTAATCAATGAAAAAATGTATAGTCCACTAGAAAATGTAATGTATGTCTCATTTAAGTGAGCGAAAATGATTGCGTCACAGTCACAGGAATACTTGTTTCTGATTGGTTGATAGGCAACATGCTTCTGGTCTAAATAAGAGTTCAAGGTATATTAAACTGCAGGTAACCGTAGCAACAGTCAGTCATGCTCTGGGTTTAATCACAGCCTCTGTTTGCTCGATAAGTTGACAAAGGTATAGGAGAATATTATGGACTGAAAAATGTCCTCACAGCGATGAAAATGGACTTTTCTGGGGTCCACATAGAGACAGCAATTTACTCCAGGTGTCCTCGTTAGGACAACATTTACTCCAGGTGTTCTCAAAGAGACAATAATGGACTCCTGTTGTCCAAAAATAGAAATAAATGGACACCATGTTACCTCTTAGAGACAAAAATGACCATCCAGGTATCCACATATAGACAAAAATATACTCCAGATGTCCTCGTTTGGACAAAATTTACCCCAGGTGTCCTCGTTCGGACACAATTTACTCCAGGTGTCCTCATTTGGACAAAATGTACTCCAGGTGTCCTCAAAAAGACAATAATGGACTCCTGTTGTCCAAAAATACAAATAAATGGACACCAGGTTACCTTTCAGAGACACAAATGACTCTCAAGGTGTCCACATGGAGACAAAATGGTATGCCAGGTGTAAATGTAGAAATTGAAATGGGCTTTAGTTGCTTCATAGAGACAGAAATGGACTCTAAGTGTCCCTTTAGAGAAAATAGTGGACTACAAGTGCGTAGATTAGGAAGAAAATTGAATCTAGGTGTCCTTGTAAAGACTAAAAGGATGCTAGAAGTCCTGATAGAGACAATAATGGACACTAGGTCCATGTAGAGGTAATGACTCAATGCTCAAAGAGCCTCTTGAGAAAATAATGGACTACAGGTGTCCTCAATGTGACAAACATGGACTCTAGGCGACCCAGTAGAGAGAATAATGCACTCTTTAAATCCCTTCAGAGACAATTATGGACCCAAGGTGTCCTCATAAAGACAGAGACTAATTTTAACTTATTATATCTTGCATGTTTTCCACAATTGTTGTTACTTTACCCTATATCCTGCTGAAACACTGTAAATGTCCCCGCTGTGGGACCAATAAAGGATTCTCTTCTTTGAAACACTGTAAACAGATTTAAAATAATGTGAGCTTAGCGACATGAGGCTTCAAACAACCCATAATGCAACATTCTTTCTGCAGACGCTGTGTTATGGTATATTCTCTTCATTCGTACATATGATATTATGTTGGGAATGCAGTCCTCAAAACATTATTTTCAGACAAATATTGACTGCCTATATTTGAGCTAGTCCTCATTAGCATCAGTCAAGGTGTCTTTATACGGAAAACCAATGAGATATCGATCGATTTAACACGCAGGATATAATCAATCGCAGTGCATCATATCAGACTGCAGCAGATCAGTTCAGCTCGAAGAGAAAATGTGATGTGTGAACTCCCCCCCTCCCCCTTTCTCTCTCCCTTCACATAATTACCATGCATAGTCTCTCGCCCCTGTCTGCAGCATTCCCTGGTTTCTGATCTGCTTTAATTACCACCAGAATTTTAATTGGCGGGAGACAGCAAGGTGGCTAAGGTCACACATACAAACATGCACACACACACACACACACACACGCACGCACGCACGCACGCACGCACGCACGCACGCACGCACACACACGCACACACACCACACACACACACACACACACACACACACACACACACACACACACACACACACACACATAAGATGGAGGGATCATTTGAGGAGAATTAGTGTGTGTGTGTGTGTGTGTGTGTTTTCTGGTAGAAATACATGCCGCAGTGTTACATGAAATAGATTTTCTCTCTCTCTCTCTCTCTCTCTCTCTCACACACAGTCTCTCCTTCTTAAACAATCCTAAAATTATAATTGTGTATTGGCTAGTTGCCAAATCATGAACAAAATCAAGTAATTAATTGTAGTAAATTGAATATCTGTCCTTTCATGAAGGAACTGAAACAAGTATAGACCATACGTGAAATAAAAATGAAAACATCTAATGGAATAAACCTTCAAGCTCTCATATACATTTGCTTACTAATGCAATATGATGAAATATAATTATACTGCTCCCACTATGTTTCCTTTAGAAGGATAATATTGGTTATCTTACTGGTTTCTAATTTGAAAATCCCTAAAAAGTGAAATCCATAAAATCAAGCTTTCCTGCGGAGTTCCACAGGGGTCAACCCTAGGTCCTCTATTGTTTTCAGCGTAATGACATCAAATGTTTTGCAATCACAGCATCTGTTTTGGCAAATTTAGCAATGATACTCTACTGTTTGTTGTGCTTTACATCCTGCAAATATGGAAACTGATCTTGCATGTCAGCTGGTTTATCGATGTTTTGGATTAGAACGATATCCCCAGGTCCGTTTATCAAGGTTCAAGGTTCTTTATGATCAAACTAACATAGCTACAGAGTAATTATGTCGTTGAAAATCTTAGGTCACAGGCTTCTCCAACAATGCAACACAATAATACAGATAAGCAGACAATATTAACCAATATTAAAATATACTATATTAAAGGTAATACAAAAAGAAAAATGTTTTTTAAAAAAAAGTGAGAGAAAAAAAAGTGGAATAGTGCAATACGAGTCTATATACAAGTTATTGGAATGATATATCAATATATATATCAAGCATACCAGTTTTTAAGAGAGATTCAAATGTGATATGATTTGGTTCAGAAGCAGGTGATTGAGACATTGACACTTAAAAAAAGAATACAACTTAATTGTCGAATGATTAAATGTTTTAATTTTATTGTCAACACTCAGCGTTTTCAGTCACCTCCTCCAACTTTCCCTCCCAACACAAACTAAGCTCTTTCATATGGAAATGGACTAATTGATTTCCTAAAATCCACATTAAAGCCGTGTATAATTGTGCTTGCTGTTTGAGAGCAATTAAAACTGAATTTTCCCCACAGTTAATGACTATTATGGGATTTGCGTAATTGAGTCCCTGCTTGAATAAGCTTTGGGGTTTTTTTTTTTTAAGAGGCTGATTCTCTTTCTTAGCGAGTGCGAGTAAAAAATAATCTGCAGTGTCTTCACACATGGACCAGCAGAAGAAGAAATACCTTATGCTTTTTCTGAAGACCATCCTGATGTAAAAGTTAAGCCATTTCATCAAAATCTTATCTTCAAGATTCAAGATTTGAAATGGTCCCAAAACTTAAACTGTGATTTTAGGAAAACCATTCCATATATCCAAAAAACCCTTATAGTCAAATAAAGTTGAGAGTCTGGAGAGCTGTTTGAACTTTAAATATTTTTTCTCCGTTACAGTATGGAGAATCAGTATGACCACAAAGTTGGATGATTTTGAGCTCTGTTCACGTCGATTTCCCATTCATTCATATGATTAAAACGTAGGTTATTATACGATTATAAGAAGACACAGGCTATATTTTGAACTCTCAAGTCAATGTTCATTATTACAGTTGTGATCTTTTGTCTATAAACCAACTAATAGTTCCAATATAACATACTGGCAAGTTGGGCAACCCAGTTTTGTTTGTTTTGGCTAAATTTGGTTCGTTAGTGGCAGCTTCAGAGATGGCAAAAGTACACATATCCTTTACTCAAGTAGAAGTACAGATACTCGTGTTTAAAAATACTCTGGTAAAAGTAGAAGTACTGACTAAACTTCTTTACTCAAGTAAAAGTAAAGAAGTTTGGCCTCGAAATGTACTTCAGTAAAAAGTACCCATAACTAGCAGCTGTTTTAAAGAGTACCTGACCTCCCTTTATATTAATAGAACAATAATGTCATTGTTAGCTAATGAATGTTTCCATGCTGAACAACGGCAACATGACAACGTTTTCATTGGTCCCTCTTCTTTAGAGAAGACCAGGAAATGATGGATACACGGATCGTGTTCAAATCAATAGGCACGCAATGACTCTAAATAATAATGATCACGCCACCAAACACACATTCAAACTAAAGGAACCAGCCTGTTTGGAAAATGTAAGAAGTAGAAAGTACAGGTATTTGGGTTCAAAATGTAAGAAGTAGAAAGTACAGGTATTTGGGTTCAAAATGTAAGAAGTCAAAGTAAAAAGTCGTCAGAAAAATAAGTAGTGGAGTAAAGTACTGATACCAGAAAAATATACTTAAGTACAGTAACAAAGTATTTGTACTCCACTACTTGCCCCCTCTGGAAAGCTTTTGGACTTTAAAGATTGGGTAATAAAAACAAAGATGGCTACTGATCGTGTGTGTGCCCTCTGTCTCTCTTTAGCGTCTACGGCTGTCCGTTGGCCAAGAAGAGGAAGGCTCTGGAGAAACAGCCGCTGGAGCCGGCTGCCAAGAGGAGGCCTTTCCTCTCCGGGGGGGAAGAGGTCGTCTACACAAACTACCAGAATGAAGTAGAGAAGGTGAAGGAGCAAGGGGAGGTAGTGGAGGAAGACGAGGAGGAAGAGGAGACGGGCAGAGAAGGCGATGAAGATGTGGACGACGAGTTCTCGGAGGACAACGAGGAGCAGGAGGAAGAGGAGGACGACGTAGAGGTGGAGAGGGCGGTGAAGACAATGGGAAGAGAACGAGCGGAGGACGAAGAAGAAGAGGAGGAGGAAGAGGACGATGGGATGTACGAGGAGGAGGAAGAAGTGGAGGATGGCGACGATGAAGACGAGCAGGATGACGAGGGAGAGGAAGACGAGGAGGAGGAAGACGAGGAGCCGAATCGTCAGCATGGTGAGTTAACTGATTATTATATTCGGCTAGTTCTGCTGATTTCAGAAAGCTTTTGCCCTCCCAAGAAGTCCTTCTTTGCTTCTGAAGTGTGAAATGAACGCGTACAAACATCCAACTGTGAAAATAATCCGCAAAGCTCCCATACACGTTCTTACTTATTATATTAACAATGTATTTTATACATATTAGCGACGGAACTTGATCTACATTTTCCTGATAAAGGGCTAGTTCCAAAATGTCGCTAATAGATATTTTTTGCAAGTTAGACAGTGTGCTGGAGCTTCTTTTGCATTCGAGCTACTCATCACCCCAACTCACCATTTTAAATGAAATAAAGATAGTTATATAAAAGATTTATTTTTTCTGCTGTGGCAAATATTACATCAGATCCTGGAAGCCTTTACGATCTTCCTTTGGGTGCTCTAGTTTCCTCCCAAGGTTACCTAACATCTCTAAATAGCCCGTATAAGGGGTGGATAGTTATCTGTCTACATGTGTCCGCCCTGTGATAGATGTTTCCATGTGGCTATCAAGCAGTTTACAATACTTCTAAAGCAGTGCAATATTTGTATAAAGGTCCAGGAGATATACCTTGCCAAGAAAACAAGAGCATAGGTCACAGGGAAGTGTTTAACCAAATATCTGAGTCTTTTTTGGGAAAGACAGTCTTTGAGGGTTGCTTGTTAAGGCTTTATTGTCATATGCATAGCAGCTAAAGTGTAGATATGACAATGAAAGTCTTGGCTCCCCCAACAACAACATAATATATTATAAGACATAAAACAATAAAACAAATACAATCAAATAGTGCAAGAAGTAACAGAGTAAAATAAAATAGTGCAAGATTAACTTGAAGTAAACTAAAGTAAACTATATACCCGTCAAATAAAATTAAATAGGCTAAATGATGTAGAGAATGTTGTTAGTGAACAAGTAAATGCAGGAGTCTATATACATGTAAATAGGTAAATAGAATAAGATAAACAAGAACAGAATGTAACATTAAATAACCTTACAGTGAAATGAAATACTGTTTATTATAGTAATAAATAAATTGTAAGATGCAAAAAGATGCAAAATGATGCAAAATGTAGGTAAATGTCTGACGATATTTTATCTTTAAAAAAATGTAGCTCAATCTGCAAGAGGTCAACAAAAGGTGGACATGTGCATGCAAGCCAAAAAGCAAAAGATCCAAGATTCATATATAAAGTCATATGCACAGTAGCTACAGTGAAGATATGCCGATGAAAATCACCTCCAACAATGCAACATAATATATATAAGACATAAAACAATAAAACAAATGAAATAAAATTTGCAAGACCAATGTGCGAGTCAAATAAAAGAAGCTAAATAATGCAGATAATGTTGTAAGTGAACAAGTAAATGCACGATTCTATTAACATCTAAATAGTATAAGATAAACATGAACAGAATGTACAATTTAATACTGTCAAGTGTAGTAATAAATGAATTGTAAGATGCAAAAAGATGCAATATTTTTCGGGTAGTATAAGATGCCGAATATCTTTGTAAAACTGTAGCTCAATCTACAAGACGTCAACAAAAGGTGGACATGTGCATGAAAGCCAAACAGCTGAAGCTCTCTGCAGCGAGAGAGGAGGAAGGGATGAGCTGATTCTGTGTTCGACCAGATGCTCTGCCTCTTTCCCCCAAACCAACACCCCCGTGTCCTCAATCGCTTCTGACAGCGCCTCACGAATAATCTGGAGAGCAGCTCTGCTGAGTTATTAACTCCAGGGACGAGTCACATGTTCCTCTTCTTCTCCTCCTGAGAATATTTATGGCTCCCGAATCGGAGCACCTCACACGCCTCCCTTTTCTCAATTTCTCTGCTCTCATTCGCCGTCGCTGTCCTCAAAATCAACAGCGAGGCTGAGAGAGGAGAGCAGCTCTGGGTTGTGTGTTTTTGTGCGAGTAAACAGAGGATCATAATTGGGAGAGATGGGAGATAATGAATTCAGGGATATACATGAGAAGAAACTGGATTAGAAGAAAGGTTTCATTTCATTTTCATCTGCAGGATTTTCATCCTAAATGAACAGGAATTAATCAAATGCTCTGTCATTTCGGAGCGACTACCTACTGTTTGTGTTTACGGCGTAAAATACTGAGTAAAACTATGGTACTGAATCAGAATCCAAAACAGGTTTATTGCGCAGGGCTGACAGTATTATTGGATGTGATGTTTTGCATTTGGACGTAAAGCCTAAGAGTTTGTTGTTGGCGACCACTACAAACACACTCGAATGAATCTGTACCTACTGTTTATGTTGTCAATGGTCCAACATGCTGTACTGTACCTCTTGTTTCAAACATTTCTGTGCACGTCAGATGACCTTTCTGACCTCTCGGCTCAAAAAACCTCAATTTGTTATTTCAGAAATCGTGTGCTGAACTTGTTTTGCATTTAGATGTAAAAGCCTTTGTTTTTTCCCGTCCCTGACAGTTGACAAGCACTACAAACCCCTCGGACAATCAAAGCTTCTTCCGATCCACAAGGATGACAACAACAACAACAACAACCACGGCACCATCAGCGCTGGAAACGGCACGGGGGAAGATTACGAGAATTACGACGAACTGGTCGCCAAATCGCTTCTCAACTTGGGGAAAATCGCAGAAGACGCCGCCTACCAAGCCATGACGGAGTCCGAGATGAACAGCAACTCTTCAAACAGCGCTGGAGAAGAAGAGGAAGATGATGAAGACGATTACAGTCATCATGGCGATCGGAAAGGAGAACTGAGCGTGGATTTGGACAGTGACGTGGTGCGGGAAACCGTGGATTCCCTGAAGCTTCTGGCACAGGGACACGGGAACATGATGCCGGATGAAGGATATCCAGAAGTTGGAGGAGATATCGGACATGCTAACGGACGACAAGGCATCGGGGTGAGGATCAAAAATGGTTTTATTTTAACCTATTTTAATTTCTTTCTGTCAGCTTTACTTCAAGGGAATTTCATTTTGTTTCATTTCATTTTTAATTGTTCGATTGTAACGATGGTTTGTCTTGTGTAACCATTAGCCAATCAGCAACCAAGGTAACCCCGCCCTCCTTATCACCTGAATCTCCTCCTAGAGCACCATTGTGTTCTTTTTAACCAAATCTCTCTCAGAGGGGCGTGGGGAGGGGCTCCTTATTTTCATCTAAATTAACAGACAGAGAATCAGCACTTTGAAACAGGGCTGAAACAGAGGGGATTATGGGATGCTGCAATGATCTGTTTGGTATTTCGAGCCAAACACTTCAGAGACATGTTCTGTATATATCTGAGACCTATAATATATTGATGAAAAACAGTATAGGGGACCTATCATGCAAAATGCACTTTTTGATGTCTTGTATACATAAAGATGTGTCCCCGGTGTGTCAGGGAACTCACGCAGCGTCAGAAAATAAAACCCTCTCTCTTTTCCTCCGTACCCAAATCTCTAAAAACGGGGGACAACGGAGCTGATCCAGATTTGCGTCCGATATGACGTAATATCTGAAATGTGGACCCACGGCCCTATCAGAAACGTTGCTATCAGAAACAATGCCCGACTGTTTTGGACGTAATATGGTCGGTGTTTACATTAGCATCGCTAACACTCAGAGCTAACCTGTACTGGAGAGCATGTGTGTGAAGAAGCAGGAAATAAAAAGGAACTCACCTTGTGGTATAACCGGCAAGAGAGAAAGCCTTTGAGCTCCATACTGTTTCAGAAAGAATCCTTGATGATCCATGATATGGCGTTTCATCACGGCAGTATTTAGTTTAGACAGAAGCTGCCGGGTCCCGCATGAGCTCAGCCCCCTCCTTTATACCCCAAATCAGCACTTTAGAAACAGGAAGTGAAATAGAGGGATATGAGGCGTGGCTAGAATGGGTGATCTGTTTGGTATTTTGAGCAAAACACTTCATAGACATGTTTTTTATATATTTGTATATATCTGAGACCTGTGCTATTGCCTAAAAATAGCATGATAGGTGACCTTTAAAGTATAACAATTATTTACAAAACAGCTCTCTATAAACACACCATACCCGAAAAGGAGCAGGGAGAAGAAAATGATCTGATATCACCGGCACCTTTCTCAATAAAAAAATAAATAGAAATAGATGGTCTGTCTTTCATATTTTCGTATTCACAGCCAATCATAACAGTATCGTTGGAAAATAAGAGAAACACAAAAACGTACAAAAAAATACTTAGTTCCCACTTCACAGTTAACGGAAAGAAACAAAACAAAAAAACACCAACACCAAATTTCATTAGGATCACTGTTGATGTTTTATCTTGTTTTGTATTTTAATATTGTTCAGAATCAGAATCAGGTTTA
This sequence comes from Dissostichus eleginoides, assembly GCA_031216635.1. NCBI lineage: Eukaryota > Metazoa > Chordata > Actinopteri > Perciformes > Nototheniidae > Dissostichus > Dissostichus eleginoides. The sequence continues at coordinate 26,822,266 of CM062281.1, read as the reverse complement.
TTTCCTTGGCGTCGTGGTGCATACATAAAAGTTAAACAAAGATAAAAAAACATAGATAGAGAACTACACTATAATAACATTAAAAAATATTAAAAATAATGAGAAATATAGTAAAATATAGCAATATTTACATAGAAATAGAATGGAATAAAATATGGAATAAAATATGGAATAAAATTCGCAGTAATAAAAATGTTTTCTTCTTGGTCTGTAAAGCACTTTGGGCTGCTTTGTGCATGAAAGGTGCTCTACAAATAAAGTGTATCATATTATTACCCTCTCAAATCAAAGACATGCATACATATACCACCTTTACAGCTCACTTACAAACATGGTTCACTGAGAACCTGCACACACTCGTCTGTGTTGGATATGTGTGTGTGTTACATGTTGTGATCATGGATGTTGCCCCTCGTTTCTGTTATGTGATTGTGATATATGTCACATGTATGTTGTTGTTCTCTTTTATCCTTTCGCCTCTATCTACTTGTCTTTCATCCTTTCTTTATAACTAATGCTGTTGATGTTTGTGATTTTAAAAAGGTGCCCCATTTACTGTTTTTTGTGACAGTTGATCAATGGGGACTTTCCACGACACTATGAACTAATACACTAAACTAAATTATTCTCCAGGCGGACGAGAGCGAGGAGGAGGTTTGCCTCAGCAGTCTGGAGTGTTTGAGAAACCAATGCTTCGATCTGGCTCGGAAACTCAGCGAAACTCAATCCTGCGATCATCCGGCGCTCCACGCTCTTCATCACCAGCTCCAGAACCCCTCAGACCACTCGATGATGCACCACCTCAACAGGTACGCACACTACAAAGAGGCTTTTCATCAGGCTTGTGTTTATTCCACAATACTCGTCCCCCTTTCTTCCTCAAATACATATCATGTAGATGTTTACAAGTGTACAATATTCTGGAAACAAGTCCCTTGGCAGCTTTGGCCTGTCCAGAAGGTTCTTGGTTCAAAGAGTCTTGTGATCATGCTTATGTATATTCCACACATTTCTCCCCCTTTGTACATAAAAAATACATAGAAATGTTACGTCTTGCGGCAGCCTTGCCTTCCATAATGTACTTGTAAACCATTGATTTAGACAACAATGTACAATAGCTGTGACAACTTAACATATTGAACCAATATAGACTTTTTTTTTACAAACAAATCTGAAAAATAGGGGTCGTCTTATATTCGGGGTCTAGACTTTTTTCGATGTAATTAGACAGTCACAACAACAGATCGCGTCAAACGAGTGTTCCCCCAGGAGAGACACCGACTTAAAGTACGCTAACAGCACAACAGGTGGAGAGATAGAGACCAACTCGAACAAAGTAGATCAAAAGTAGGGCAAGTTAATAAACAAGAGAGGCGAAGTTACCATGCCAATTTTAAGATAATGGTGATCAACGAAGCAGAGTCATCAAACAACTGTCGAGCAGCAAAGACATATGGTGTTACTGAGTGTAACGTGAGAAGATGGCGAGCCCGAAAAGACCGCCTTAAAATGTAAAACAGTCAGAGAAAAGCATTCCGCGCTCCGCAAAGGGGTGTGTTATCAATATTTAAAATACAATTATTTTCTTTATAAAAACAAGATTTGGTCGTCTTATAATCGGGTCAATACGGTACATTCATGCTTCCACCTGTTCATGCAAACACAACCTCACAAACCATTGACTTCCATACATCACCTCAACAGCTACGTCCACTCTGAAGAGTCTTTTGATCATGCGTCTTTGTGACACATGAAAGCTTCTGCAGGTAGCTTAGAGCATTATGTATGCTAATGGAACATATTAGCATGATTACCAATGACATTTTGTACTGTGACTCGATGGGTTCGCTTTGAATGGAGGTAAAGGGGGAGGAGGGGGAGATTCTGTGTGAGATGAAAGAGACAGGAGTATAATGGCGGTCTAGAAACGAACAGGAAGCTGAGTATTGTTTCATTTGGGCCCCTTATTTATACACTCAACAGCTGAAACACAGCTCATGGAGGCAGGGATGTGAACTCGATTCGACCCTCGTTTGATGACTTGACAGAAAACTAAAGACTTGTGACTCGACATTAAAAGTTAAAGACTTTAAATGGACCCTAACCCTAACCCTAAAGATGATCCCATTTCAACAGCAACAGCAAGTGCTATTCAAAAACGTTATAAGACTAATGTGCTTTTACTAAAGTCTACTACATTGTTACCTTAACAACGTAACTGTATAAAACTCCATTAGTGACTGAGATGAACAGGAAATCCAATCAGTGACTGTTTTCTTGGATTAAACTGTTTTCTCCAGGCTCTAAAAACTGATTTGGAGCAGCTACAATAGTCCGGTATTTTGTTACCCAGAGAATTCAAAGGACTTAATTGTTATACACAATTGCTAAAGCGTAGTTTATGCAAATGTTAGGTATTAGGGTCCTTCAACAATGCAACATAAATAACATCAAAAAAACAATAGTGCAATGGACACAGGAATAAGAACAATATGTTGGTTTAAAGGTCCTCATTTATGCTAATGTTCAGGTTTCATATTTGTATTTTGTGCCTTTACTGTGACATGTCTCCATGCTTTAACTCCCTCTGGGATTTTAGCCTTTGCAGACCATTTACATGCATTAAAACCCATAGGACACACAAAAAAGCATAAAAGGGCTTCTTTAAAATAGACTAAGTTGAATGTGAAATAAACATTTTATACTGTAAACATGTATAAATATGTAGATATGAGGAATACACATGTATATAGGGATGGGTACCGAGTCCCGGTATTAAACGGGCCCCGGGGCTGAATTATTAAAGACCGTGGTACCGTTAAGCTCCGACGTTATCGGTCTTGTTATCGGTACTGGAGACATGTAAAAAATATATGTATTATTGCTACACAAACATTATACTGCAGTTTTAGTGTCGCCAACTCCGTTTCTAATGTGCAAAAAGACTGCAAAATGCGTCTATGATTATTTTTAGTATTTTAGATCTTTCCAATCCAGACGAGAGATCTCTCTCCCCTGTCTGTGTGCGAGGGGGCGGGGCAGTTTACACACACGCAGCTGCTACATGCAGCAACACACACACACACACACACACACACACACACACACACACACACACACACACACACACACACACACACACACACACACACACACACACACACACACACACGGAGGAGATGGCGGAGAGAACGCGCTCCGAGGTGTGGTTAAACTTTACTCGTCTCGATGTGGACAATGCTCGTTGCCAAAAGTGCAATAAGAGTTTAGCATGTAAGGGCGGTAACACGAGCAAATTGTCTGAACATTTAGCAAAAGTGCTCCACATTCAGACGGAGAAATGCACCGGGTTCGACTGTCTTTCTAGTAGCGCTGTAGCCCCATCCACGAGTAACGTTTCCACGTCAGGTGTTATGTATGCTAGCAGCAACACACGGAGTTAACTCATTATTCAAACATGGGTTAATGATTAGAGGTAACTGAGTTATTTATTTTGTTAAAGTTTCAGCTATTCTGTTTACAGTTCTGTCATCAGATTATTTAATATGATTTGTTAAAACATTGTTGTTTCTTTTGATGTGAAATATTATGTATTTAATTTAAATAAAAAGCAATGTTAGTTTTGTTCACAATTTGTTTAGTTAGTTTACCTTATTTTTTCTCCTGAAGTACCGTTAAAAGACTGGATCGATAAGCCTTTGCAGAACATTTACATGCATAACATAGAACAACTTTAAAATAAGATGAATGTGAAATGTAATATTGTACAGCAGAATAAACACTTTATACTGTTAATATGTATGAACATGTAGATATGAGCAATAGACATGTACAGATGGTGGTGCATTATTAACATACAGTATGTACGTGAAGACTCTTGACTTCCAATGGCCTGCGGGATAAAACCGTCTGTACATCTGGTGGTCATTTCTAATCTTCTTCTCACCTCTCAGGTACGACAGCTGCCAGCAGAGCGCTCAGGAGGAGCAGAGATCTCTGGAGCGCAGCTACTCCGACATGGTGAACCTGATGAAGCTGGAGGAGCAGCTGAGCCCCGGGTCCAGAGGCTTCCAGGAGGGAGACGAGGACACGACGTCTGTGAACTCTGACCGCTCCGACGAGACCTTCGACATGGCCAAGGTACGAGGATTACGCTAGGGGACGCTGGAGGGTCTTTCTTGAAGCTTTATCCATCACGGCCCCTCGCTCAGAGGTGGGAAGTAGTGGAGTACAAATACTTTGTTACTGTACATGTTTCTGGTATCAGTACTTTACTCCACTACTTATTTTTCTGACGACTTTTTACTTTGACTTCTTACATCTTGAACACAAATACCTGAACTTTCTACTTCTTACATTTTGAACCCAAATACCTGTACTTTCTACTTCTTACATGTTGAACCCAAATACCTGTACTTTCTACTTCTTCCATGTTGAACACAAATACCTGTACTTTCTACTTCTCACATTTTCCAAACAGGCTGGTTCCTTTAGTTTGAATGTGTGTTTGGTGGCGTGATCATTATTATTTAGAGTCATTGCGTGCCTATTGATTTGAACACGATCCGTGTATCCATCATTTCCTGGTCTTCTCTAAAGAAGAGGGACCAATGAAAACGTTGTCATGTTGCCGTTGTTCAGCATGGAAACATTCATTAGCTAACAATGACATTATTGATCTATTAATATAAAGGGAGGTCAGGTACTCTTTAAAACAGCTGGTAGTTATGGGTACTTTTTACTTAAATACATTTCAAAGCCCTCTTTACTTTTACTTGAGTAAAGAAGTTTAGTCAGTACTTCTACTTTTACCAGAGTATTTTTAAACACGAGTATCTGTACTTCTACTTGAGTAAAGGATGTGTTACTTTCTTATTTCTCTGTTTTTCTGTAAAGCGACTTTTGGTCCCCTGAGGGCGCTATATACTGTACATTTAAGTTATTATTCTTATTCTTATTCTTAAGGGAAACCTGTCTCTGCTGGAGAAGGCCATCGCCCTGGAGTCGGAGAGGGCGAAAGTCATGAGGGACCGCATGATGGCGTCCGATCACTCTCTTCCTCGCAGAGATCATCATCATCATCACCACCGAGGAGAACACAGCTCCAGGCTGAGCTGCGCTGGAGAGGAGAGGAAGTCCAGGATGCACCACGACGGGATGAAGAGGGCGTACTACCCTAAAGGTAGGAAGAGGAAAGAGAGAAACCCACACGATGACCCCCACTGTGTCAGCATCGATCCGTGCTCTGCAAAGTCCTGCATCTTCACGTATAGATTGTTTTACTCTTAAAGACTTATAGTGTCAGTTCTCGCCTATAGCGTAACAATCTTTAACAATTGTGTTCATTATTTATTTATTCATTAAAGAGTCTTCATTGTTTTCCATCCACGTGATCAGATATTGTATTTTATTTGTGCAGGTCAGCTGGACTTCCAGAGGCAAATTAAGTCCAGTCAGTCAGTGTGTGTGTGTGTGTGTGTTAAAATCTTCATATATATAGATCTTTTACGGTAAAAAGTCTAAAAAGTCTACTGCCGTTTTCAGCACTCTCTTATAATGCTGCTCTCGCCTATAGCGTAATCTTTAACAGTTGTGTTCATGAGGTGTCTTCCAGAGGCACATTCAGTCCAGTATCTCCATGTTAAAATCTTAAAGTAGTCTAATTTCAGACCCCCACTGTGTCAGCATCGATCCGCGCTCTGCAAACTTGATTCTCCATCTTCCCATATAGATTTTTTTACTGTTATAGAGTAACAATCTTTAACAATTGTGTTTATGAGGAGACACATTTGTCCAGTCAGTTTGTTGCAAAAGTATCTCCATGTTATTAAAGTCTAATAATGCAGCTCTCGCCTATAGCGTAACAACATTTAACATTTGTGTTCATGAGGAGTCTGGTCAGATATTTTATTTTATCTGTGCAGGTCGGCTGGACTTCCAGAGGCAAATTTAGTCCAGTCAGTCAGTGTGTGTGTGTGTGTGTGTGTGTGTGTGTGTGTGTGTGTGTTAAAATATTCATATATATAGATTATTTACGATAAAAAGTCTAAAAAGTCTACTGCTGTTTTTAGCACTCTATAGATTTTTGTACTGTCTTATAATGCTGCTCTCGCCTATAGCGTAACAATCTTTAACAATTGTTTTTATGAGTAGTCTTCGTTGTTTTCCATCCATGTGGTTAGATATTTTTATTTCATCTGTGCAGGTCAGCTGGACTTCCAGAGGCAAATTCAGTCCAGTCAGTCAGTGTGTGTGTGTGTGTGTGTGTGTGTTAAAATATTCACATATATAGATTTTTCACGGTAAAAAGTCTACTGCTGTGTTCAGCTCTCAATAGCCTATAGCGTATCAATCTTTAAAACGTATGTTCATGAGGAGTCTTCATTGTTTTCCATCCACGTGGTCAGGTGTTTTATCTGAGCAGGAGACACTTGTCTGGGTTTCTTTTTTTTTCATGCCAGGACTATTTTTAACACGTCGGCTGGACTTCCAGAGGCAAATTTAGTTCAGTCAGTCAGTGTGTGTAGCTCTACACAAATACAACTACAATAGTGTTCCCAGCACCTGAACAACATCATTTCATAACAGCTTTAAAAAACACATGCTGCAGTACAAGGGAGCTTTAAATCTGTACAAAAAGCCACACTGTCAGATAATAAAAACACTCATTGTTCTGTACAACAAATATTCCTAAAAACAGTTTGACCTTAGTTCACAAAGCCATCATCTCTTCATGTTTCCTCTTCCAAATGTGCCAGTTTTACATCACCTCTATGCATCATGTTGGAGCTGAATCTACTTTTTACTCCAGAAATACGACATCACCTCTATGCATCATGTTGGAGCTGAATCTACTTTTTACTCCAGAAATACGACCCCAGGTCAGAAAGGAAGTAGTTTATCTTGTCTTTCTGACTTATTGTAATCCTCAACTCTGCAGCCGCCCGAAGCTTTCGCAGCTAAAGCAGAACAACTGTAACTTTAATGTCTGTCTTCTCCCCTCTTGTTTCCAACATTTCTGTGCACATCAGATGAGTTTTCTGACCTCTCGGCTCATAAAACCTTTTAAAATCCCATTTTGATATTTCAGAAATGGTGTGCATGACCGCCAATGAGATAATGGCCGTTTTCAGGACCATCAGGATATATCGTTTTTCTCTGACAGCAGTTTATGTTGTTAATAGGCCGTTGTGGTAACATCAGACTACTGGCTTGTCAGGCATGAGTAATGGAAATCTGCACGGCCGTTAGGAGAGAAAATCCATCTGTGGGACGATATCTGGGGCCTATTTCTCTAAACAAACACTAAAAATACAAAACAATGCCACTGGAGCCGTGTGGTTATCAGCTACCAACAGATTCAGATTGGCTTCAGACTGCTTTTAATACCAGGCTTTAATCTGGCGCCCATACATGTGCAATTTGTTTGTATACAGCAGAGGGGGGAAGTAGTGGAGTACAAATACTTTGTTACTTAAGAGAAATGTTCTGGTATTAGTACTTTACTCCACTACTTAACAATAATACCTGTACTTTCTACTTCTCACATTTTCCAAACAGGCTGGTTCCTTTAGTTTGAATGTGTGTTTGGTGGCGTGATCATTATTATTTAGAGTCATTGCGTGCCTATTGATTTGAACACGATCCGTGTATCCATCATTTCCTGGTCTTCTCTAAAGAAGAGGGACCAATGAAAACGTTGTCATGTTGCCGTTGATCAGCATGGAAACATTCATTAGCTAACAATGACATTATTGTTCTATTGATATAAAGGGAGGTCAGGTACTCTTTAAAACAGCTGCTAGTTATGGGTACTTTTTACTGAAGTACATTTCAAGCCCATACTTCTTTACTTTTACTTGAGTAAAGAAGTTTAGTCAGTACTTCTACTTTTACCAGAGTATTTTTAAACACGAGTATCTGTACTTCTACTTGAGTAAAGGATGTTGTTACCTGTTGATTCAGCTCCACCTCATCTCTCTGTTTCTTTCCAGACTCTTCCAGGGGGGAGAAGAAGGAGAGTAAGTGTCCGACGCCGGGCTGCGATGGGACGGGTCATGTGACCGGTCTGTACCCTCATCACCGCAGCCTGTCTGGGTGTCCTCACAAAGACCGGGTCCCGCCTGAGAGTAGGTCCCTCTGCCTGGATGTTAAGCAATTCAAACACACCCTGCTTTACAAAAAAGAAAATCTAAATAATAAGTCTAACAAGTCATTTTTTAGCTAGTCCTTTAGTGTGATGGTTGGTTGGGTTTCAATCATTTCTCAGAGCTGCTAAGGACGCAGGAATGATATCATTGGTTGGGTTAAACCTTCATTTTACCCTCAAATTCACTGTGGTCCAGGAAGTAGGCAAACTATCAAATGAAATGTCAAAGAAGGAGCTAATCAGAATCAGAATCAGAATCAGAATCAGAATCAGAACCAGAATCAGAATCAAGTTTATTGCCAGGTACGTTTACACATAAAAGGAATTTGCTTTGGTATCTGGTGTGCGAACATAAACAATCTAAGAAAATAAGTCGCAAAGTAGATAAAAAGAGAAATATATAAGGATAAGAAAAAATAAGTATTTTCAAGAAACAATTTAGGATTAAAAAAGGATGCTAAAGACAAGTATTTTCACCAAATGTCTAAATAATTATGCAAACTATCTAATGTTGATATCCAACTTTAGGGTACAACAACTAGATTTAACATCGGAGGTTAGCTAATGCTAATAAGCTGATTTAGACCAGGGGTTCCCAAACCTTTCAGCCCGCGACCCCCAAAATAACAGTGCCAGAGACTGGCGAGGGGTGCAAGTGAATACATTTATTTATTTACGTTTTCCGCACTCTCGCGGGAAATCTCCGCAATGGAGCGAGCTTAAGTTTCACTTTCAATTGCATGATATAGCCCAGCGCAACACCTTCGTCACACATGTTGCCACTTGTTTGTACCATTTTCAGGCGACTTGTAATCTGTGCTAGAAAAACGATGTGTTTTTTATGATTTCAAGAAGCATATAAAACAAACAATGGATTAAAGTCTAAGTGGAGAAACTCTGCGCTAGTGAATTGTGAACGGGGGGGGGGGGCCTCGCTGCGGGGAGATTCTACAGATGGCCAGTCCGTCCCTGAAAAATGTCTATGCACATGTCGCGACCCCCACTTTGGGAACCCCTGATTTAGACAACTTAATTTGGTCACTTTGCATTTGCCTGTTTGGTAGAAATGCCTATAACATTATCTTTGATTTGTCATAATTTGGCTTATTGATTCTCACTTGGTCCATAGGTTGTTTTACAAGAAAATAAGAGTCTATAACCTTTTAGTTTTATAACTTAGAGTTGGAGATGTTGGGTACAAAAACACCTTAGAAACATAAACACATGTGTTGTGAAATGGCAGCAAAACAGTCATCGCTGGCAGTGATGAAGCTAAAATAGTTTATTAAATAACAGATAATAGAAATGAATTAGGCTACTTGTCTGGTTTGTCTAGGAAAGGAAGTGACCTCTGAGAAATGTTTGTAGATCTAAAACCATAAAAGATTAGTTTTATTTAAATTAAAATCGTCCCAAAATGTACTCACTGACTTTATCATGGCGGCTTTAAACGTAAAACATCACTTACTTATTTCCTTTGTTTACATTCAGATCCTGGATATTGTCACCTCTTTTCGGAAAACTCTTAAACCTAAATTTCCATTGGACACATTTGTGATAATCCCAACGTTTTTAGAACAATATTATAAGAGTAACACAGACTTAAAATGACTTGTAAGATTGATTGTTTATCAGGGAACGTGTTGGGCATGTAAGCTATCATGCATTCGTCCTGCATGACTACATCTGTGTGTGTTTTAGAGAGAATCTGTGCGTCACATCTGGAGGATTGTTTGCTTGAGACTCCTGGGTATTTTAGCATCTTTTTGTTCTTGAACATTAAGTTATTTCTGCACAAAAAACCTCTTGTTTGTGGTCTCGGTTCTTGTGGCACAAATAGTGGTTTTCTTTACTTTGCTTTAGTTTTTGTTTCCCTCCTTTTCTTGCTTTCCGTTTCCTCATCACACCTGCCTGATGTCTGGTTTTGGTGTCTGTGTTGCTGATGGAACTGCATGAACAAATGGATTCATTCACCTGCCGGCTGCGAGAAAAACTCACAAACAACCCTGCATGAAAACAGGAGACTGATTTATATCACGCACTAAACTCCCAGGTAATATGGGACATTAGATCAGATAAAACAAGAGGCATCAGACCTGCAAAATGTAAAAAAATGAAGTAGAAACTTAAATCAACAACATTATAAATAGCAAATATATACGGTAGAGCTGAGAATATTTAAATTATGCTTTGATGTAGGTCTTTTCAGCTACATTTTGTCTTAAATATAGCTAGTGATGCTCATAACCTTTTAATGCAAACACATATAACTTAGTATTGAAGTAAACAAAGGAGTCCAATGGAGGAGAAACTCCCTCTGGAGGTAACTCAGGGATTTTAGCCTTTGCAGACCATTTACATGCACTTAAACCTATATAACGCACTACAAGAAAGGGAAAATGAGGGCCCCTTGGTGTAGAGACATGCAAGAAGAGTGCAGGAAATCATTACAATGTAGATGGATATATAACATATAAAGAGGAAACCTTAGTTGTTACATAACTGTCGTTTCTTATGATGTGAAAGGCGTATCACCCCCGACATTGATCCTTTTCCATCTGCAGTCACTAGCAGATTTAACAGTGCATGACAAACGTTTGCTTCCAGTTTATCGTCTCATGACATTTTATAAATGAGCTCAGTGTCAAGAATAAACTCTGAGGCCTGAACCCAAAAGCACAACTCAACACAGAAGGCTTATTTAAAATTGAGTCTTTACTGGTTTTGACATAGTAAACAAAGTGAGGAAACAACGTCATTTAAGGTATGGTAAAACAAGGAAAACGTAACCAAGCTAAGAAAACAAAATCACTCAATAGAGGACAAGGCACTGAGCAAATCAATCATCTTGGCTTGGCGATATATATGCTGGTAGTCTGCGTTACACGACAAGAAGAACTGCCACAAGACGAAGGGAGACTAGGACAATATATACACCTGAAACGAGAGGGAGAAAGAAAAGAAAACAGGAAGGCACGAAACAACAAAAAGACAGTACAACAACTCATTTAAATAATCTTTCCAGACACGACACACAGTGATCAAAATGCAAATAAAGTGTGTGTGTAGCTGTAATCGTGCTCGTTTTGTTAAATTCAGTGGCCTGTTGTCAGTCCTGCAGCTGTAATGTAGGGCTTTAAAAATCCCATGTATTATTATTATTAATGTGTGCATGCCTACCCGTCGCTGCTGACCATTTACATGCACTAAAACCTTCCACTACAGGAAAGGAAAAATCCCCCAAAACTAAATGTAGAGACATGCAAGAAAAGTGCAAGAAATCATTCCACTGCAGATGGATATACTAGCAGATTATAATACGATAGGATACGACACGATAATACTTTAATGGTCAGATCAAGTCTGAAATGTGACTTGCATCACAGCAGCTCCGTGTGTAACATCATCATAGACAAATATCAAGACACAATACATGACAAACATTTAACACAACAGCACGATCACTGAGAGAAAACCTGCCCAAAGAGCCTTTAGTGTGCATTTCATAACAGTGCATGACAAACGTTTGCTTCCAGTTTATCGTCTCATGACAGTTTATGAAATGAGCACAGTGATCAAAATGCAAATCAAGTGTGTGTGTCGCTGTAATCATGCTCGTTTTGTTAGATTCAGTAGCCTGTTGTCAGTAATCTGTTGTTTGAGTGGTGCATCTGTAATGTTTGCATGCCTAAATCCGCTGCTGAGCACCCGGTGACTCTCCTGTCGTCTCCTAACCCTTCGCTGTCTTTCTCACCTTTTCCTGTCCCTCAAAGTCCTTGCCATGTATGAGAATGTTTTAAAGTGCCCCACTCCCGGCTGCTCAGGACGGGGTCATGTCAATAGCAACAGGAACTCGCACCGCAGGTGAGTGAGCGGTATTCAGACGGCCGCTAACACCCGAAAAACACCGTGAATGTGGCAGATTTACAGAACAGTTTCAAGTTTGAAGTTCAAGGCTTTTATTGTCATTCGTACAAAGTTACAGTTTAAGATATGTCGATGACAATCTGAGGTCACAGGCTCCTCCAACAGTGCAACACAATAACACAGATAAAATAGTGCAAGTAAATACAAATAAAATAGTAAAAGAGTGAAATAGTTCAATAAGAGTCTATGTAGAAGTAATTGGAATATGATATATTAGATAACTAATGTGTAAGTTGCAAACAGATGAATGTTATGGATGTTCTTTCAAAAGAACAGAGACTCTAAGTGTGTGTGTTGTTTGATGGAGGAGTTTAAAATAGGTGTAATGTCAGTGCAGACAATCCCTTTTCTGATTGGTAGCTGCATCTTCAGTGGCGTCACATTTACGTCCCCAAATGTGCATTAAATAGACATAAATCCTATATTAGCTCCTGCATTCCACGTCAAGTCCTTTACTGGAAAGTCTTTATAAAAACATTTCAAGTTAGTTTCCTTTAAGGCTCTGAATTCTAAACATGAAATGACTTAAAACAGCTTCGTATAGTCTTTTCCCACTGCAAATAAGACAGAGATATGACCAAAACATTAGCATTTCTTAAGTCAAATCTTAGGCTGGCAATTCAATTTTCTGGATATTAACGTTGGACATTTCTTAATAGCTGCCTTGCTTTTCCAGTTTAAAAATAGGAGGCAAAACAAAGGCAATTGCTCACAGAACGTCTGTTATTATTGCTTGTTTTACATACATTGACATACATACTGTCAATAAACATCCTATATTAGTTGTTGCATTTTGTACCCACTAATGCTGCAGTTGTTCTCCTAAAAATAATTGTTGAACCAAGATTAACCAACGTTTACATCGACCCTGATACCCAAAATTGCCTCATTGTCTTTCTCAGAAAATGATCTCTGTTTTGGGAACATTACCAGGTTTGATGCATGTGGGAAAAGGGGTTTTAAATCTGAATGTCTGAGCTGAAGGTGTGCCTGCGTCAGCTGTTTAACAGGCAGAGCATCACACACACACACATACACACACACACACACACACACACACACACACACACACACACACACACACACGCACGCATATTTTTGAATTATGTAAAGTGATTAGGATTCGCACTTATTTTCTCATAGATACGTAGAGCCTCAAATCTCAGAT